>CAMZMU010000108.1:14203383-14598805 GCA_947311845.1 Poa pratensis
GATCATGCATATCTGGAGCGCCCGGACTCGGAATTGGACGTATTTTATGTCCTACTCGATAGGCGGAAAATTCCCCACAACTTTCGCGACTAGACTTTTTTCATTGGACGTCGTCTTATCTCCTCTACGTGACAATCTCCGAAAAACGGTTGCAGACAGATTTCAGGAAAGTCTCAATTCGACTCCAAAAAGGTTTCATTTCCTATTTTTGATAATTCCTACACATCAAAGTGTAAAAGAAAAACATTGTGAACTTTTGCAACTATTAATAGGTTAGTCCAAATAAATCATAAACTTAATATAAAAACAAGTGTTAAAAGTATAAAAGTGGCATGAAACAATCAAAAATTATAGATACGTTTTGGACGTATCAGGAGACACGGATGTTATCTCGGTCATGAATTATTAGTCATAGATGCAGCTAGCAAGCGGTCTATGTTTCTTGTTGTAATACCCAATAAATACTACAATGAAAATTATCTGGTCATAATATGCATTGTCATGCCATTGCCATTTGTCAATTGCCCAGTTGTAATTTGTTCACCCAACATGCATGTTTATCTGTTTATGGGAGAGACATCGCTAGTGAACGGTGGACCCCGGTCCATTCTTTTACACTGATAAAAACACCGTTTCCACCATGCTCTACACTCATTTGCTCGATGTTCATTTTTGCATTTACATTTATTTTCCACACCATACGTTTAATCCTGTTTCGTTGGGGGCAAAGTAGTTTGATTGTGTTCTATGCAGGTCCACGTCAACAACATTTCAACGGTGCTGTTTTTGACACCGTGTTGAAGCTCTTCCAATTCCTACTGGATTCGATAGCCTTGGTTTTGCAATCAAGGGAAAACTTCTGCTAGATTACATCATACCTTCCACTTTGGGTCTCCCAACGAACGTGTGTGCTTACGTCATCAAGCAACTTTTTCTGGCATCGTTGCCGTTGAATTAGAAGCTACTACAAGGGGAGTTCGCATCACCTTTCTCTTTACTTTGTTTTTGTCTTGCTTAGTTTATTTTTATTTTATCTTGTTTGCCTTAAAAAAATAAAAACTACAAAAAAATTAAATTTCAGCACCTAGTTTTATTTTGGTTTATTCTAGCTTTGTCTCTTGTTTAGTTATCATGGGTAGCTCTACTCCTATTAATATTACACCACCCTTAAGTGAAATTATTATGTTTGAACGAAAAGTTGGAGAAAGCTTTAAGAGTGCTTGGGAGAGAATGTTAGAACTTCATAGAAAAATGCAGCCCAGAATGGAATTAAATGTTCTTGTGAAATTCTTCTATTTCGGTTTATTCTCTTTATACCAGCATGCTTTAGATGTTATGGCGGGTGAACACTTTTCTGATTATGATGGAACAAAAGCTTATCGAATTTTAAATGGATTGGCCATTTTCCCATGATAGATAAAACTGATGGAATAATTGATAGGCTGGATAAAATAGAGAAATCCCTTAACAATTTGAATTTGGACAAGGCAGACCATAATTCTAAAGTAGATCAGCCCCTTGTTGCGTTAAAAAAATGATTGGGAACCTTTTATTGAAATTAAGATTGGTAGTGAAAAGTTTCTTGTCTATTGTGATCTTGGTTCTACAATGTCTATTATGCCCAAAATGGTGTATGATGTTCTAAAAATGGATAACATGCTGGAGTGTCCTTCTTTTCACTTCCATGCGGATGTCACAATCACAAAGAGTTTAGGGAGAGTTAATAATATTTAGGTCACTATGCAAAATAAAACTATCTCTATAGACTTTTTGGTTCTAGCAAAATCCCTCAGTAACATAGTCCTTGGTAGATCTTTCTTGAAAGATGCTGGGTGCTTCATCAATGTTAAGTATGGGTTTATTAAACTTAATGCTTCTATTAATCATAGGTTTTTCTTTCCATTTAGAAAAATGATCCTACTGAAAAGATTGATGACTCATATACTCATGACAATACTTTGATTCTTGCTTTGTGACTAGCTAAAAGGCGTTAAAGAGAAGCTTTTATGGGAGGCAACCCATTTTTATTTTCTGTTATTTTTTTTGTTGAGTCAAGGAGTTGATTTCTACAGTAACAACTCATTTGTATCTTTTTATTTTCGTTTGTTGTGCCAAGAAAAGCCTCTAATTGCAAGAAAGTGTTAAAGTTTGGTTTGCTGTCTCAGAATTAAAAGAATACCCGTCACGTAAGAGTCGTGACCTTGAAATGACGTTCTTGCTCAATGTGGGTACATAGTAGCAATTATGCATTTCCAAAATGAATCCTGAAGGTAAATGAAGGTTCATGGTACCGATGGAACGAACGCTAACTTGGATTCCGTTTCCCACACTCATGCATACTTCTCCTAGATTTAACTTCCTCACATCTTTTAAACCATTCGTCGTGTTGTAAATGTGTGCAACTGACCCGGTGCCAAAGATCCATGGCTGTGAGGCTCAGTTAAATACACATCCAACACATTAATGACTCTGGGATTTCCAATCCCCAAATCGTCCACTAAATTGAGATCTCCTTCCTCCATCCTTTGTGATGCCTTATTGGAAAAACCAACCTTTCTGCAGTTCTTAATCTTAGCTTCTGCTATGATTAATTTCCGAAAGCTCTTCCATGCTTATGTTACTACCAATCAAATCAGAATTTTGAATGTATCCACTATAAGGCGGTGGTAGTGACATTAGCAACACTGTACGACTTGCTTGGCATTCATTGGAAATCCTAGATCTTCCAACTTTTGATTAAGCTTAATCCTGCTAGCCAAGTGGTCATTGAGCGAACCCTTCATGTCTAGCTTACAACTGAAGATGGGTTTAGTGATTGCATAACATGCGATTTTAACTCTCTCCTTGAATAGACTATGCAGCTCTGTGAGCACATCATATGTACTAGCTTTCTCAAAGCGAGTGTGCAATTGTCCATCCATATGAGCTAACATTAAATCCTTTACTACTTTATCATCACAAACAAAATTTCCATTCCATGACAACTCAGAGGGAGGTGCATCTAGAACATAAACTTTCCTAATTTCTCTAAGTCTACCTCTAAGGGTGCAGATCCAATCTACAAAGTTGTTGCCATTAACAGTTAAAGTTTCCATTTTACAAAGCAGGTTAATGTCGACAGGCTTTTATCTACAATGATAGCAAATTCCATTTTAGACTCTTTTTCATGATTAATATGCACAAGTTAAAATGACATGATTTAACTAAAGTGTGCTCCCACTGAAACTGATATTCCTCGTGATCAGTTGAACAGTGATTCGGAATCCTAATTCATCAATAGTTGGAAGGATGGATACATCGCATCCACTATGACGCAGGGGTAGGCCAACTTGCCAATCACTTCCTGCCATTATTTCCGTTCATCTTTCGATGTAGTGCTCTGAACTCATAACTGGTTATGCCAAGACTTCAAGACAACCAATCGATCATGCTGCTAGAACGGTTCGTGCCCGCCTCACAAACCCTTGGCCCGCGAGACTCATGTGAACATGGCGTTCGGGGACAAGCATCTGGTTTGACGGTGCCACGGTTGGATGAGCATGATCTCCTTGATATTGGACTTGAGGAATCACCCTAATAATCACGACTATTGCGCAACCAAAAGAGTGCAATAACAAAAAGGGATAAACTTTCACAGAAACAGTGATGTAGTATAGTCCTCTTTGTCTTCATTATGGTACAAGAACTTATTTACTCCACTCCATGTCGTCGAGGCCTACGACGCCATCTTCATGTATGTCTCCTATTTCTAAGAAACGAAAAACATGTGGCACGTAGGCCATAGATAGCATTCATGTGGTTTCCAACCATCATGCTTTAAAGTCCGACACGCAAGTCAGAATTATAGATGATAGTATTTCATACAACACTTGAATAAAATTAAAGGACTATACCACATCACATCACATCACATCTGATGCCCACAAGTATAGGGGATCGCTGAAATCTTCGTTGGGAAGTATTACCCAAATTTATAGTTCGACACGATGGGAACACAAGAATACCAATAAGACTTTGGCAATTGAGGCGTCACTCTCAACCACACCTGTATATCAATAAACTTGCAGCAGTGATAGTGATGGCAGTAGTATGATTCAAGTAGCAAATAGAACAGCAGTAGTGAACAAGGTTTCCAGTTTTCACCGGAAAAGTGAAAGTGTAACTCAGAGATTTAAAACGTAGGCATGAGGTGATAGCGGGGTGTTGCATGAATAAGATTGATCATATAATAAGATATAAGTAGCAATGGGACTTATCTCTAACTCCGATATATGTAGGTATGTGTTCCATAATTAGTTGTGCGTACTAACCAAGAGAATTTGCACAACATCTATTGTCCTACCTGCCCATTTCACCGGGGCCAACTTGGAACTACAGGTAATTAAGGTCTACCCTTTCGAATAGCCCGGAACAACGCATTAACACTTCATGAACACATAGAATCCTCAAACTAAAACATCTCCCCCTTGTTTTCCCTATACTATCACTTTTAGGGTTCGCAGGTTCAACATAATAGCAGGTGATACACTTTGCAGATAGATACCAAACTCAATTATATGATGAAGCAAAATAAGTTCAGTACTGAAATCATGCCACTCGGGCCCTAGTAGCAAGCATTAAACATAGCATAAGTGCATCAACACAATACAAAAATATCCTCAAGATAAACCCCTAAGATCTCGAACAACGGGTATCATTACATGATCAATCTCATCCAATCCCCATCCACCTCACATGCCTACAGCGGACTACTCACACATGGTGATGGAGAGGGAGCTCATGGTCGATGGAGATGAAGGCGGTGAAGATGGCGGTGAAGACGGTCTCCGGATCCCTCCACCGGAGGAGAAATCCTGGATCAATCTGTCTCCGAAAACGAAGATCGTGGTGGCGGCGGCGGTGTGTTTCGCGAAAGCTCTCTCCTCCTAGGGCACCCACTTTTTCGTATATATGAGGGGGTACGTCGAAGACCGAAGGCGAGGCGGTGCCCGAGGCCCAATTGGGGTGGGCCCACGCGGCCAGGTACGGGCCGCGTGGGGCCCCCTCTTTTGGCCCTCGAGCGCTTCCTCGTGTCCATCCTTTGCACGTTGTCCTCCTTTTCCATAAAATGACGTGGTATTTTTCCCCGATTTAATTTCCTGCAAAAATAACCAGAAACGAGACTTTGCTAAAAACAGCGTCAGATTCAGCAGGTTTATTCAAATATGGGAAGATTCCGGAGCAAATTATGAAGCAAAGTGCTTGGAAAAGTAGATGCATTTTAGGTGCATCAGCTCCCCCAAGCTTAGCTCGTTGTTTGTCCTCGAACAACTCAAACATAGTGCAGAAGCGATAAAAAGACTTTGACAAGAACTTTGCATTGCATATGTAACACCGTTTAATACCAACAAGTATTCAAGACATAATTTCCATAACAAATAACAAAATGCTAGCAAAGGTATATCTAATCAGTGTTAAAGCATTTATACATGTTGCAAGAGAAATATCATGAAGTGTCAATACTTGGATGAGTTTGCCCAACTGTAGAAATAAACAAAGGTTCTTGCATCGCTTTTAATTGAATCAAGACAAGATTTTTGAGATCTTTTGATTCTTTCTTTTATTGACTAATGAACTCATTGTGCTTACAACCTTGCTCTCAGTTTTATCAAACCATTTGGTGTTCCCTATTATGACTCATATGCTTGACCAACTAGAGGTTGAAAGTCTCATGCCCCGTGAATACGAGTACCTACACCATGTGCTACTCAACTCGGTCACTAGGCAAGTTCGAGTTTTTCAGTCATTGCAAGTAATAAAAGCGTCATCAAGAGCGTCAACTGGGGTACCTCTTGTCCCAAGACATGGAACAAGCCCATGTCCAAACGACAAGACAAACAGACAATGAACAATCTCAGCACTCTTTTATTTACTATTTGTATAGCTTTTTATTATGATGTGCATCACTGAATGTTCACTATGGTACGCTGTAAATTTCCACCATGAATGATGCATGGCTTAGGTTGGCGGCCCAGGCGTCTCTCTAGCCAATTATTCTTACTCCCAAACTTACTAAGTTTCCACATTTATTTCGCACATGATAAGCATCCATAAACAAAGGTACATGATATCAACTAAATATAATTTAGTGCAATGTTGAAAGCTTTCCATGTGTCAGCACATTTAAGTTAACTCCCAACCACTAAGCTTGTCAAGCATATGACTTCATGTTTATCATTTGAAAAATTCTTTTATTCTTTGGTTGGCAAGTTTAGCAAGCACAATGGGATGCGTAGACCTTTGTTTAGAGCCACAATTACTCAACTCACATCCAAGTGTTGTCGCTACATATTATCTCACTTGCATCATAATATAACATACTAGAACACGGAGCAGATAAACATTTGCTACCACTTCCCTAGATGTTAAAGAAACTATGATGTGCGTACTTGCTGTTATTAAAAAGTCCACATAAGCAGGGCAAAGGTGTCATACCTTTCATCCACTTCACGCACATCAACTCATCATTGTTGTTCTCCTCTCCCAATTTGAACTGCGCAATAAAAACTCAAATCTGCCATAAAATGCTACTGCATACAGTACTGTTTTTACCCTACCTAGACACTTCAGAAAAATCTCATAATTTACGGGTGTGTAGGTTATGAAAAGTTGCAGTAGTGGTTAAAATTTTAGCTCATTCGGAGTTACAGAGAAAATATGAAAAATAGAACAGTGAGCAGATTTCAGCAATTCCTGCACCTCCGTTTTCACTTTGGATTCAATAAAACGAAAATGTTTTTGTTCTTTTTAGTTTTAAGATGCATAAAGTAAATGTCCAGAAGTAACTAAACAAAAGAAACAAATGAAATCTTTTTGTGTTTTTGTGATTTTTAGAACAAGAAACTAAAACATAACAAGATAACAGTGATATAACACAATGAATGGAAAGGGAGAGAGGTACTCCCCCAAGCTTGCGATCAAGCTAGTATCCCGGGTAGTAGTTGTATCCACTTCCACCTCCAGGGAAGTAACCATATGGGTAGCCTTGCATTCCTGAGTCTTGGGGCTCCTCTCGAGGTTGGTAGCCTTGCATCCCTGGATCTTGTGGCTCCTCTTGAGGCGGCATCTCTTCCACAATCCATTTTCCGGTACTCCTGTCAAAAAGGTCAGCACGGGGGAGCCTAATGGGCACTCTTTGTCCATTAGTACTCAAATAGTTATACCAATAATGATCCCCATGCATCACACTTATATCCATACGGGTAGTCAAAGCAAAATCGAGTAAATTGGACTCCTCACAGGAGTACCCATGTTATCACCATAACCTCTTTCATCTTTAATGTATTCATACACTAAAGTAGCAATAGCACCAGCATAAATAGGGGTTTGATCAGTAATATTTCTACTCACAGCCGTATGCAAGGATCTAGCAAGAATGACTCCCAAGTTATACCACATGTGGTGTTTTCTTTTGCACATTTAAGTAAATAAACCATTGGTCCCGTGCAAGCAGAATTGTTGTCTCTAGCAAGAAATCCTCTTGCAAGGAACAACGCAAAGTATCTCAAACTTGGGTGCTGTATATGAGTAAATTTACCCCTATTCAATCTATCATGAGAGTTAACAGAAATAGAGTGCCAAAATGCAACAAGCTCCTGGTTGGAGTCAGCACGGGTTTCATCCCAACTACCCCTGTTTTCCACACCAATAGCTTTGCAAAACTCCTCCAAAGACATAACAAGGCGCTCCCCCTCATAGTAAATTTACAAACAAAGGTAGGAGGGGTGCCTTACTCTTCTTACGTGCTTGTAGATCTCAGGGCCCTCAAACCTGAATGTGGAGAGGAATTCTCGCGAGAGTTCCTCGTATGTACCTCGTGGATTTTGGGCAAACTCAAGCAAACCAGTTGCATTGGCGAAGGTGTCGAAGTCTTCTTTTATCCCCCACTGCTCAAGAACATGGGGTCTTGCCATCTAGTTGTATGGATTTCAGCTTCTCTCCCACAAAAACTGCATCATCCTCCCAAAGATGGTTGTCATCATAATTAAGGGAGACTTTAGATGCTCTTCTCCTCGGTCTTGAGCTCATCCCAAGCAATGCCTTGCCTTTGTTCATCATGGTACCTTGCTGCCCATAAATAATATTCAACAAAAATTAAGATGTAGCACTCTAAAACAACATTGAGCCATCCATAACTAGTCTCCACATCAATATCATGCATCCATATCAACTAGAAAACTTAAATCCATGGATTTCTCAAGCATATTAGGTGACACCTAGTGCAGCAAAATACTTCATACATGAGGCACAAGAACAAAAAATAATTGGATGGGTGGAGGAGTCACATACCAAGGAGCAATCCCACCAAACAGATTTGAAAAATCTGCCCTAAACTTGGAGATCCAAGGATAGCAGGAAGAACGAGCTCGGGAAAATTTGGGAAAAATACCTGGAAGTGGTTTTCTGTCGAGGGGAAGGAGATGGGCACAGGACACTCACCTAACACCACCTGGGGACAAAGTTGGTGGGTCCCACGCGGCCAAGGAATCTGGCCGCGTGGGACACCCCATTTTGGTCCCTGGTGGCCTCCTGGTGTCCCACTTCTGGCAGATGGTCCCTCTGGTTAAATAACTTACCTCCAAATTTTTCTGGAATTTTCAGAGACAATTTTCTAAAGAGAATTTTTCAAACTTCATATTCTGGAATTTCTGAACTCTGAAATAATTATGATTATGCATATACTCTAAAATTCTAAGATAAATAAAATTAAAATGCAATACAAATTTTTATGGGAATCAAGTTTTCATCATTTCCACATTAGTAATGAGGTTGATCAAGTCTCATTAATAATATGCAAAAGATATAATACATGATTCTTATTTTATAGATATAAAGAAGAGTTTCAAGATACCTCATTTGATTGGAATAGTTCCAATCATCAAGGTAGCATACTTTGGTGCAGGAGGTGGTAGTGCAATTTCAAAGCTTCCAATCATAATAGTATTTCTTTGAATAGAATTCACACTCTTGTTTATCACTGTAACAGGATTCTTCTTGGGAAAATAGATAGTATGCTCATTTCCTTTTACATTAAATGTCACTTTGCTCTCAGTGCAATTTATCACAGCTCCTGCAGTGTTTAAAAAGGGTCTTCCAAGAATAATAGATAGATTATCATCCTCAGGCATTTCTAATATAACAAAGTCTGTAGGAATTAACACATTAGCAATAGAGATAGGAACATCCTCACATATACCTATAGGCACAGCAGTTGATTTATCAGCCATTTGCAATGAAACTTCAGTTGGAACCAATTTGTTTAGGTTAAGTTTCTTATATAAAGAAAAAGGCATAACACTAACACCAGCTCCTAAATCACATAGTGCATATTTCACATAAGTTTCTTTAATACGACAAGGAATAGTCGGAATACCAGGATCTCCACGCTTTTCAGGCAATTTTCCTTCAAATGAATAATCAGCAAGCATAGCAGTAATTGCATCATTAGGTATCTTCCTTTTATTAGTGACAATATCTTTCATATATTTTGAGTATGGAGGAATTTTAATAGCATCAACAAGAGGAATTTGCAAACATAAATTTTTAATCAACTCAAAAAATTTCTCAAACCTAGCATCATCCAAAGATTTCATTACCTCTTGGGGATATGGTATGGGTCTTTGTACCCATGGATCCCTCTCTTTACCTTTTTGTGGATTTGGATGATTCTTCTTTTTGTTCTTCTCAGTAGATGGTTGAGGGTCTTCCTTTTCAGGAGGTTCAGGTTCTGCAATATTTTCAACTTCATGTTGATCTTCTTCAGGTGGAGATGATTCCTCTTCTTCAACATTATCATCTTCGGTCTCAGCATCAGAAATAGAAATATCATTGTCTTGTTCTTGAGAATCATCAATGCCTTTGTTTCCATTGGGAGATTTTCCTGCAGAAGATTTCCTTTTGAGAGCCTCTTGCTCTTTTCTCTTGGGATGGTTTTCAGGATAGTCAGGGTCCTGAGTACTTGCACCACCTCTAGTATTAACCCCACAAACCTGTTTCTTCTCAATAAGATTTTCATACAATTGATTTTGAAGAGAAACCATTTGTTCAATTTGATTATTCATCATTTCACAGTGTTTAACAATTCTTCTAACTTCTCCCACACTAGCATTTATATTTTCACGAAGGAATTTAATTTTATGAGAGTTTTCCATCATATTCATTCTAATATCATGCTCTTCAGGTTTATTATGATAAGCAAAATCATTAACATATGATACATCAATAGGAGGTGTTACCTTTTCATTACCTTCCAAAGAGCTTATAGCATTGACTGGGATTGGAAAACATGGTCGATCAATAGGAAGTTTAACACCCATTTCAGATAATTCCTTAAGATGAGAGGTTTTAATTCCCTTCTCTTTCATATCCTTGGAGGCTCCCTTCATTGCCTCATTGTTTAATTCAAGAATACCTCCTTTCTTCTCTGGAATATCTCTCTGTCATCTATTATTTCAATATTCCAATCTTCATAGTTTCCAATAACTCAATTGCTTCATCAACGGTCCTTTCCCTGAAAACACTACCTGCAATACTATCAAGATAGCCTCTTGTATTTTCAGTTAGTCCATTGTAAAATATATCAAGTATTTCATTATTCTTGAAGCCATGGGTAGGACATTTCCTAACCATCTTACTGTACCTCCCCCAAGCTTGGGGTAAATCCTCCTTCTCTGTTTGTGAAAAGTTGCTAATCTCAATAGTTAAACCATGAATCTTATCAGCAGGGAAATATTTATTAAAAATACCTGCAAGCATTCCTCCTTGCTAGTAATACATCCAGGTTCTAAACGATTATACCAAGTTTTAGCATTTCCTCCCAAAGTAAAAGGAAACAACTTTAAGAAATAATAGCGTTGGTGGATTTCATCTTTACCAAATAACACAGATAAATCATGCAAATCAGCAATGTGTTCAAAAGGGAACTCATTGTCTCTCCCATAAAACTTATACTTCTCAGCTTTTTCAATTATTTCAGGATCAACACTAAACTCATAATCTTTGTCTTTAATTTTAATAGCTGGAGCATTCATTTTCTCAGTAACAGGGAAATAATCATCAAGAGGAGAATTTTTATAGATATCAAGTTTATCCAATTTATCAAAATTCGAATCCATAAAAGCCATAGTAAATGCATCCTCTTCCTCAGAAGAAGTTTCATGTTCATCATCACAATATTCATTATCTTCTAATTCAGACTCAACATTTTCAATATAGAAGATTCAGGTGTTTCAGTTATCTCAGATGTTTCAGGTGTCACTTCTTTGTCTACGCTACCACATATTAAATTATTTTCAATACTAGTAGACATCTTAGACAATGGTGAACTAGATAAAGCTTTTTCTTTCTTCTTAGCAACAATAGCAGAAGCAACATTAGGTGAAAAGTTTGGCCTACTTGGCAAATCAGTACCTCTACGAGTAGTTGAAGGCCTTACTTCCTTCGGAGTATTCTTTTCCTTCCCATAGTTGGGAACAAGCAAGTGCAGCAAATAAATGATAACAAGTTGTCTTACCAATAAAGCTAGGTTCCCCGGCAACGGCGCCAGAAAATGTCTTGATGCCCACAAGTATAGGGGATCGCTGAAATCTTCGTTGGGAAGTATTACCCAAATTTATAGTTCGACACGATGGGAACACAAGAATACCAATAAGACTTTGGCAATTGAGGCGTCACTCTCAACCACACCTGTATATCAATAAACTTGCAGCAGTGATAGTGATGGCAGTAGTATGATTCAAGTAGCAAATAGAACAGCAGTAGTGAACAAGGGTTTCCCAGTTTTCACCGGAAAAGTGAAAGTGTAACTCAGAGATTTAAAACGTAGGCATGAGGTGATAGCGGGGTGTTGCATGAATAAGATTGATCATATAATAAGATATAAATAGCAATGGGACTTATCTCTAACTCCGATATATGTAGGTATGTGTTCCATAATTAGTTGTGCGTACTAACCAAGAGAATTTGCACAACATCTATTGTCCTACCTGCCCATTTCACCGGGGCCAACTTGGAACTACAGGTAATTAAGGTCTACCCTTTCGAATAGCCCGGAACAACGCATTAACACTTCATGAACACATAGAATCCTCAAACTAAAACATCTCCCCCTTGTTTTCCCTATACTATCACTTTTAGGGTTCGCAGGTTCAACATAATAGCAGGTGATACACTTTGCAGATAATACCAAACTCAATTATATGATGAAGCAAAATAAGTTCAGTACTGAAATCATGCCACTCGGGCCCTAGTAGCAAGCATTAAACATAGCATAAGTGCATCAACACAATACAAAAATATCCTCAAGATAAACCCCTAAGATCTCGAACAACGGGTATCATTACATGATCAATCTCATCCAATCCCCATCCACCTCACATGCCTACAGCGGACTACTCACACATGGTGATGGAGAGGGAGCTCATGGTCGATGGAGATGAAGGCGGTGAAGATGGCGGTGAAGACGGTCTCCGGATCCCTCCACCGGGGAGAAATCCTGGATCAATCTGTCTCCGAAAACGAAGATCGTGGTGGTGGCGGCGGTGTGTTTCGCGAAAGCTCCTCTCCTCCTAGGGCATCCACTTTTTCGTATATATGAGGGGTACGTCGAAGACCGAAGGCGAGGCGGTGCCCGAGGCCCAATTGGGGTGGGCCCACGCGGCCAGGTACAGGGGCCGCGTGGGGCCCCTCTTTTGGCCCTCGAGCGCTTCCTCGTGTCCATCCTTTGCCCAATGTCCTCCTTTTCCATAAATATTGACGTGGTATTTTTCCCCGATTTAATTTCCTGCAAAAATAGCCAGAAAGGAGACTTTGCTAAAAACAGCGTCAGATTCAGCAGTTTTATTCAAATATGGGAAGATTCCGGAACAAATTATGAAGCAAAGTGCTTGGAAAAGTAGATGCATTTTAGGTGCATCAACATCACATCACATGTCTTGCAAAAACAAGTTAGATGCTTCTAACCTTTGTATTTGCAATTTTACGAGGCTTTAGGATTTACAGTGTAAAACCGTCACTGCCTACGTATGTAACCAAACATGATTATTCATGTTGCTAGATTGACATTGCGGGGTGATGGACATCCCAACATTACGAAAACGTTGCGAATCCCCATCTAAACGATCACAGGTGCGCGTGACCCCCGTGTGGACCTAGTCCACATGCCCTTTCCACCATCGAGTCAACGAAACCAACTATAGAAAGACCCGAAGCTACTGAAGCACTTCGTTGGCGCCGACAAGCATGCTAGGAGCAGCCGGAAGGTCCGCGGATTGCCAGAAGTCCATAAGATCAAACTATGCCGCTGGAAACAATTCTCAACAGTTTATTGGGAAGCAAACATAAAAAATCGGAATGTCAGAAGAGCTCAATGACATACCCACACAAACTTGTGCGGTGCCCGCACAGACTTATGTGCTCTAGTACGTACATGTACCTACTCATAGATTGCTCTGATACCACTATTGGGTTACGTAGCAGAATTTAATTTTTTTTTCTGACCTACGTAACGTCCAAGAACAACTATGAAGATAAAAGCAAGGTTAGTACTGTTTCGTTACCGACATGAAGATGCGGAAGAGTTGTCGGTGACGATGTTGATGAAGCCTGATGAAGATTCTCACGGCCAAGCCTGACGGTGAGAATGCCGCTGGTCCCTCGTACAGCCTTCTAGATCCAGCAGAGTGAGGGCCAAACATCTACGACGTATCGCCCCTCTGAGAGCTCGCACACGTACGCCTGTCAAAGTCCAGCAGCGCTTCACCGTGCCAGAGTTAACAGCTACTGGTGTACGTATGGTGGAGAGAACCCAACACATGGGAGAGAGGGAGAGAGATTAGATCTAGATCTAGAAAACCTCCGGGGAGAGATCTCAAGTCTTTCTCTAAATTGTGTGTCTCCAAAAGGAAAAGGGGGTGGGGTTTATATAGGAGATCCAAGGGGAGAGGTGACTTGGAGAAGGAGTAGGATTACTCCTGTTGGGTTGCGGGTAAAACTTTAAAAAATTTCGTAACCTTGCCGTCAAGATCTATTCTATGAAGATATGCTACACCCCATAATGCTAAATCTAGATACTTACAAACACCGTTGCGGAAGATCTTGTGTTTGTCGAAATAGATGTCGGTGAAGCCTGATGAAGAATCTCACGTCCACGCCAGGAGGTGAGATTGTTGCTGGTCCGTCATTGAGGAACTACTTGCGCAGCCCCGCTCTAACAGTATCCACACGTACGCCGCGCCAATCCGTCAAGCACGTTCGCCGCCTAGGGCTACTAGCACCGACAAAGAGAGATTTCCTTTCGGCATAGATTTAGTGGTAGATCTAATCGGGCTCAATTAGATCTATATGAGACTAGAGAGATCTAATTCTCAACACATAAGATCTACTAGAGAGAGATTAGATCGAAGTCTAATTAGAGCGCTGTCTAGATTAGAGCTTCGTCTAATTGCACAATATCTTGAGAGAGGAACTTGTGCAAGTCAATTGGATTGTTCTCCTTGTGGGTGGGGGTGGAGTATATAAACAGGAGCAAGGGGAGGAGGTGCTTAGGGGAGGGCTTGCCCCTCCTCTTGGTGCGCCGGCCCTAGGGAGGCCGGCCCCTCTCCCAAGTCAGTTTGGGAGAGGAGTCCTTGTCCAACAAGGACTCCCTCCCTTCCCTTTTATCTTTTTGCCTTTTTTCCTTTATTCTTTCCTTTTCCAATTCAGACTCTTTTAAATCTCCAAATCAAACAAGGAAAGAGAGAGGGAGGAGGTGGTGCGCCAGCCAGGAGGGTGGGGCCCAGCCGGCCGACTCCCACCAGGTGCGGTTCGGCCCCTGGGGTCCCCCCTTCTTCCTCCGACACTTCCCCCTCCTTCATGGCAAACCTCCGAAACTCTTCCGGAACCAAATATACTCTATAGATAAAATCATCGACTCTATCCACTGATGTCGGAAACACTTCCCGGCATACCGGAACATCTCATGTTCACCATATTTCTCTCGTAGGAAATTCTGCCCTATACCGGCATCATTTCCTTCTCATGATAACTTCATCGGAACTTCTCCGAATCACTCCGGAGTTGTTCCTGTGACATCGGAGGGACTCCGACCACTTCTCATAACCACAAAACTACAACTTTAATCTCTCAATAAAAGATTGACTCACAGCTTAAGTGTGTGACCCGAAAGGTTCGGTAAACACAAAGACATGTTCGGGAACTTACCAGACAATAACCAGCATTGGGACCTAGAAGGTCGTACTGGCTCCCGTGTGATCACGAGTGAACGACAGAACCTATGTGTTACTCATTACGCTAATCCCCTTACGTACACGATACCAATCATATCTCGAGATTGAGACAATGTGCTCTAGTGTGATCAAACCCTTCGATCATAACACATATTATTCTCGTACCAACATCATTCTCTTTTCTCATTCCGTATTTATATTGTCCCGTGATTAATCACGCTGTGTCTGGCCAGACGATTGGGTGACAATAATAATACTGAGATGGCCTAGAGGATGTATCTCTCCATCGTCTAGAGGGGTAAGTGCCATTTTTGAATAATCTCTGTTCCAATACATTATTCTAGTCCACACCCAAAAGCCACCGTTATGGTCTCCAGTTACGGCTGGACGTTAGGTGACAATCAAAGCATGAGTGTCGAATAAGCGGTCACCAGATATTCTCATAGCAAACGAATACAGCTAATGAAAACAAAACATATGATCAATTGCTACCTTCATCGTTGACGATTAGTCTCTTAGCAAGATCATACAATGGGTCGGTTCAGTACTATTGTCATTCCGATAATAAACTCCTATAGTTGTGTGACTTATACAAAGTCCATGATCAGGAAAACATGATCATCAAACAACAAGATAGGCTAGTCTTAGAGACAAGACCAGGAACACTTTTACTTGTTCGTATCTCTACAACTGTATTGGAGGTTTTCCTCTTGAACACGTTGTATTTTCTATTCAAGTGCCCAATACAGTTATAGCATAAAGATATAAACATTAATAATAAACTTGGAGATAAATAATAACTAAATTATTATTGTCTCTAGGGCATATCTCCAACAACTTCTCCCCCAAGCCACCACCGCCGCCGCCCTTGGGGTGGGGCCCTCCCTAGCCGCACCGACCTAGGTGGGGTCGGGCCCACCCTAGGTCGGCCGATCCCTTGGCTGCCGCCGCCGCCTCCCCCCGATGGGCCCTAAGGCCCATTAGGGTTTCGGCTTGGAGGGGGAGCCACCCCTCCTGGCGCCTTGGCCCACCACCACCTAGTGGTGGTGCGGCTGCCAGGTGGGCCCCTAGGGCCCATGTGGCAGCCACCTTTTATTGGCCTAAATATTTTTCCCTTTTTATTAATTAAATAAATTAATATTTAATCAATTAATATTTTGTCTAATTAATTCCTAGAATTAATTACTTATCATATAAACATATTTACATGATCTGGGACACCCAGTGTCCGCCGACAGAATATATTGGATAATTATTTCCTTCTATATAAACCTTCTTTCTTGATGATCAAATCTCCGAATATAATTCTATCACTCCGGAACCATCCCAAGTGATACTCCTTCTCTACTCCTGACCATTCTACGTATACAGCAGATTTTGATGTCTTAAGTGTGTGACCCCTACAGGTTTGGCAACGTATAGCTATAATTGGAAATGCCTATCCAATCACTGGCCAGGGTCAGAACCATGGACGTTCTGAATGACTGTTATCATTATGCGAAGAAACTCTGATGAACATGTTTGATTAACATATCTATTCCCATCACTTCACGATACTCATCAAATACCAAGGCGAGATATACGACATTACCAGAAATGATACCTTTCAATTACTATGTCACTTTATCCTTGTTACGGGTATGATGCTATTACTCTTTACCTGTGTTCGAGCATCCCATGATATTTACATATCACTCCTTTGTCTGCGCAGACTTATCGATGGACCCTTTCCCACTAGAGTGGATCCAGGTTGTATCTCTCTATTACCTAGAGGTGTGATTTCCAGTCTTGAACTACTATGATTAATATATTCCATCGAGGTCACCCAGCGATTGCCATTTTGATCACCCAGTTACGACCATGATACTTGACTATGCCAAAGCAACCTTTCTAGTATACACAACCATAAATTCTCATGGTTTAAGGAATGAACAAGCAACCAATCTTAGACTATACTATTTTACTCCAAAACTTAATCTCGTAGTATATCATACTTTTGGGTCTTCCCAGTCACAGTGTCTAACTTAACAATGTGCTCTTGATACGTTTCCAACGTATCTACAATTTCTAATGTTTCATGCTTGTTTTATGTATCATTGTCACATGTTTTATATGCATTATATATCATTATTATACATTTTCTGGGACTAACCTATTAACAAGATGCCACAGTGCCAGTTCCTGTTTTCTACTGTTTTTGGTTCCAGAAAAGCTGTTCGGGCAATATTCTCGGAATTCGACGAAACAAAAGCCAAACCTCCTATTTTTCCGAGGGACACACGGAGCCAGAAGGGCAAGCCAGGGGGAGGCCCACGGCCTCCAAACCACCTGCTCGCGCGGCTGGGCCCACATGCGCGCCGGGAGGTGAGGAGGGAGCCCAGGACCTCCACCGACATTGCCCCTTCGCCTATATATTGCCTCAGACGCGAAAACCCTAAAAAAATCCAATTTCCACGAAGAGTTCCGCAGCGCCGCCGCCATCGACGACAAGTTTCGGGGGACAGAATCTCTATTCTGGCACGCCGCCGGGACGGGGAATTGCCCCCGGAGTCATCTCCATCAACTCCATCGCCATCTCCATCGCCGCTGCTGACTCCCATGATGAGGAGGGAGTAGTTCTCCCCCGAGGCTGAGGGTTCTACCGGTAGCTATGTGGTTCATCTCTCTCTCACATGGTGTGATCTTTATGTGATCATGAGATATTGCTAGTATCGCCGAATACATTAATAATGTTTATGCTACTCAAGTGATTTTGTCTAGTTTCTGGAGTCATTGTGACAACACGGTATCAAGGTGACAGTGTGGGTACTTGTGTGACTCTATGAATAATTTAGACATTTATCATGGCTTATTCTTGGGAATTGTGGTGTTTGTTTACTCAGACTTTGAGGTGTGCTTTTGCAGCCCTACACGTTGTACTCTTGTGTTATCAAGAAGGAGAATAATCCCGAGTAGTATTTACTTGTGTTCAGTTGTGCTAATCTAGTTGAATATGTAGATGTTACTCTTTATCTATGCACTCTATAGGTTACTTTAATATGAACTCCGGTACTCTCCACGGTGTAAATGTGAGAGTGTGTGCACCGTGTGTGATTCCTTTATGACGTTGTGGCGCTTGTTTACTCCGGCTTGAGGTGTGCTTTTGTAGCCCTACAAAATGAATGGTGTTTGTTATCCAACAAGAGAGTGTTTAAGAGTAGCTTTTATTTATTCAATTATGAGATCATTGTTGAGAGTGTCCACTAGTGAAAGTATGATCCCTATGCCTTGTTTCTAAGCATTGAAACACCGTTTACATCAAGTTCTGCTACATGTTTGCTTGCTGCCATCTTTATTTCAGATTGCAGTTACTACTTATAATCATCCCTATCACTTGTATTTCACTATCTCTTCGCCGAACTAGTGCACCTATACATCTGACAAGTGTATTGGGTGTGTTGGGGACACAAGAGACTTCTTGTATCTTAATTGCAGGGTTGCTTGAGAGGAATATCTTTGACCTCTACCTCCCTGAGTTCGATAAACCTTGGGTGATTCACTTAAGGGAAACTTGCTGCTATTCTACAAACCTCTGCTCTTGGAGGCCCAACACTGTTTACAAGAATAGAAGCACACGTAGACATCAAGCTATTTTCTGGCGCCGTTGCCGGGGAGGTAAGGTAAAAGGTATTCACATCATCTAGCTACTAAGCTATCTAGTACTGTTGCTAGTGTGTGAGTGCTCGAAGTTATTTCCTTTAGATTCTGCAACTATATCTTTTTGTTTCTTGTTTTTATTTTACTAGTTAGGCTAAATGGAAAACAAAAAAAATAGAGATCTTTATGAACTTTATGTTGAATTAGGACATGATGCTTTTGAAGAGAAAATTAAAAAACCTATGGAGGCTTGTTTGCATGATGGTAGCAATGGTATTACTATAAATTCTTTGAACACCATTATTGCTAATGCTATGGAAAAGTCTAAGCTTGGGGAAGCTAGTTTTATGAAAATGATATTTTTAGTCCCCCAAGTTTTAAGGAGGAAATTTGCTTTGATAATACTTTGCCTCCAATATATGATGATTATAATCATTGTGATATTTTCAGTCCACCTACTAGTGAGGATATAGTTTATGTTGATTATGATATGCCTCCTATATATGATGTTTACAATGATGAATATGATATTTTCAGTCCATCTACTATTGAGGATAAAAATCATTTTGATTATTCTATGCCTCCTATTTATGATGATTACAAAGATGGATGTGATACTTTTACTCTCACTATTACTAATGATAATGTTCATGCTTATGTGGAGAGTAATGATACTTTTATGCATGTGGATCATGATAAGAATGATTTATGTGATAGCTATATTGTTGAGTTTATTCATGATGCCGCTGAAAATTATTTTGAGAGAGGAAAGTATGGTTATAGAAATCTTCATGTTACTAAATTTCTTCTCTTTATGATGAATGTTTTGAGCTTTCTCTTGATTTGCTTTTATTTGCTGGTTACTTTAAGACCTACTGGTCCTTATGAGAGAGGGAGACATGAATTCATATATCACAATAATATTAAGTCTTCTCTCTTTATGTTGAAATTTTTGAAGTTACACTTGTTTTGCATTTCTATGCTAGTCACTTTGTTCTTCATTGACTTATTTTCTTACAAGACTCCTATGCATAGAAAGAGTGTTAGATTTAAACATGTTTTATATATGCTTCTTGATGCTCTCTTTTATGTTTCAACTCTCATCTTTATGTGGGCATCATAAAAATCACTATGCCTAGCTAAAAGGCTTTAAAGAAAAGCGCTTATGGAAGACAACCCATCGTTTTTATTTGCTATTATTTTTATTTTCTTTGAGTCAAGGAGTTTTGTCACTTCTGTAGCAACTCCTTTGTATCCTTATTTTATCGCATTGTTGTGCCAAGTAAAGTTCTATATTGAAAGTTGATGCAAGATTTGGATTTCTGCGCAGTAACAGATTTTTGGCTGTCACGAATTTGAGCTTTTCTCCCTGTAGAAAATTCGAAAAATCTACGAAAAATCACGCATCTTCCTGAGATATGTACGCAACTTTCATTATTTTGGGCCAGATCCATCTGAGAAACTTAAGTTCCTCGAAAAATTCCGTCTTTACAGACTGTTCTGTTTTTGATAGATTCTGCCTTTTGTTTTGCATTCGCTCTTTTACGATGTTTGTATGGATTTCTTTGCTCCACAAAGCATAAGTGGATGTAGCTAATGTCCAGAAGCTTTGAGAATGATTGTATCATTACAGAATATATGAATTTTTGATTATGCACTAACCCTCTAATGAGAACTGTTTCGAGTTTGGTGTGAAGGAAGTTTTCAAGGATCAAGCGAGAAGGGTGATATTATGTGATCAAGAAGAGTGAAAAGCCTAAGCTTGGGGATGCCCCAGTGGTTCATCCCTAGCCATATTCAAGGAGACTCAAGCGTCTAAGCTTGGGGATGACCAAGGCATCCCCTTCTTCATCAACAACTTATCAGGTCATCTCTAGTGAAACTATATTTTAATTCTTTCACATCTTATGTGCTTTACTTGGAGCGTCTTTGTGCTTTTATTTTTGTTTTTGTTTGAATAAATTCAGATCCTAGCAATCCTTGTGTGGGAGAGAGACAAGCTCCGCTTTTTCATGTGAATACTCATGTTCTTCACTTATATTTGTTGAGTATTCTTAACTAGCTACTGCAGTGCTTTTAGCTCCTGTTTTTCATGCATCTCTTTGAGCTGTTAGCACGTGTTTATAAATACTCTCTTGCTGCATTATATTATCATTTGGAGAGTTTATGTTTAAGTAAGTTGTTTGGTGTTTGCCTGGAAGAAAGAAAATGCTGCATGTGGTAGTGGTATGAAAACTTGCATAATCTTGTAGATCATTGAAACTTTGATAACTTGATTCTTTGCAAATGTTTTGAGATATTTAGATGGTAAAGCTTGCTGGTTAATCTATTATATAATTAAAACACAGGATAACCAACGGTGAAGATTAGCTAGACATAACAAAATCACAAACAACGGCCAAGATTTACTTTTCGTAACATCCATCCGGTGTCAATTTCCATACTCGCATATACGATGTCCATCTCCCCCACGTCAAACAGAGTCCTTCTTTGAAACGCAAAAGGAAAGAAACAGAGCCATGTACTATACGTAATAAATGTACCGACAGAGCTAGAAGAGGTTATTTACTAGGGTTTGTGCCCTTGCACGCCAATACATGGTGACCGCCTTATTTGGTGGCTTCTTCCGCCGCCGGCGATGAGTAATTCTACACATATATGCGATCATCACATCCAGGCCAGGGAACAGACGTTGGAGCAGAGAGGGCTGTCCACACCGATCAGACGAAGCCAGGCGACCATGGCAGGGTTCGTCGGCGGCCGGGAAGCCAGATTTCCTCGATTCTTGACTCTTCACGTTGTGGATTTTACTTGATATCTGGCTGCTCTGATCCAATCGACAGACGAGAGCACCTACATGGTGAACCTCAATGGCAGAATAATTAAAAAGAGATCGGGAGATTATATTCACGCATGGTTTTCAATTCTTCATGCACGTACATAGCCTGGCCAGGGCATGCGACGGCAGCGCGTGCAAACAGGTCGCCACCATCGAACCTTGACGGGACATGCAAACCTTGGGCTGGCCAAATTCCTCCAAGTTCATGCGCATCGATCAATGCCTAGAGTTTTGATCTTGCTTGCCGATCACCGGATCACGCTCCAGACCACCAGCTAGCTCACATGCAGCTTTTCAAGATTGATCGGACACTTTGCCTCATTGAGACATGCCAGAATCGAAGTAGGCTCTATTCAGAGATGTTGGTGACCCGTAACGGGTTTGGATTCGTCCATGGTATCGTCGACGGTTGTTAATCTGAACATTGATGAATTGAAGTGCTCCAATGCAGGATTGTGGATTAACTTGCGTCATGATGATAATCAGATCGATCAATGTTGCCAGCCATAATGACGATCAGATCGATAGATGACATGGCGGCAGCGTCAGTGTTATAGCGGTGAGACCGTGGTCACAGAAGTCATCGTTCACGCACAGGGATGGGCTGATTGAGGGCATCGTCTATCAATCAATTCTTCTTTGTAGCAAACTTTGTTGCCGGATATAGTCGGCCAGGAGCATAATTGGTTGATCCATCGGCATCAAGGGAGCAGCCCGTCCAGGACTCCAGGTTGCATTACCTGATAGCAGCCCGTCCAGATTGCATTACCTGATCTCGGTCGGCAAGTGCACCTCTATCTCTTGATATGAAATCAATTGATTCACATACCTCCAGCATCCGTGTGCTCCCTTTGGCCTGGAAAAGGTTGCATTGAAGGATCTTTTGTAATACATTAATTTTCAGGTATTTTCTAATCGATTGGTCGAACCTGGTCCTTTGATTCTGAATAATTAGCATGGCTTCTAGATCTGGTGAGTACATTGATTTTTTTTCCAGAGTGAATTTCTTTCTTAATGTTGGACGTCTAATCCATGACTTACTTACTTATTACTTCATCTATGAATCGCCATTTCAGATCGAGTTGATTCCATGGCTTTATGTTCGTTCTACTCTTATTTTTAAAATTTGACACGTGACCGATGAAATCCCACCAAAGCTATTTCTTCATGTTGTATCAGAGATGCAAGGCGGATTTAAATATAAGAATTTTATGCACCTGCCGTTAATCCATGACCTTGAACAAATTAAGTGCAGCCCAATGATTAAGAAGAAGTATTTATTTGAGGGAGAGAACTTAATTTGTGCAATGAGAAGTAACGATATGTGACTAATGTGAGCATCAAATTGAGGGATGAGAAGAGTACTACGTGATATGTATTTTGGTGCATGCATGCATGTAGAGGACGGTTGGGAACAAATATAATGCAGCCCATTGAAGAGCAAGACATGTGAAATGTAGACAGGGCACGAGCATCGAGGCCTCGCTGGACCTGGATGGTGCAATGTTTTCGCTGCCGATCGTGGATGTCGAGACCACTAGCCAGCCGGCAATAACAGGGCGCCGCAACACATCAAGCGGCCGTGTCGCCATAACCAGCAAGATGATATACTTTAGAAGAATTTTGTTACTATTTACTTTGAAAAATGTAATTGATATGAATTTTCGAACTGCTGGAGATGTGGTGCAAAAAATACATTAGTGGAATGGAAAGTTAAGAATTGCGGAGGTGTTCTTTCTTCTCCGTTTCCACAGTATGTTGATATATACGTTCATGTTTTATCTTAATTAGTCAATTTCTTTTATTCTACTTACATAGGATTGGCTGCGCATTATAGGAATCATATACATCTCTTTACAATTTCTCATTCTGATATGTAATCGCTACTTTTATTTTTCGGACTATCGTACTATGTCGGCTGTGTGCACCTTCGTTGTGCAGAGACTGGGTGTAATGCTTAAACCTTTTAAGTAATAAAACTCCCTTTATTGAAAAATATACATCTCTTTCCGTGTTCTCACTTAGGCCTCATGCTCTTCAGTGTTTCAAAAAGAAGAGTTAATTTTGCAGGGAGAAAGTTGCATTATTTTGCTTGCTCCCAGCTCTACTTCTCAGCTGCAGCCTGCAGGTCATTGTTTAGCTAAATCCTTCAGGTTTGGGGTCAACGGTCCTTAATGGATACTGTAATTAAATAGTTTTTTAGTGGCACTAAAGTTCATTTCGTAGCATGATATTCAAAAGTTATTAACTATTACTCAAAAGGCATGGTTTTGTTGTACATTTTTCATTTTAATTGATTTGATGTCCCAATAATATTAAGATGTCAAATTGTGGAATTATAAGATGTTCCCGTTTTTCAATGATGCGGATAGAATTGGTCATATTTATTGGGAGAGATTCACCAACTCTTCAAGAGAAAAGCGTTGGGATGTAGGTTACTCAAAATGCATGAATGTTCGGGTCACATAGACATGGAACAAATATACTATTTAATGTTCTGAGTATGCAAATCCCTAGAGCTCCGAGAAAAAGATCCATATCCTTCTTGACTCACGAGGAGATGTCCCTATAGACAATCAATTAATATATAACGACAAGTATCTGTAAAAGTAAAAAAAAAAATGAAAGCAGACACACAAAGCTTTAATTTTACTTATGTAATCAATGATAAAATTATGGCGGCTTGGAAATAACACTCACCGAATGATTTTGCTTTATAAAAAACTATTTGGTTCAATTAATTGCATATTAGTTCTATTTAGGGACGGATAACTAAATAGACAATTATATAAGGAAAAAACATGTGACAAAGCAATAATATAAGTTTACTTGGTGGATATAGCCCCATATCATATAAGTTCTCTTATAACGTTGGTTGAATCAAATAACATTTAAAATAAAGGAACGAACATCCAAGAAAGAAATAATAAATAGTTACTTCGTGAATCTAGCCGCGCAAATGCGCGGGCCACCCAGTAAATCACAGTTACACTATTGTAGGAAATCTGCTGATGCTTGTCATTTGTGGAATATATAACTTATGATTATGTGTCAACTAGCATCATGCGTTTTAAATTAATGTAATATACGTTTTAAAACATGTAGATTAAGGACTCCATGCCATTTGGATCCGTGTACACTATGGATTTAAACATATGAAATAAAACTCATTTCAATTTAATGTAGACAGTAGAAATGCACGGATTAAATCAGATTTTACTTTAAACCTAAGATGTTTTATTTATTTTACACCCGTTGCAACGCACGGGCATCTTGCTAGTTAAGTTAAAATCATTGGTGGATTGTTGTCTTTAAGCTTGTACCGTACTACAAACTCTAAAATTGTTGAAGGTGTAGTTGGACTTGATAGCTTTTCATGTCTGAAAGTTCATTGTAATAACTAAGTTGTGCTGAAGGTCGAGGGATCTAACGGGGTACTTGTACCTCCGTGAACGGCCCTTCTTGGAGTGAATTTTAATCATGCTCTTAATGTTGAACCTGCTAGTTGTTTGCAATAAGCTTGTGAGTTCTTTTTGACTAATGTTAAGCTACGGTTTTTGGCACTTCCACTGTCCATATTTTGCTAGCCTCTTCGGTGCTGTGCATTGCCTTCTGCTCACATTGAGAGTTATGCATACTTCTCCAGTACATCCAACCCCGTGGGAGAACTTCCTCTTGTTCTCCTACACATAAACCCATACATCTTCCTCAAAACAGCCACCATACCTACCTACCACAGCATTTTCATAGCTGTTCCGAGATATATTGCCATGCAACATCCATTTTACATTACATGACTTGTTGTCATTTATCATTTATATATTGCTTTGCATGATTCTATACAGCTGATGTGTGGATTACCCATGTTACGCTAGATCATTGCACATCCTGCTACACTGGCAGAGGCATACAGTTTTATACATCATGTCTTGTTCGTTATGAGTTATATGTACCAAAAAGTGTGTTGTCATATTAGAGTGTTGCCCCTGCTAGAAAAGAGCCATGGAGGCCATCGAAAAGTGAAACAGAAAAAGAATAAAAAAGAATAAAAAAGAATAAAGAAAAGAATAAAGAAAAGGGGGCAACACTACTATCCTTTATCAAAGTTGTGCTCATGTTTAGCACCTGCAGTATTCATAGTCATCATTTGTGCTCATGTTTAGCACCTATACTCCATGTGAGAGAGTTTTCATGTTCTACTTGTATAACTATGTGGGGAATTTACACTATAGAACTTGGGTTGTATATTCCAATGATGAGCTTCCTCAAAAGTGCTCTAGGTCTTCATGAGCAACCAAGTTGGATGCACCCCCACTAGTTCCATTTGAGAGCTTTCATACACATATAGCTCTATGTGCATCCGTTGCATGGCAATCACTACTCCTTACATAGCTTCGATTATAAGACTTACTCTTATCTAATGATCACTTATAGCTTTGTGAGACTTTCTTCCATTGGCCTTCCAAACCCCCATTAATGTTCTCTTTGCCATAACATCATGGTGCCAATACCAAATGTTGCGCTCACCGGTTGAGTAGACTTCGAAACAGTTGATTCATGACGTTCATGTTTATATTTACTTGACTGAATCCTTCTATGTTATGAAAATTTGCTTGATGCTTGGATTGAAGGATAGAACTCCTACGCTGGATACTTATACCATCTTTAATGAACCTTGTACGGTTTCATGTCTTTAAAGTGATAGTTCATGAAAACTTTTAGCTTGTTTGACTCTTGCTTTTTTATCTCTTATATCAACTATAGACATTTGCTTTGAATGATTTGATCTCAGCTCACATGCCTTACATTATTATTGGATCAAGATTATATTGGTAGCATGTCACTTCAGAAATTATTTTATTTTTATCGTTTACCTACTCGAGGACGAGTAGGAACTAAGCTTGGGGATGCTTGATACGTCTCCAACGTATCTATAATTTCTGATGTTTCATGCTTGTTTTATGTATCATTGTCACATATTTTATATGCATTATATATCATTATTATACATTTTCTGGGACTAACCTATTAACAAGATGCCACCGTGTCAGTTCCTGTTTTCTGCTGTTTTTGGTTCCAGAAAAGCTGTTCGGGCAATATTCTTGGAATTCGACGAAACAAAAGCCAAACCTCCTATTTTCCGAGGGACACACGGAGCCATAAGGGCAAGCCTGGGGAGGAACACGGCCTCCAAACCACCTGCTCATGCGGCTGGGCCCACAGGCGCGCCGGGGGTGAGGAGGGAGCCCAGGACCTCCACCGACATCGCCCCTTCGCCTATATATTGCCTCAGACGCGAAAACCCTAAAAAAAAGCCAATTTCCACGAAGAGTTCCGCAGCGCCGCCGCCATCGACGACAAGTTTCGGGGGACAGAATCTCTGTTCTGGCACGCCGCCGGGACGGGGAATTGCCCCCAGAGTCATCTCCATCAACTCCATCGCCATCTCCATCGCCGCTGCTGACTCCCATGATGAGGAGGGAGTAGTTCTCCCCCGAGGCTGAGGGTTCTACCGGTAGCTATGTGGTTCATCTCTCTCACATGGTGTGATCTTTATGTGATCATGAGATATTGCTAGTATCGCCAAATACATTAATAATGTTTATGCTACTCAAGTGATTTTGTCTAGTTTCTAGAGTCATTGTGACAACACGGTATCAAGGTGACAGTGTGGGTACTTGTGTGACTCTATGAATAATTTAGACATTTATCATGGCTTATTCTTGGGAATTGTGGTGTTTGTTTACTCAGACTTTGAGGTGTGCTTTTGCAGCCCTACACGTAGTACTCTTGTGTTATCAAGAAGGAGAATAATCCTGAGTAGTATTTACTTGTGTTCAGTTGTGCTAATCTAGTTGAATATGTAGATGTTACTCTTTATCTATGCACTCTATAGGTTACTTTAATATGAACTCCGGTACTCTCCACGGTGTCAAGGTGACAGTGTGTGCACCGTGTGTGATTCCTTTATGACGTTGTGGCGCTTGTTTACTCCGGCTTGAGGTGTGCTTTTGTAGCCCTACACAATGAATGGTGTTTGTTATCCAACAAGAGAGTGTTTAAGAGTAGCTTTTATCTATTCAATTATGAGATCATTGTTGAGAGTGTCCACTAGTGAAAGTATGATCCCTATGCCTTGTTTCTAAGCATTGGAACACCGTTTACATCAAGTTCTGCTACATGTTTGCTTGCTGCCATCTTTATTTCAGATTGCAGTTACTACTTATAATCATCCCTATCACTTGTATTTCACTATCTCTTCGCCGAACTAGTGCACCTATACATCTGACAAGTGTATTGGGTGTGTTGGGGACACAAGAGACTTCTTGTATCTTAATTGCAGGGTTGCTTGAGAGGGATATCTTTGACCTCTATCTCCCTGAGTTCGATAAACCTTGGGTGATTCACTTAAGGGAAACTTGCTGCTGTTCTACAAACCTCTGCTCTTGGAGGCCCAACACTGTCTACAAGAATAGAAGCACACGTAGACATCAGCTCTCATTAATAATGGCAAGAACCTTTGCCCATGGCTGGAAAACATCACCATCCAGTATTAACGAGTTTGTCCAAGAGACGGGACAAAGGGTAAACAGGGTTTGATTATATCCTTACACGTGCGTATGTGTTTCCCTATAAATCTCATATTTATAGACCATAGCAGTTATAGCATAAAGATATAATTCATTAATCATGAAACAGGTGTATATTTATTGTCTCTCAGTTCATACATCCAACACATCATGTGGTTACTTTTTGTACTGGTTGACATCATGTTTTACCTTGCTAGCCTTAAAAGTATGTATTAAGCGGGAATGCTGCTTGTGCATCCAAAACCTTGAGCCAAAATCCATATCATCTGTGTCCACCATACCTACCTATATGTGGTATTTCATCGCCACTCTAAGTAAATTGGTCATGTGCTACCTTTAAAATATTCAAAATTGTTACTACTCCTGTTTTGTGTCTCTGTTTCAAGCTCATGAGGAAGTGGTAGATGATCTTTATTACACTTATCAAACAGACTTTACTCTTGACTTGCATGCTTCATCTATTTGTCTATAATTTTGCAAAAAGAGCTGGCAGCGGGGTGTCCAGCCCCATAAAAGATAATTTACAACATTCACCAAAAAAACTCTCCTCACATTTTGTTCCTGAGCATTCAGTCAAACATCTGCACGTGTAAACAAAGAAGAAAAGAGGAATGATCTGCTTGCTGCAGAAATAACGTTCCTCAATGGGAGCCACTTTTAAAAAGTCTGGTTCGCATGGGTAATACTGTATTGTTTGCTACCATTCGTTGACCATAACATGCACCTCTCAAAATATTTTTACTCTCTATATGTTTTCAAAAACTAAAAAGTCTAGCACATGAAATAATCCCTGCTTCCCTCTGCGAAGGGCATTTCTTTTATTTTTATGATGAGTCAGTTTTCCTACCACAACCTTTATCTCCACAAGCAAACACTAGTGTCAACTTTGGTACAAGAATAGTTATATGCCAACATTATGATTTACTATGATTCTTTGTGTTGACAATATCCATGAGATAAATATGTTGAAAATTGAAGCAAATGCTGAAACTTAAATCTTCCTTTGTGTTGGTCAAACACTTTGATTGGAAAATGGTGCTTGGTGAGCTAACTTTTATGTCAAAACTTATAGCTCCATGTCTCCAAAGTACTATTCATGAACAGTTTTTACCTGTATGATGCATCTTGATTGCTCATTGTTTACTTTATAGCAACTATAGATTATTGAGTTGGATCACTTCATTCAGTTCATGTGCTTTATATTACTATTTGATCAAGATTATGTTGGTAGCATGTCACTTTAAAAATTATCTTTGTTATAGTTTACCTACTCGAGAACGAGTAGGAACTAAGCTTGGGGATGCTGATACGTCTCAAACGTATCTATAATTTTTGATGTTCCATGCTTGTTTTATACCAAATGTTACAGGTTTTATTTATAGTTTATATCATTTTTATGCATTTTCTGGGACTAACCTATTAATAAGATACCACAATGCCAGTTTCTGTTTTCTGCTGTCTTTTTGTTTCAGAAAAGCTAGTCGGGAAATATTATCGAAATTGGACAAAAATTTACAGGATTTATTTTTCCAATTGAATCAAGACACTGCTAGAAGGAGAGATCGAGGGGACCCACCAGGGGAGCAGGCGGGCCCCAGGCGGGCCCCGTGTGGGCCCCCTGGTGCCCCTCTGTCGCCGCCCTTTCGCCTATAAATTGCTTCATCCCCGAAAACCCTCGATACCTGATCAAAAATCCACGAAAAGTCCCGTCGCCACCGCCGTCACCAACCCTAGTTCGGGAGGATCCTGTAGCTCTTCCCCGCACCCTGTTGGAGGGGGAGATCTGAAGGGGATCGTATGCAGAAAACAAATTTTACCTAACAACGATAACCTAAATAGCCAAGATCTATTACTATGCAGTTATACAGTAACGGAGGAATCGGTATACATACCCTTGTAGACCGAAAGCGTTATGTTCGAAGGGACGTTTGGCGATGACGATGGCGACGCCGACCTCAAGGTCGAGTAGACAAACTTCTCCAAGTGGCGCAAGTGCAGCACCTCATAGCTCTACACACATACGGTGTAGACGACGACCTCCGGGCTCTGGTCCAGCAAAGCAGCGGAAGCAGAAGACTTGGAGCGAAGCACCGAAAGCACGGCAGAGTGCATATGGTGGAGAAAACCTCAATGTCGTGGGGTTGTCACGGCAGATGTTACCAGGGGGTAACTTGAGTTTGGGGCAAGGCGGCTCTGGTGTTCAGGAGATGGTCTAGCTCTACAGGGGAGAGTATTTTTACCCAGGTTCAGGTCCCCTCGATGGAGGATCCGTACGTCCTGCTATATGATAACAGATTGCATGGTGCGCCAATGGCGATGGTCGCCGGGTTTGGACGACTCCGGCGTGGGAGCTCTCTCTATTTTGTCTATCTTATCAGGCCTATCTCTCTATGACCTAGGAGCCTGCTTATATAGATGGCCAGGTCTCCTAGTCGTACAAGGTAAAAACTGGGTTATACCCGAACTAAGAGTTCTAATCTAGGTCCGTCGTGATGTCCAAGTCTTGAGTCTCCAACTTGTATAAGGATTCCGGGTCTTCCAGAATCTTCCTTCTATGACATCTTTCGAGACCCCTCTTGGTGCCAGGTTGTCCTGAAACCGGGTCTACCTCCTGGCCGGGTCTGACTCCTGAAACCGGGTCTGCCTCTGGCCGGCTCATCCCCTAGTCGGGTCTTCTCCTTGGTCGGGTCATCCTCTGAATGAGCCTGTTGGCCCAAGTGTAACCCAGTCCATGTGGAGTGTGAGGTAACCTAGCCCAGGTCTCCTGACTGGCGGGTTACGCTTCGCTCTTCATGGGCATACCGGGTTATGATTCCCCCAACAGTAGCCCCCAAGTTTAACTTGGATACGGGTTTGGCTTGCTATCTTTGATTTTGTTTTCACTGTTCTTCATGCCCTTCAGTAGCTGCCAACGCGATCATCCTGGTTAAACTCCTGAAAATAAGATAAATAGAATAAAGGGAAAATAACCCGAGTTACACTTGGTAGGCCATCACATCTTGGAGGTCCATTTTATAATAAGGCCCTTTCCTCCTGGGTTCATATGCCTCCAGGTTTATCTCAACATCCAGCAAACCCTGCCAGGAATATTTTCACATTTTCTTTTGTGGGTCTTCTGACCCGGTTTTTTATAGAGCCTACTCATACGGAGGCTGTGCTGAAGGATGCTCCAGATTCTTACGGTCCGGACTTGATGAAGCCTACTCACACGGAGGCTGTCTTTCAAGACCCAGATTTTGAAGACCCAACGCGAATACCTCCAGCTTTACCGGTTCTCAAGAATATTAACCTCGATTTTTCTCGTGTATATAACCTGTAGCCCCCAAGCTCCGAGTTTATCACCTCGCGATAACTTAGTGCTTGATGAATGAATATAAAACTTCGAACCGTGTAGCCCCCAAGTGCCGGGTTGCATGCCTGCAGCGATCTGGGACTTTTGCATCTTGTACTTCTGAGAGAATATTTGAACTGCAAATACTGTAGCCCCCAAGTGCCAGGTTGTGTGCCTGCAGCAACCTGGGACTTCTCCATCACTTCAAAAAAAATTAGCTTCAAACTATGTAGCCCCCAACTACCTGGGACTATGCACGCTTTCTTCTTGTACTCTCGTAAAATTTGAAATGATGTAGCCCCAAGCGTCGAGGTGTACGCCTGCAACAGCTCGGAGCTTGTTCTTCAATATTTGTATCACTTAGAAATACTATAAATCCTATAGCCCCAAGCGTCAGTTCGTTCGCCTGCAATAACTCGGGGTCTCTTTTTCCCTTCAAATCAATTGACTGTAAATATCTTCACTGGGACGATTGTAATATCTGGTCGAAGCCGTCCATGGCAACTCGTCGATGTCGTGAAAAAACTAGAGCCGGCCACGGCTAAGCCTTGTTCGGTGTTTGGAGCCGGCTTGCAGCCGGGTCGTCGATGGTCATTGCTCGACATTCATTCCTCTGGTACTGAGCATTCCACGTATTGGTTTATTTTTTCTTTGATAGCCTTGGAAAGCGTGCTTCACATGGGTGTGTTTCATCCTCATGAGTACAATACGATTCCTTTCTTCTTATTCTTTTCTGGTACGTGACCCTGGCTTGCATGCATCGACAGGCTTGTTTGGCTTCTTGCTTTGACTGACTCACACGAACACAGTAGCATCCGGCTTTACTTTTTATTTCATCCACTGGTCACGGCGAAATGGTCTGCGGCGGAATTGGAACTCCAAGTTCAGATGAACCAGGCCACGAGCGAGGGAGTTCGCCATTGATGTGGAAATGAAAATAAGACCCGGAACGAGTTGAGCAAAGAACCTGTTACACAGCAAAAAATGACTCCAAAAAATAATAACCAGCTTATTACGCTTGCAATAAATTAGTAACTTATAAATATTTGTCTTGATGGTGTACGTGCACCCTGAGGATATTGCTTTTTTAATGAACGTGAAATGTCGTTCTGCAAATCCTTTGGTTTTGATGACCCTTTTGGTTTCTTTAACTATGAGCCGGCTTTCACATGGATTATCTCTGTCGCAACCTCTCTGATAAAAACAGGGTCAGACAAGTCCCAATGGGCCTCATGACTGATTGAATTTACATGTGAGCAATCAGGCCACATAAGTGCGAGTCACATCGACCTCAATAGTAAGATAACTAAGAATTATACTAGTGGCATAAAAGCCAGGTCTTAGGATTACAGCCACGAACTATTCAAGTACGAGCCCCCAAGATCCGGACCAATGTTTATAAAGTAAAGGATTAACTGTGCAACATTGCCCCATTGATCCATATACTAATGCAATGCACTCTTGGGCACGCTAACCGAAGTTGCGAAGCACTCTTGGGCCAAGCTAATTTTTTTGTTGCAAAACACTCATAGGTATCGCTAACCGAAGTTGCGTAGCACTCTTGGGCTAAGCTAATTTTTTGGTTGCAAAGCCCTCCTGGGCATCGCTAACCGAATTTGTGTAACACTCTTGGGCTAAGCTAGCAGTTTGCAAATAATTGAATCTGGGAGATGTTTCATGGATTTTCCTCCGGTAGGATCCATGTCTTCAACCCAACAATCGATAGCTCAAAATAGGGGAATCCGGAATTTAGGACTCATCCCTCGGAATAATAAATGTTTGGCACGCTCTTGGCAATGATGATGCATAAGACGGAGTACGGCGATCGAGCCGGAACAATGATAATAAAATAATGCATAAGCCGGAGTACGGCGATTGACGACGTCGATGGAGACGGAGCACGACGATGGCGCTTTAACAACGATCTTGTTATTAAGAATTCCGTTGCGAGTAGTAGATAGCTCGACTCTTATAAATCTATTTGCGAGTGATAAATAGCTCGACTTTTAAGAAATCCATTGCGAGCGATAAATAACTCGACTTTGATAAATTCATTTGCGAGCGATAGATAACTCGACTTTGATAAATCCATTTGCGAGCGATAAATAGCTCGACTTTTAAAAAGTGGCCTGCAACCTTTTGGATGATTTTTGCAATTTAGTTATAAACAAGATATTTAGCCCCAGGGATTGACTCAAAAGAGACAGATTTAATTGACTAAATAAAATATGAAATATAAATATAAATGTGACTTAGCTTGTTCTGTACTTTGTGTTGATGACGCGGAGGCCCGCGACGAGGTTGCGCCGTTCTGGAGAAGCCGGCCGTTTCAGTCGAACCTTCGTGACCCGGCAGGAGTTGTAGATGCTAATCCGTCCATGGCGGTTTGATGGGCCGTACGCGTGCAAACTGCTGCCGGCTCCCACTAGGATACGTGTCTTGTTTCTTTTTTTTTCTGGCCGGCTCGCCCGTTCGTGGCAAGCTAATCACACTTTCCTTTTCTTTTTTGGGTTTGCTTCCTCTCAGCTTTCGTACATGCATGATGTCCACACGAGCTGCTCCAAATTTCTTTTCTCCTTGCTTCTTGCCCGGATCGATCCATGTATGAATAAAGTATAGTATTGATTGGGGTTCGGATTTCCTTGGACGCTTTTTCTTCAATGGTTCTCATACAGGCATTGCCTTGGCTAGTGCGTCCATCAAACTCCTTTGGCGAGTCGGTTAACATAACACGAGATACTAATCCGACTTTGATTTAACTTTGAACCGTAGCTTTCGCCTTGGATGTCTGCGGCGAGTCGCCGTTGGTCATGTTGCCTGACCTGTTTCCGCTGCTCGATTAAGCTGACCACTTTTCCCTTCTCTTCCTGGATCATTGAACTTTCTCCTCTATTTTGCTTAGATGGGTACGTACCCCTCACGTGTACGAGCCCTGGCAAACTTTGATGCAGTAAAGATCCGGCTTGGTTCTGTCCTCCGTGCGGGATCCTTCAGGTTTGCTTTCTCCATGGCTGGCTACCCGGAATCTTGTGGGCCGGCTCTTCCGATGAATCTGATCTGATGCGTTGACGGCGGCTTGTAGTCATCTAGATGATCGCCGGCTTCCAGCTGAGGTTGTTGATGATACGATTATCTTGTTGGTTGGTGGCGAGATTCTTGATCCCTCGTCGAGATTCTCCCTTTATGAGGACACACTTGGACGCAGACCCTACGGTGGGCGCCAACTGTTGTGGGTTGTCACGGCAGATGTTTCCAGGGGGTAACTTGAGTTGGGGGCAAGGCGACTCTGGTGTTCAGGAGATGGTCTAGCTCTATGGGGGAGAGTATTTTTACCTAGGTTCAGGTCCCCTCAATGGAGGATCCCTACGTCCTGTTATAAATCATTATATGATAACAGATTACATGGTACGCCAATGGCGATGGTCGACGGGTTTGGACGACTCCGGCGTGGGAGCTCTATCTCTTGAGCTCTCTCTATTTTGTCTATCTTATCAGGCCTATCTCTCTATGACCTAGGAGCCTGCTTATATAGATGGCCAGGTCTCCTAGTCGTACAAGGTAAAAACTGGATTATACCCGAACTAAGAGTTCTAATCTAGGTCCTTCGTGATCTCCAAGTATTGAGTCTCCAACTTGTATAAGGATTCCGAGTCTTCCAGAATCTTCCTTCTATGACATCTTTCGAGACCCCTCTGGGTGCCAGGTTGTCCTGAAACCGGGTCTGCCTCCTGGCCGGGTCTGACTCCTGAAACCGGGTCTGCCTCTGGCCGGGTCATCCCCTAGCCGGGTCTTCTCCTTGGCCGTGTCATCCTCTGAATGAGCCTGTTGGCCCAAGTGTAACCCAGTCCATGTGGAGTGTGAGGTAACCTAGCCCAGGTCTCCTGCCTGGCGGGTTGCGCTTCGCTCTTTATGGGCATACCGAGTTATGACTCCCCCAACACTCAACCTATGCGTAACTCCAATTGTGGAGTCACGTCCGAAGGTGAGAGAGATATTTCTGGGTGAATTTCCAAGGCATGGGGGCACCTCCTTATATAGGTGGAGGAGGGGTGTCACCCTTGGTGGCTAAGCCATGTGGGACTACGTTCTCTATATATTGGGTGTGCGTCCATCACATCATTCACCTAATGATATGACTCCATTATCAATTGACATCCATGTCCATGATCAGGAAACCTTGATCATCTGTTGATCTCAATGGACTAGTAAAGAGGCTATTAGGGACCTGGTTGTTTACATAACACACGTGTATTAATGTTTCCGCTCAATACAGTTATAGCAGGGTATAAAACATATTATGAACAATCGAGATATGACAAATAAAATATCTTTATTAATTGCCTCTAGGGCATATCTCCTTAAGTCTCCCACTTGCACTAGAGTACAACTTAATCTAGTTTACAACTTGGTAAAAGCTTAACACCTATAGCAACTTGGTGTTTATCATGCTTGTCTCATAGAAGAGGATTCGTCAACGGATCTGCCACATTCAGATTTGTATGTACTTTGCAAATCTTCATGTCGCCTTCCTTGATATACTACCGTATCACATGGAAGCGTCGGAGAATATGTTTGGCGGTTGAGTGAGACCTTGGTTCCTTCGCGTTCGCAATGGCGCATGTGTTGTCGTAGTAGAGGTTCACAGTGTCTTGCGCGCTTGGGAACACTCTGAGCTCGATGACGAACTTTCTCAGCCAAACAGCTTCATTCGCGGCTTCCAAAGCAGCAATGTAGTCCGATTCCATTGTAGATTGGGCTTCTATGGGTTGCTTCCCACTTCTCCAGCTCACAGCGCCTCCGTTCACCAAAACACATATCATGTCTGAGATTTCGAGTCATCTGGATCTGTGCAGAAACTTGCATCAACGTAACTTGTTACGCCAAGTTTCTCTTCACAGCCTCCATATACAAGAAACATTTCCTCGGTTCGCTTAAGATACTTCAAAATGTTCTTAACAACTGTCCAATGATCCTTGACAGGATTACTTTGGAATCGGCTCGTCAAGCTAAGAGCCAATGCTACATCGGGTCGAGTACTTAACATGGCATACATGATCGATCCTATGGATGAAGCATAGGGACGCTAGACATCTCGTCTACATCATGATCCATCACAGGACACTGAGCCATGCTCAATGCCTTACCCTTCACAACAGGCAGAAACCCTTTCTTCGCCTGATCCATTTTGAACCTTTTCAAAATGTTATCCAGGTAAGTACTCTGACTTAACGCTAATAGGCGTCTTGATCTATCACGATAGATTTTAATGCCTAATATGTAAGCAGCTTCTCCTAAGTCCTTCATCGAAAATTACAGCTTAAATACTTCTTCACGCTATTCAGAAGATCCACATCATCCCCAGTCAGTAATATATCATCCACATATAGAACTAGGAATGCAATTGAGCTCCCACTCATTTTCTTGTATATGCAGGTCTCTTCCGCATTTTGGACAAATCCAAAACCTTTGATCACCTCATCAAAGCGAAGATTCCAGCTCCGAGCCGCTTGCTTCAGTCCATAAATGAAACGTTGAAGCTTGCATACCTTGCCAGCATTCTCTGGATCGACAAAACATTCAGGTTGTACCATATACAACTCTTTCTCAATGTTGCCATTTAGGAACGCAGTTTTGACATCCATCTGCCATATCTCATAATCAAAATATGCAGCAATCGCTAGCAAAACCCGAATAAACTTTAGCATCGCTACAGGTGAAAACGTTGCATCGTAGTCAATTCCATGAATTTGTCGGAAAACTTTTGAGACAAGTCGAGCTTTATAGGCGGTCACATTACCGTTAGTATCAGTCTTTTTCTTAAAGATCCATTTATTCTCGACGGCCTTGCGCCCTTCGGGAATCTCCATCAAAGTCCATTCTTTGTTGTCATACATGAGTCTTATTTCGGATTTCATGGCTTCAAGCCATTTCTCGGACTCAGGTCCTTCCATTGCCTCTTTGTAGTTCATAGGTTCGTCTTGTTCAATCAACATGACGGTGCATACAAGATTACCGTACCACTCAGGAGGGGTACGTGTTCTTCCAGACCTACGAGGTAGAACAACATCCTCGACATTTGCTCCCACTCCATCTGTGGAGGACGTTTCCGGAACATCTTTCGTTGCGCCACTCGAAATTTTGAGTTCAGGGTCAACTATCTCGTCGAGGTCTATTTTCCTCCCACTTACTCCTTTGGCGAGAAACTCTTTCTCGAGAAAGGTGTCGTTCTTCGCGACAAACGTTTTGCCCTTGGCTTGGTTGTAGAAGGTGTATCCTATGGTTTCTCGCAGATACCCTACAAAGATGCGCTTCTCCGATTTTGGCTCGAGTTTGTCAGGCAGCAGTTTCCTAACGTACGCCTCACAACCCCAAATCTTCAGGAACGACAACTTGGGTTTCTTGCCATGCCATATCTCATATGGTGTCGTTGCTACGGATTTGGACGGTGCCCTATTTAAAATGAATGCGGCTGTTTCTAACGCATATCCCCAAAACAATATGGGCAAGTCGATAAGAGACATTATAGACCGCACGCTATCCAATAGGGTGCGATTACGTCGCTCAGACACACCGTTGCGTTGCGGTGTCCCAGCCGGCGTAAGTTGTGGTACGGTGCCACATGCCTTCAGATGTGAACTCAAAACTCAAATACTCGCCACCACGATCGGATTGAAGGTGCTTAATTTTCTTGTTGAGTTGATTTTCAACCTCACTCTGAAATTCTTTGAACTTTTCAAATGTTTCAGACTTGTGTTTCATTAAGTAAATATACCCATATCTACTTAAATCATCAGTGAAGGTTACGAAGTAACGATAACCATTGCATATCGACACGCTCATTGGTCCGCACACATCTGTATGTATGCCTCCCAATAAGTCCGACGCCCGTTCCATAAAACCGGTGAACGGTGTATTGGTCTTTTTGCCCATAAGGCATGGTTCGCAAGTGACAAGAGATCCAAAATCTAGTGACTCCAAAAGTCCATCAGAATGGAGTTTCTTCATGCGCTTTATACCAATATGACCGAGACGGCAATGCCACATATACAAGGCGGTATCATCACTAAGTTTAATCCTCTTGGCATCATGTTATGAATGTGAGTACTACTATCGAGATTCAACAAGAATAAACCATTACTCTCAGGAGCATGAGCATAAAAGATATCATTCATCGAAATAGTACAACCATTTGATACTGATTTAAATGAATAACCGTCTTGTAACAAGCATGACCCACTAATAATGTTCACACTCAATGATGGTACAAAATAACATTTATTCAAAACCAAAAATAATCTCGATGGTAGATGTAGAGGGAGTGTGCCGACTGCCACCACGTCAACTCTTGAACCGTTGCCGACGCGCATCGTCACCTCGTCCTTCGCCAAGCGCCATTTATTCTGCAACTCCTCCTGAGAGTTACAAATGTGAGAAACAGAACTGGTATCAAATACCCAGGTGTTACTCCAGGCGCTAGTAAGGTAAACATCAATAACATGTATATCAAATATACCTTTCTCTCTTCCGACAATCTTGCCGGCCTTCTTGTCTTCCAGGTACATGGGGCCGTTGCGCTTCCAGTGACCGTCGCCCTTGCACTAGAAGCATTCCACGCCAGGTTTGGGACCAGGTTTGTTAGCCTTGGAGTTGGCAACATGCTTGCTGTTTTTCCTCGGCTTCCAATTCTTCCTTCCCTTGCCGCCAGATTTCTTAAAATCGACGGTCTTGTTGACCATCAACAGCGTGTGCTCCTTCTTGATCTCCACCTCAGCAGTCTTGATCATCACGAACACTTCAGACAGGCTCTTAGCCATGCCCTGCATGTTGTAGTTCATGACGAAGCCTTTAAAGCTAGGGGCAACGATTGCAGCACCCTATCAATCGCCAGCTCATCAGGAATCTTGCATTCCAGTGCATTCAGTCGCTGAATGTAGCCCGACATTTTGACCACGTGCTCGCTCACACTGTTATGCTCATCCATCTTGGCTGAGAAGAAGAGCTCTGAATCTTCATACCTCTTGGCCTTAGCCTATGGCGCAAAGACAACTTTGAGATCAGAAATTATCTCAAAAGCACTCATCTTCTCACAGAGCTTCTGCAGGTCAGCTTCCATGGCATAGAGCATGCCACTCTGGACAAAGGGGAATCATCCGCCTTGGATAAATAGACTTTCTTCTCATCCTCAGAGGCGGTGTCTGCAGGCTGATCACCTATGGCGGCCTCCAGGACGTAGGCCACCTTGTGGGGAGTGAGGAGGATCCTCAGGTTGCGGAACCAGGACATGAAGTTCGACCCATTGGTCTTAAGGTTTTCTTTCTCAAAGAACAGGCCTAGGTTAAAGGTGGGGCGAGACATCTACAATGGAATTTGCAAAAACATAAGACTAAGTTCATAATATATGGGTTCATGTTTTAATAAAATAAACTACACGAACTCCCACTCAAAACGAATATCACTCGCATCGTTTTAGTGATTACACGATCCTAATCCAATATACTACCCCCGATCGTCACGGCCGATAGCATAATTTCAAAGGTAGACATCGACATGTCAATCACATCACCTTATGCGACTCATGCTTAACCTTTCGGTCACTGTGTTCCGAGGCCATGTCTATACATGCTAGGCTCGCCAACTTGACCTTTAGCGTATTCGCTTGTGCAACGTGGCGTACACCCACTGTATGCGAACGACGATATGTCTGACACCCGATCATCACGGTCTGCCTCATAACGTAGAACTTTCTTGGTGGTGCACGCTAAAGGGAGAACACTAATATTGGAATTATGGAGGGATCATCGTATATAACTACCGCCGTATATCTAATACTCATAATATAAGATGCACACAATAACATAAGATCAAAATGTAATGCGACATGATATGGTCCTCACTCCTTTGGTCTCCTTTGCGCCCACAGTTTATAAACAATTTACTAAACCTATCCTGACCATATCACATTGCCCCTGCAAAATAAAGTTAGACGATTTCTACTTTATCTTTTGCATATTTTACGTGGCTTAGGGGCTTTCATAAATAGAACCGTTTCTTACCTACGAACCTACAACCACAACAATGATCAAATAATTGCATGTTTTATATCCCTTGCGGGACCTCCATTGAAAATGCAAAGCCAACTATTGCGAGAGAGACAGACACCCGCCAGCCACATATATGGAACAAGCCATATGTCAGTTGTGGAACTAGTCTCGCGTAAGCGTACGCGTAAAGTCGGTCCAGGCCGCTTCATCAACACAATGCCGCCGACAAATACAAGTGCACGCTAGACGGTAACAATTAAAAGAACAATACCCCATGTAAACATGGGTTCTAAAACTGTACAGTTATATCTACGCATAGATCAGCTCTGATACCACTGAAGGGGATCGTATGCAGAAAACAAAAAAATTCCAAACAACGATACCTAAATAGCCAAGATCTATTACTATGCAGATATACAGTAACGGAGGAATCGGTATACATACCCTTGTAGACCGAAAGCGTTACGTCCGGAGGAACGTTTGGTGATGACGATGGCGATGCCGACCTCAAGGTCGAGTAGACGAACTTCTCCAAGTGCCGCAAGTGCAGCACCTCGTAGCTCTACACACGTACGGTGCAGACGACGACCTCCGGGCTCTGGTCCAGCAAAGCAGCGGAAGCAGAAGACTTGGACCAAAGCATCGAAAGCACGGAGAAGTGCGTATGGTGGAGAAAACCTCAACCTATGTGTAACTCCAATTGCGGAGTCACGTCCGAAGGTGAGAGAGAGAGAGAGAGATTTCTGGGTGAATTTCCAAGGCATGGGGTCACCTCCTTATATAGGTGGAGGAGGGGTGTCACCCTTGGTGGCTAAGCCATGTGGGACTAATCCCACATGGTGCGCCAGACAAGGGGTGCGCCGGCCCCTTGGTGGGCCCCATTCGGCCCACCCAGGCCAGCCGCGCCTCCTCCCCTCCTTTGGGGTGCGGTTCCCCCCCCCCCCACCACCCCCATGGGCCTTCTCCTCCGGGAGATGGCCCATTTAAGGTTGGGCTGCCTTTAAAAATAAAATAAAAATATATATTAATTAATTACTTTAATTAATAATAAATACATATTACTTTATTTATTCTAGCTCTGAAACTTATTTCGTTGCCCTCCAAACTTCATCGGATATGAGCCGGAACGTTTCCGGTGCTCTCCTCTATTTTCTTTTTGGTGTCCAATCTAATTTAAATGTCGCCTACCCTTAAGTGTGCCACCCTACGTTTCGGGATCACTCCAGACATGATCACGACCCGTCTCCGATCAATGACTAATAGCGGGATCTGGAAACCCATGATAGCCCCTGTGCATCCACGAATATTTTTATCGTCTGAACCTTAAACGTCAAGTCTCGTACCTTTTGCCTGGCGATACTTAGTTTGTCCGAGACTCGATCTCCGGTATCACGATACCTAGCTCGATCTCGTTACCGACGATACTATCTGTACTCGTCTGTGATATTACATCCTCGTGACCTAGTCACATGCTTCCAAGCTCATTGATGCAATCTAACCGAGTGGGCCTAGAGTATCTATCCTGCTATATGGATTAGCAAATCCCGCTCTAGATCACACGACTCAACCTATTCCTTCGGATACCTGACAGGGACACCTTTATTGTCACCCTGTTTAAGGTGTGACGTTTGATGCAATCAAAGTAGCCTCCAGAGATAGTGATTAAACATGATCTCACGGTCGAAGGTTTGAGTACTACGTTCTCTATATATTGGGTGTGCGTCCATCACATCATTCACCTAATGATATGACTCCATTATCAATTGACATCCATGTCCATGATCAGGAAATTTTGATCATATGTTGATCTCATTGGACTAGTAAAGAGGCTACTAGGGACCTGGTTGTTTACATACCACACGTGTATTAATGTTTCCGCTCAATACAGTTATAGCATGGTATAAAACATATTATGAAAAATCGAGATATGACAAATAAAATATCTTTATTAATTGCCTCTAGAGCATATCTCCTTCAAGATCATCACCGAAGGGCTCTACACCACCATGCTCGCCTCCGTAACGATGCGTGAGTAGTTCATCTTTGGACTAGGGGTCCATAGCAGTAGCTAGATGGTTGTCTCTCCACCTTGTGCTATCATGTTTAGATCTTGTGAGCTGCCTAACATGATCAAGATCATCTTTATGTAATGCTACATGTTGTGTTTGTTGGGATCCGATGAATTGTGAAGTTATGATCAAGTTTGTTCATCTATCTATTTGTGTGTTTTATTTATGTTCTTGCATGCTCTCCGATGGTAGTAGATGCTTTGGCAAGTAGATGCTAGTGTCTCCAAGAGGGGTTATTTATGCTAGATAGTGGGTTCATGTCACCAGTAGCCTGGGCTCGAGATGACAGGTTGTGGATGTGTTGTTGCCACTAGGGAGAAAACAACTTTGCTATGTCTATATGTCATTTGCATTGTTTAAATTACACACTTTGCTTATTGCGATAATCTGTTGCTTGCAACTTAATACTCGCGGGAGACATGAATGTTATCTCGGGGTTGATTAATAGTCAAAGATGCAGCTAGCAAGCTGTCTATGTATCTTGTTGTAATGCCCAATAATACTACAATGAACATTGTCTTGTCATAACATGCATTGTCGTGCCATTTCCATTTGTCAAATTGCCCCGATGTAATTTGTTCACCCAACATGCATGTTTATCTGTTTATGGGAGAGACATCGCTAGTGAACAGTGGACCACAGTCCATTCTTTTACACTGATAAAAACACCGTTTACACCACGTTCTACACTCATTTGCTCGCTGTTCATTTTTGCATTTACGTTTATTTTCCACACCATACGTTTAATCTTTGTATTCAGCAAGCCAGGAAGATTGACAACCTTCCTGTTTCATTGGGGCAAATTAGTTTGATTGTGTTGTGTGCAGATCCACGTCAACAACATTTCAATGGCGCTATTGTTGACACTGTGTTGAAGCTCTTCCAATTCCTACTGGATTCAATAGCCTTGGTTTTACAATCAAGGGAAAACTTCTGTTAGACTACATCATACCTTCCTCTTGGGGTCTCTCAACGAACGTGTGTGTTCACGTCATCAAAGACCATGAAATAAAATTTTATATGGGGAACAAAAATTTGGATAAGATGGACAAAAACATTATCGACCGCAGAACAAATTACGAGTACAAATGGAACACAAAATTAGCACCAAGGACCATGAAAAAAATTAATTCCTATGGAAAAAAATTTAGATACGGCAGAACATAACATTACCGATCATGGAACAAACTACGAGTACATGTGAAACACAAAATTAACACTTGAGGACCTTGAGAAAAAATTATTTCCCGGAAATCAAAAAGTTGGACATGAAGGAACAAAGACCGCACAACAAATTTATCGCCCAAAATATGGAACACACTTTTAATACTTACGGAACAAAAATTTGGATATGGAGGAACAAAACATTACATATTGTGGAACAAATTAGGAGTACAGGTGGAACACAAATATAACGCCGAGTATCATGGAACAAAAATTTAGTTCCCGAGGAACAAAAATTTAGACATGAAGGAACGAAACGCCAGCGACCACACAATGAAGAGTACAGGGTGGAACACAAATTTACCGCCCAAAAAACATGGAACAAACTTTTAGTACTTGGGGAATTTTTTGGATATGGAGGAACAAAACATTACATATCGTGGAACAAACTACGAGTAAATGTGGACAAATTTAACGCCGAGGACCATGGAACAAAAATTTATTTCCCGAGGAACAAAAATTTGGACATGAAGGAACAAAACGTTAGTGACCACAAAAAAAATTAAGAGTACATGGTGGACCATAAATTTACCACCCAAAAACATGGAATAAAATGTTAGTTCATGGGAACTAAAAAATAAGGTATGAAGGAACAAAACATTCTTGATCATGGAACAATTTACGAGTACAGGTGGAACACAAAATTAGCACTCAAGGGCTACAAAACAAAATTTTAGTTTCTCCGGGAACAAAATTTTGGATACGACGGAACAAATCATTACTGTTCGCGGAACAATTCACGAGTAGAGTTGAAACACAAAATTAAAGCCCGAGGACTATGGAACAAAAAATTAGTTCATTGGGAACAAAATATTAGAAAAATAGAAAAAAAATAGACCGTGGAACAAATTAGAAGTATATGGGGAACACAATTTAGTGCTCGGGGACCACGAAACAAAATTTCACTTGGAGGAACAAAAAGCTAGATAAGGTGGAACACCAACTTTATCGAGTACATGTAGAACTCAATATTAGTGCCCCAAGGATCAAAACACATCTTCACGCGGAACAAAACTATGGACTAACTAGAACAAAAAAAATCGACTAATTGGAATATGTCACAACTATATGCACAATAATTCACAACAATCGGTTGAACAAAAAAATTAAACCTAGATAGAACAAGAAGAAAATTTAGCCTAGATGGAACAAAATGAGTTAACACTCACATAACACATTCCTACTAGAAAAAAAAATGAAGAAAGACATGAAAAAAAATCTAAAAAGAATAAAAATAGAAAAAGAGAAGAATGTAAGAAAGAGAAAAGAAAGAAAGAAATAAGAATAAAGCACACTATTCATCGAGCGAGGACCTGGTTGGTGGATAGAAAGCACACAATTCATGTCCTTGAATCTGATTGGTGGAGGAAAAACCAGCACGATCGGTGACGTGTCCGCCCTGGCCTGGAAAGTTATCTTGGGAGCGACTCCCTATCTCATGCGTTGCTCCATGGGTTTGCACGCTCTCGGAAGCCGCAGGCTCTACTAGTACGTTTAATTAGATAGGAAGGACATATTTAAACTAGTGGTTCCTTTATTGAGTTGTCGAGGTGGGACGAAAAATGAAAATGCACGGCGCTGTTCACCCGGTCGCTGTTCACGACCGTGTGTTTGTGCTTCTTCTATGTAAGCTGCGCCCTTGCGAGTTACGGAGTACTTAGGTAGCTACTCGCCTACTCCTGTGTGTCGCTTTTTCTACTAGCTAGTTGCGTGTGTGCTGCTCCTAGCTAGTAGCTTGGTTGCTAGCTTTTTTCGAATCGGTTGCTACATATTGTAGTTGTTTGTGCCGCTTGTTGCTACTAGCTACGTGTGTTGATGCTGCTAATAGATACATGCGCAAGTTGCTCTTGCTTGTCGTGTCAATTCGTTGCTGAGTCATGCGTCGGGATAGGAATAGAAAGAGGAACACATAATGATTAAACTGAGAACAAATATCGATAAAAAAATAAACAAAAATTTACCTCGCGTTGACGGAACATGATTAATAACTGAAAAAAAATCTTTAGATCCAATGAAACAAAATTTTAGCGTCCAAGGAACAAATTACATATGCGGGTGGAACAAGAAATTGCACCCTAATTTTGAAGCAGTAGAACAAAATATCACGAGTATAAAAAAGGCAAGTGATATAGACAAGAGGAACAAGTGTTTAAGTCTAAAAGAACAAGTTTAAACACATGATGAACAAATCATGGGTACAAAAGAAAAAAAATAGATCAAAAGGAACAAAGTTTAGACATAAGGAACATATGACAAAAACAAAAGAAACAAAAGCTTAGTCACATAGGAACAAAGTTTAGACATATTAGGAACATATCACAAAAACAAAAGAAACAAAGGTTTAGTCAAATAGGAACAAAGTTTAGACACACGAGGAACAAATTTTAGTCAAATGGGAACAAAATTTAGACACATGAGGAACAAAATCACAAATACATCAGAGGAACAACTCTTTCTGAACTAAGGAACAAATAGTAATAAACCCGGGAACAAAAAAGTACATCAGAGGAACAACTCTTTGTGAACTAAGGAACAAATAGTAATAAACCCGGGAATAAAAAAGTACATTAGAGGAACAACTCTTTCTGAACGAAGGAACAAATAGTAATAAACCCGGGAACAAAAAGTACATCAGAGGAACAACTATTTCTGAACTAAGGAACAAATAGTAATAAACCTGGGAACAAAAAAGTACATCAGAGGAACAACTCTTTCCGAACTAAGGAACAAATAGTACTTAGACTCGGGAACAAAAAAGTACATCAGAGGAACAACTCTTTCTGAACTAAGGAACAAATAGTAATAAACCCGGGAACAAAAAGGTACATCAGAGGGAACAAAAAAATCCAACCAAATTTAAGTAGAAATAAGTTTGTAAAGTGAGAGGACCAACTCTTTCTTAACTAAGTAACAAATACTAATGCACCTAGGAACAAAAAAGTACATCAGAGATTCAGAGGTAACAAAAAATATATAGGAAGAAAATTTTAGTAGAACTAATTTTGTACAGTAAGAGGAACAACTCTTTCTCAACTAAGGAATAAATACTAATGCACATGGGAACAAAAATGTACGTCAAAAGGAACACAAAATATCTAGGAGCAAAATTTTGTAAAGCTAATTTTGAAAAGTGGAACAAAATTTTTAGCATAAAGAATTAAATAATTATACAATGAGAAACAAAACGAAACAACACGAAAAAAAGAATACATCAAGGAACAAGAAATTTGTGAAATAATTTTTTGAAATTAGAGGAACAAATCTTTGTGAATAAAGGAACAAACGTTTATAGATCTCGAAACATAAAAAAAATACATCATAGAGAAAAAAGTAAAAAAAAGTATTTAAAAAGGAAAAATAAGTAAATACCAAGTGAAACAAAGTTTACACACATAAGGAACAAATCATGAATATTAACGAAACACAATTAAACTACGACAGAACAAAATGGTAGCACCCAATAACCAATCATAACTATATCCATAAAACATAACGCTCGTGAAGCACTTCCCATTTTAAAATTTACAAAATTTGTTGATTGATAGGAAACATAATTTAAACACCACACAAAATAGAAACCTGACTTGAAAAAAACATAAGAAATGAAACTACGAAAATAAGAAATAAAAAACTAACTTACACAGAACCATAGGAAACGAAATAAAGGAAAAAAAACAAAGAAGAGAAGAAAACAAAGCAAGAAAGGAAAACAAAATAAAAATGTAAAAAAGAAGAAAAACAACGAGAGAATCAAACTGGTCGTGGAGAAATACAAGATACGTGGCCTTGCTTCTCATTGGTGGGACCACGTGGTCCTTACCTCTAATTGGTTGAGGACAGGATCAGTGATGTGACAGCTCCATGCGGTGGTCAGCTCGATCTAGTCTTAGGCACACCGCGATGCTTGGGAAAGAAAATGGGCCGAACCCATCATTAAAATTCCTTTAGCGAAATGGGCGTACAAATCGCCTGGACGATAGGGAGTGATTTCCGTGTCGTAGGAACAGAAATCACGAACCAACAAAAGAGAAACACTAAACGGGCCGAGCCCAACTTACAAAATCCTTCAGCGAAATGGGCGTACAAATCGCCCGCGCGATACGGAGGGGTATGTTAGCTAGAGGGGTCCTTCGCAAAAGTCGATCCGTGCATTCCGCGCGCTACTCTGCTGTCGCCACGTGTTGGCCTCGAACGAGACCGGACGAGGCGGAAGTAAATTTCGTCACGTCGCTTTCCTTCGATCCCGCGACGCACGCTGCGAAGCCCCCGCGGTGTACACCTACTGCGATCGTCCGAACATACATGCGTACGACGCGCGCAGGAGCGCGCGGGGCTTCCGCTCCGATCGATCGATGGATGTACATGAGATGCTGGCTCACTCTGATCGATGTACTAATACACGCACGCATAGATGTACAGAAGCTGGACCGCGCGGCGTACTCCTCGGTGATCGACCGGTCGCCTGCTCTTTGAGCGGAGTACAAAAATAGCACACGGAAAATTTAGTGAGTAAAAAAAACAGATTGCAATGTAGAAAATACATACACGACGGTGTACACAGTAGACACAAAATAAGAAGTACAAACTATTATTTCACGCTATCAGTCATCTATACTGTACTAGATGTACACGTTGCTATTATTGTTGGATGTACATCTATATTGTACTACATCTATATTGTACTAGATGTACACGTTGCTATTACTGCTGGATGTACAACAATGTTGCTACTGTATGTATATTCACGTTGTTACCAGATGTACACAATGCTACTAGATGTATTGTACACCCACACTGCTACTGGATGTACACGATTGTAACATCCTGAAATTTGGCTCTTCAAAAATTTCTTTTGAAAATATTCTTATTGATTCTGGATTTAATTTTCTGGGTTTAACTACCTTTTCAATTTGCAATCTTTTACAGAATCTTGTCCAAGCCTGGGATCTTGTGTTTTGGGTTCTTTCCCACTTGGTGCACTTGATGCCTCTCCCTTTTACCCAAAATCGTTTTCTCAATATTTCCATTTATCTGTAAACCAAAATCCATTTATTTTAGCTTTACAAAGGAAGTATATTAAATGTCATTTCAAAAATTCTCCAAAAATTCAGAGATGATCCCTAACTAGTGTGTAACCCAAATATGTAAAAATATCCCATATCTTGTTGAGAAAATATTTGAGTTTCTCCCTGTTTTCAATTCTGCTTAAAACTCCAATGATTTTTGGAAGCATGTTAAATCATTTCTCCTTTTCATGAAAACTCCCAAAATAGATGCACATGACCAGTACCTATCTCAGGGAATATTTTGACTCAAGCCCATTTATTTCTAGAACCCCTAAACCCATTTTTGCTTTTTGACCAGTATAGTTTTTCAAATTTTCTACTCGTTCCAAGTTTCGAATTTGCAAAAACTTTAGTCAGCAAAGTGGTAGGTTTTTGAATTTGGCGCACAGTGACGCAAACCCCATCCAATTTGGAGCTATGAGCTGAGAGTTACATGATCATGCCGATCATGGCATGCTCTGTGGCGTGCTCACCACGGGCATGACCATGCCCGGCGCCGCCACCACTTTGTGGTCGCCGCCGTTCCGCTCCTCTTCGCCCCTATCCACGCCCAGCGTGTTCCCCTCCTCTCCCTGAACCTCCCAGCCGCCACGCGTCGCCGGAGAAGCTTTTCCCCACGCGCCACCGACGCGTCCCGACGCGCCGTCCAGAACAGCGCCGCCCGGGGCCCCTTTGCCAGCGACTCCGCCGCCCCCGTGCCTATCCACCTCCCTCCCCTGTTCTCTCGTGAGCCGGTGCACCATCAGCTCCGCGACGCGCCGCACGAGCAGTGCACCGCCCTACGCCCGACACCTCACCGTGCCAGCAATGGCGTCCACCCTCGGGATGGCTATAAGAAGCCACCCCAGCACCCTACAAGCCTCGCACCACCACTCTCCCCTCCCAATCTTCCATGTAGTATTGAGGCCGAAGGAGCAACACCTCGCCGGAATCGAGCCAGCCCTAGCCGCACTGTCTCCGCTCGATTTCTTCGCCACCAACACCTCCCCCACCGATTCCTCGCACAGGCCACCCTCTCAGACCACCATGAACCCTCAGCCACCCTCCCCTGGTTGATTGGTGGCCGGAATCGTCGAGTCCGTCCAGGACGGATTGCCGTTGCCGCGGGAGGAGAAGCTCTGCTTCCGCCAGACATCGCCGGCATCCGCGAGTGTGCGGACGAGCTGCGCGGAGCCTCTCTGAGCCGCGCTGCTTCCTCTCCCTCACCTCCCCGTCGCCCTAGCCGCGGGAAAGCGCCGCCGGTGAGCTCGCCGGAGAAGCACAGTGCTCTCCCCTAATTTCGCGCGAAAAAACGGTTTAAACACACTGCCACTGACTGGTGAGTCCCGCTGTCAGATTTTTAATCATTTCCCGAAACGTTTTCTGTTTTATTTTTTCTATTTGAAATTGGCAGAATTTAAATCCAGCTTTGAAAGGCCATATCTCCCTCAAAAATGACCAGAAAAATGTGAAACCAATTTTGGTAGCTTTGGTTTGAAAATATCTTTCCATTGAAATGAAAATGGATTTATTTGGAATTTATTTTTTTGGCATTTATTCGATGGCTTAAAGAGGGGGTTTTGATGCATGTTTTATTCCTTTGATAGATTTGAACTTCCCCAACGAAGTTGAAGTCGATCCCAAACCATACCCCACTGCTGAAGGCAAGCCGTTAACCCGATCTCAAGCTCGGTCGAACTTTAGGAATTTCCGTGGTTGTTTAAATTGGTTGTTGTTGCATCTCGCATGCCATGTTGCATTAAATATTGTCGCATTTCCATATATATCTGTTGATCTTCAACATGTTGTGCAACGCCCCTTTTTTTTAAGTCAAACGAGATGGCGCTGGTCGGAGGTAGCTCCGCCACAGTCATCCGGTTGACGTTTCTTTTGTAGTCAAACGAAATGGCGCTGGTCGGAGGTAGCTCCGCCACAGTCATCCGGTTGACGTTTCTTTTGTAGTCAAACGAGATGGCGCTGGTCGGAGGTAGCTCCGCCACAGTCATCCGGTCGACACTTTCTTTTATAGTCAAACGAGATGGCGCTGGTCGGAGGTAGCTCCGCCACAGTCATCCAGTTGGCGCCATTTTCTTCTGCTATGTTTAGACATTGAAACGTGGTGGCACCATAGTCGCCCGTTTGATATGATTTAATTACTGCTAGAATTATTATGTGGTTGTGTTGCTTGGATCATGTTGGTGACGGGAATTAAAATTTGACTAAGAAGATAATCACCTCCCTCGACTAGATTGTGTCATGTAGTGCCACTCACCAAACACAACCAGCACAACCATGCGTCGTTCATATGGGCGGACCATGGCCGAGTACTCTATCAAGCCTCCTTTGACGCCACCCTTTTGGCAAGTCTAGTCGGTTATCTTTGTGGTCAGGGCTAGTCTTGCGAAGGTTCCGGAGCTAGGCGTCGCTCATCTGTTGGGGGCGTGCCGGATTCACTTCGTCATAAGACTTGGTCCTTTGGACGTGTCGGTGGCTACACAAGGAGTGGCTGGGTAGAATAAACGGTTGTGGAAGTGTAGGTTTGTACTGTCGCCATGATCGGTTCTAGTACTTCGGTATCGGCGGTACAAGCCTAGTCTTCAGCGTGTGGATAAAAGTTGCAACCTCTCGAGAGTGTCAATCTAGAATCTAGCCTTGTCCCTAGGTTATGGGACAATGTTTGGGTCAAGTCACGCTATGAGTCAGTCCGATCGAACATGGAGAATTAATATGAAACCCAACAATCTTGTGGAAACTTGAGAGCTTAGCCAGAGTTGGCTAGAGGCTTGGAAGCCTAGAGCAAAGCCAGAGTTGGCTAGAGTCTTGAAAGCCTAGTTGTGGTTATGTGTTGTGAGTGAGAAATGTGGTCTCACCTTAGAAACACGAAACGTCCCCACTAAGGTAAGTAGGTAAGTTATGTCCAACCGTTAAGCTTGGACTCGCACTTGCATCCCCGAACTTATGCCATGCTACTTTCCGAACTTATGCCATGCCATATAGATAGACCTTTTTTGTTTTTAGGCTAATGTCTTGCGAGTACATTTAATGTACTCACCTGGCTTTTTACGTGGCCAGACCCCGCTGCACCTGTCGCCGAGTACCCGCTGTACGAGAACTATGAGTCAGTATCCCAGGCAGAACCCCGTGGAATAAGGCCCATCGTTGCCACTACCTACGTACCCGCTGCGATCTCTGATAGAGGCTCGATGTTGGATAAATAGTGTACATACAGTTGTGTGCACCTGTTGCGCGATCGCTGGAGCGTCACCCCGTGTTGTAATATTGTATCCATCCGAACTCGGAGCCATATATATATCTGGTTATGTCTTTGTTTATCAAGTTGTCATATATCCAGTGTTTCTGGGACTGGTATATGGGGTAGCTCGATCATCTAGATCGGGGTGCCACAGAGCTTGGTATCAGAGCCTAACTGCCTGTAGGATACCCTAGTTCCCTGGACGACTTAGGGTAGAGTTTGCCGTGTTGCCTGCTTCTTCACTGTTTCTCTATTTGGTTGTGCTTTTAAACTTTAACGCTCACCTTGTGGCTTCTGTCCCTGGTACAGATGGCAGAGTTGTTCGCCGAGACCACCGCTGCACACATTCTCGGCTTTCCGCAGTTTCTCCGTTATATTTGGGACCACCTCTACCCAGGCACACCTCCCCCGACCTACCGCGTGTACTACAACCGTCTCGACAGGTCCACCTCTGAGTTCACCGCCCCCTCCACTTGCGCCCAGAGCCAGTGGCCGATGAGATCTTCCACGTCCTTACTTCCGGTGTCTCTACTCAGGCGACCCGAGCCATACAGGAGGCTGCAGGAGACGCCATCGTCTTCCTTCGCACATACAATCCAGTCCTGAGGCAGTGCACCCGTTACGCCTACTTCTCGAGGTTGGATTTAGACAATGGGGACATTCTTTTCCCCAACCCAAGTGACCCCGCTCAGCCCTCACCGCCCTCCTTCAGTACATCACCCTCCTCCACCAGTATCTCCATGTTACCCTCATCCAGTTTGCCTCGCTTCGCGCCAACGTGGCCATGGCCGAGCTGACACGGGCATCTGGGGCTAGTTCTTCTCGCCACCCACCTCGGCTCCCCACCTTTACCCGTAGCTCCCTCGAGCAGATCAGGAGGGAAATAGCCCGCTTTCCACACCCCACGCTCCGTCACCACCTCCCCGCACTCGTAGATCGCTGCCCACTACTACTCACGCTTCACCCCTGTACGTTCTCAGCGTCGTCGCGTCCGTGCCGACACACCCGCTCGCTCTGGAGACTCCGGAGGCGACTGCGCTTCGCCTGACTACAGCCCCGCGAGGGAGGACATCGACATCATCCTACCAGCGACACCCTCGAGATGGAGTTCTAGACGCTCGGAGACTGCATCACTTAGTGTATCATACCTTTCCGCCGTGTCGCGCGCTCGAATAATGTAGTGGTAGAGTTGTATACTATAGCTTGTATCATGTACTTTGTATCATGCATCTTGTATCGAGTGGCTTGTATGTTTTATCTTGCGTCTCGTGTAAGGTAGCAGGTAACTAGAATCTTGTAACCCAGCCAACCATTGTATATCACCGTGCTTTGTTGTCCTTGCAAATCTTGTTTCCATTTGATTTTTCTTGGATGTTGCACTTCTTCCCCATATGGATGCTCATGGTACGCGTCACCACATTCAACCATCCAGGATGAGGCCCAATAGCGGTGCAAGTGGCAGCCAAGGAACCCCGGTTCATCGTTCTGCACGACAAGCGGGCGAGGATCCCGCACCCCCTCAATCACCTCCTCCTCCACCAACTCAGGAACCAAGCCCAAGTCAGTTCATGATGATGATGGATGAATGTCACAACCAGCACCCGACTCAGATCATGAGAGAGTTTGTCACATACATGCAAGCCCAAAGTGCCCCACGCGCAGGCCGCTCAAAGCTGCAAGACTTTCAGCGCACTCAACCTCCAAAGTTCTCGTTTGCGGACGACCCGCTTGAGGCTGACGATTGGCTCAAGAAACAGGAGCTCGCTCGCGTGGACGAGCAGGACAAGGTGCTTTTCGCCACCCACTACCTTGAAGGCCCTGCCAACGTTTGGTGGGACAATCAAAAGGACGCGAGGGACAATGGACCCGCTGTCACTTGGACAGAATTTCAGGAAGCCTTCCGCAAGGCCTACATACCCTCAAGCCTTATAAAAATGAAGCAGCAGGAATTTCTTGCACTCACTCAAGGCAGCAAATCCATTAATGAATACCTGACCAAGTTCAACAACCTTGCTCGCTACGCACCCGAGGACACCAACACAGAGGAAAAGAAGAAAGACAGGTTCCTTCATGGGATGCATCAGGCCATAAAGACTCAGCTCAGCGTTCTACAGTTTCCAGATTTTCAGGCCATGATCAACACTACACCAATCTCAGAAATGGAGCACCGCACAATTTATGACTCTCACAAGCGGAAGTTCGAGCCACGTAAGAACCAGCATGAAGGGGCTACTTCAAAGCCACATACATGGCAGCTGATGCACCTAAAATGCATCTACTTTTCCAAGCACTTTACTTCATAATTTGCTCTGGAATCTTCCCATATTTGAATAAACCTGCTGAATCTGACACTGTTTTTTAGCAAAGTCTCGTTTCTGGTTATTTTTGCAGGAAATTAAATCGGGGAAAAATACCACGTTATTTTTTATGGAAAAGGAGGACAACGTGCAAAGGATGGACATGAGGAAGCGCCGGAGGCCCAAAATAGGGGCCCACGCGGCCAGATCCTTGGGTCGCGTGGGCCCACCTAAATGGAGCCTCGGGCGCCGCCTCTCTTTCGGATTTTCGCGTACCCCCTCATATATACGAAAAAGTGGGTGCCCTAAGAGGAGGAGAGCTTTCGCGAAACACACCGCTGCCGCCACCACGATCTTTGTTTTCGGAGACAGATTGCTTCAGGATTTCTCCTCCGGTGGAGGGATCCGGAGACCGTCTTCACCGCCATCTTCACCACCTTCATCTCCATCGACCATGAGCTCTCTCTCCATCACCATGTGTGAGTAGTCCGCTGTAGGCATGTGAGGTGGATCGGGATTGGATGAGATTGATCATGTAATGATACCCGTTGTCCGAGATCTTAGGGGTCTATCTTGAGGATATTTTTGTATTGTGTTGATGCACTTATGCTATGTTTAATGCTTGCTACTAGGGCCCGAATGGCATGATTTCAGTACTGAACTTATTTTGCTTCATCATATAATTGAGTTTGGTATATATCTGCAAAGTGTATCACCTGCTATTATGTTGAACCTGCGAACCCTAAAAGTGACAGTATAGGTAAAACAAGGGGGAGATGTTTTAGTTTGAGGATTCAATGTGTTCATGAAGTGTTAATGCATTGTTCCGGGCTATTCGAAAGGGTAGACCTTAATTACCTGTAGTTCCAAGTTGGCCCCGGTGAAATGGGCAGGTAGGACAATAGATGTTGTGCAAGTTCTCTTGGTTAGTACTCACAACTATTTACGGAACACTTACCTACATATATCGGAGTTAGAGATAAGTCCCATTGCTTTGTATATCTTATTATATGATCAATCTTATTCATGCAACACCTCACTATCACCTCATGCCTACGTTTTAAATCTCTGAGTTACACTTTCACTTTTCCGGTGAAAACTGGGAAACCCTTGTTCACTACTGCTGCTCTATTTGCTACTTGAATCATACTACTGCCATCACTATCACTGCTGCAAGTTTATTGATATAAATGTGTGGTTGAGAGTGACGCCTTAATTGCCAAAGTCTTATTGGTATTCTTGTGTTCCCATCATGTCGAACTATAAATTTGGGTAATACTTCCCAACGAAGATTTCAGCGATCCCCTATACTTCTGGGCATCAAGACATTTTCTGTCACCGTTGCCGGGGAACCTAGCTTTATTGGTAAGACAACTTGTTATCATTTATTTGCTGCATTTGCTTTTTCCTAACCATGGGAAAGGAAAAGATTACCCCGAAGGAAGTGAGGCCTTCAACTACTCGTAGAGGTACGGACTTGCTAAGTAGGCCAAACTTTTCACCTAATGATGTTTCTGCTGTTGTTCCTAAGAAAAAGGGAAAGTTTTGAATAGTTCACCATTGTCTAAGATGTCTACTAGTACTGAAAATGATTTAATAGGTGGTAGCATAGACGATGAAGTGACACCTGAAACACCTGAAACATCTGAGATAACTGAAACACCTGAAACTCCTGAATCTTCTACTAATGAAAATGTTGAGTCTGAATTAGAAGATAATGAATACTGTGATGATGAACATGAAACTTCTTCTGAGGAAGAGGATGCATTTACTATGGCTTTTATGGATTCAAATTTTGATAAATTGGATAAACTTGATATCGATAAAAATTCTCCTCTTGATGATTATTTCCCTGTTACTGAGAAAATGAATGCTCCAGCTATTAAAATTAAAGACAAAGATTATGAGTTTAGTGTTGATCCTGAAATAATTGAAAAAGCTGAGAAGTATAAGTTTCATGGGAGAGACAATGATTTCCCTTTTGATCCACCAACACTATTATTTCTTAAAGTTATTTCCTTTTACTTTGGGAGGAAATGCTAAAACTTGGTATAATCGTTTAGAACCTGGATGTATTACTAGCAAGGAGGAATGCTTGCAGGTATTTTATATTAAATATTTCCCTGCTGATAAAATTCATGGTTTAACTATTGAGATTAGCAACTTTTCACAAACAGAGAAGGAGGATTTACCCCAAGCTTGGGGAGGTACAGTAAGATGGTTAGGAAATGTCCTACCCATGGCTTAAAGAATAATGAAATACTTGATATATTTTACAATGGACTAACTGAAAATACAAGAGGCTATCTTGATAGTATTACAGGTAGTGTTTTCAGGAAAAGGACCGTTGATGAAGCAATTGAGTTATTGGAAACTATCTCTAGAAACTATGAAGATTGGAATATTGAAATAATAGATGACAGAGAGATATTTCCAGAGAAGAAAGGAGGTATTCTTGAATTAAACAATGAGGCAATGAAGGGAGCCTCCAAGGATATGAAAGAGAAGGGAATTAAAACCTCTCATCTTAAGGAATTATCTGAAATGGGTGTTAAACTTCCTATTGATCGACCATGTTTTCCAATCCCAGTTAATGCTATAAGTTCTTTGGTAGGTAATGAAAAGGTAACACCTCCTATTGATGTATCATATGTTAATGATTTTGCTTATCATAATAAACCTGAAGAGCATGATATTAGAATGAATATGATGGAAAACTCTCATAAAATTAAATTCCTTCGTGAAAATATAAATGCTAGTGTGGGAGAAGTTAGAAGAATTGTTAAACACTATGAAATGATGAATAATCAAATTGAACAAATGGTTTCTCTTCAAAATCAATTGTATGAAAATCTTATTGAGAAGAAACAGTTTGTGGGGTTAGTACTAGAGGTGGTGCAAGTACTCAGGATCCTGACTATCCTGAAAACCATCCCAAGTGAAAAGAGCAAGAGGCTCTCAAAAGGAAATCTTCTGCAGGAAAATCTCCCAATGGAAACAAAGGCATTGATGATTCTCAATAAAAAGACAATGATATTTCTATTTCTGATGCTGAGACCAAAGATGATAATGTTGAAGAAGAGGAATCATCTCCACCTGAAGAAGATCAACATGAAGTTGAAAATATTGCAGAACCTGAACCTCCTGAAAAGAAAGACCCTCAACCATCTACTGAGAAGAACAAAAGAAGAATCATCCAAATCCACAAAAAGGTAAAGAGAGGGATCCATGGGTACAAATACCATATCCCCAAGAGGTAATGAAATCTTTGGATGATGCTAGGTTTGAGAATTTTTTGAGTTGATTAAAAATTTATGTTTGCAAATTCCTCTTGTTGATGCTATTAAAATTCCTCCATACTCAAAATATATGAAAGATATTGTCACTAATAAAAGGAAGATACCTAATGATGCAATTACTGCAATGCTTACTGATTATTCATTTGAAGGAAAATTGCCTGAAAAGCGAGGAGATCCTGGTATTCCGACTATTCCTTGTCGTATTAAAGAAACTTATGTGAAATATGCACTATGTGATTTAGGAGCTGGTGTTAGTGTTATGCCTTTCTCTTTATATAAGAAACTTAACCTAAATAAATTGGTTCCAACTGAAGTTTCATTGCAAATGGCTGATAAATCAACGGCTAAACCTATAGGTATATGTGAGGATGTTCCTATCTCTATTGCTAATGTGTTAATCCCTACAGACTTTGTTATATTAGAAATGCCTGAGGACGATAATCTATATTATTCTTGAAAGACCCTTTTTAAACACTGCAGGAGCTGTGATAAATTGCACTGAGAGCAAAGTGACATTTAATGTAAAAGGAAATGAGCATACTATCTATTTTCCCAAGAAGAATGTTGTTACAGTGATAAACAAGAGTGTGAATTCTATTCAAAGAAATACTATTATGATTGGAAGCTTTGAAATTGCACTACCACCTCCTGCACCAAAGTATGCTACCTTGATGATTGGAACTATTCCAATCAAGTATGAGGTATCTTGAAACTCTTCTTTATATCTATAAAATAAGAATCATGTATTATATCTTTTGCATATTATTAATGAGACTTGATCAACCTCATTACTAATGTGGAAATGATGAAAACTTGATTCCCATAAAAATTTGTATTGCATTTTAATTTTATTTATCTTAGAATTTTAGAGTATATGCATAATCATAATTATTTAAGAGTTCAGAAATTCCAGAATATGAAGTTTGAAAAATTCTCTTTAGAAAATTGTCTCTGAAAATTTCAGAAAAATTTGGAGGTAAGTTATTTAACCAGAGGGACCATCTGCCAGAAGTGGGACACCAGGAGGCCACCAGGGACCAAAATGGGGTGTCCCACGTGGCCAGATTCCTTGGCCGCGTGGGACCCACCAACTTTGTCCCCAGGTGGTGTTTGGTGAGTGCCTTGTGCCCATCTCCTTCCCCTCGACAGAAAACCACTTCCAGGTATTTTTTCCAAATTTTCCCGAGCTCGTTCTTCCTGCTATTCTTGGATCTCCAAGTTTAGGGCAGATTTTTCAAATCTGTTTGGTGGGATTGCTCCTTGGTATGTGACTCCTCCACCCATCCAATTATTTTTTGTTCTTGTGCCTCATGTATGAAGTATTTTGCTGCACTAGGTGTCACCTAATATGCTTGAGAAATCCATGGATTTAAGTTTTCTAGTTGATATGGATGCATGATATTGATATGGAGACTAGTTATGGATGGCTCAATGTTGTTTTAGAGTGCTACATCTTAATTTTTGTTGAATATTATTTATGGGAAGCAAGGTACCATGATGAAGAAAGGCAAGGCATTGCTTGGGATGAGCTCAAGACCGAGGAGAAGAGCATCTAAAGTCTCCCTTAATTATGATGACAACCATCTTTGGGAGGATGATGCAGTTTTTGTGGGGAGAAGCTGAAGATCCATACAACTAGATGGCAAGACCCCCATGTTCTTGAGCAGTGGGGGATAAAAGAAGACTTCAACACCTTCGCCAATGCAACTGGTTTGCTTGAGTTTGCCCAAAGTCCACAAGGTACATACGAGGAACTCTCGCGAGAATTCCTCTCCACATTCAGGTTTGAGGGCCCTGAGATCTTCAAGCACAGTAAGAAGAGCAAGGCACCCACTCCTACCTTTGTTTGTAAATTTACTATGAGGGGGGAGCGCCTTGTTATGTCTTTGGAGGAGTTTTGCAAAGCTATTGGTGTGGAAAACAGGGGTAGTTGGGATGAAACCCGTGCTGACTCCAACCAGGAGCCTGTTGTATTTTGGCACTCTATTTCTGTTAACTCTCATGATAGATTGAATAGGGGTAAATTTACTCATATACAGCACCCAAGTTTGAGATACTTTGCGTTGTTCCTTGCAAGAGGATTTCTTGCTAGAGACAACAATTCTGCTTGCACGGGACCGATGGTTTATTTACTTAAATGTGCAAAAGAAAACACCACATGTGGGTATAACTTGGAGGTCATTCTTGCTAGATCCTTGCATACGGCTGTGAGTAGAAATATTACTGATCAAACCCCTATTTATGCTGGTGCTATTGCTACTTTAGTGTATGAATACATTAAAGATGAGAGAGGTTATGGTGATAACATGGGTACTCCTGTGATAGAGTCCAATTTACTCGATTTTGCTTTGACTATGTCGGGGGAATACTTTCTGGATTAACCCGCGGCCAGTGCGACTTACTTTACTCGCACGGACAAAGACCCACTTGGGAGCAAGCCCAGTATTGAACCGCCATAAGGGGAAAGATCTAGAAGACGTATCCCGGAGGACGTAGAGACCAAGTAGTCTCCGAGTAGGCCTCTGTGGACGTATTCCTTATGGGGAAGTTTCCTTTGTAACCTGGCGAGCCTCTGTGTATATAAAGAGGACTCGCAGGACTTAGACGGGGTCAAGCTATCAAGCCCTAAACCCTAGCTCATACGGCGAGTACCAGATCGGATCGCCTCCATTGTAACACCTCGATTATCATATCAATACCAATCTAGGTTAGGCAGGAAGTAGGTCTTTTACCTCACATTGAGGGGGCCGAACCTGGGTAAATCTGTGTTAATCTTTGTTCCTGCAATCCCAAGCTCGGAGATGCTTGACTCACGTAATCCCACACCTACGAAGTCATCTATGACACCCGACGTGACAAACCCACGTGTGTTGGCGCCCACCATGGGGCCTGCGGTCAAGAGCGTCACGTTCCGCGCAGGATCCATGAAGGGAGCTGAAGATCTTGTTGTTGGCCGTATCATCACGGTCAATGGCACACCCCTCATTGACGATTCAAGCTGGGGGCCGGAAGCTGACTACCTGGAAACCGGCCACATCACCCGTTTGGATATGTCCATGTCTTCGTCGGCTTCATTGGCGGCGAGTCAGAGGATCCATCGCAACATGGCGACTCAGAAGAAGGAGTCGCAGTAACAGTGGACCAAGAAGAAGAATCTATCAACTACGAGTCGCTGCCTCTTGAAGACGAAGAAGGCCAATCCATTGAGTATGTCCTTGAGGAAAGGCTATGCGGAGGCCCTGTGGATGGTGGCTCGCCCTCTATAGAAGATCGGCACGTTGAAGGGGTCTACAGGACCACAGAAGCGGACGAAGGGCTGGGCATGCCACCAGGCAGCTTAGCCCCCACACCGCCGGAAGCAGCAGAACAAGCCGCGCTAGACGCATCAGGAGTCGCGGCATCCGCTGCGATGACGCCAGGAGTCGCGGCCTCAGGAGTCGCAAACAGAGAGACTCCACCTGGAGTTGCGCCTGCGGAATCAGGGTCAAGGGTAGCCCCCAACGCAGCGGTCACGCCGCCACAGGGAAGCGTGTTGCTTACGCCAATATCTGCGGTTAACGCGGCTGCTAGGGTGACAGAATTGGAGGCTACCAGGATCGGGCTATATGATGAAGTCCAGAGAATCGCGGATGAGAGAGCCAGGTTGGCGCGTGAGGAACAGCGCCTCCAACAGGAGCAACTGCGACTCATCGAGGAAACCAATACTCTGCAAGGAGTACAGGCCACCTTGCCACACAGACGCCATGCGAGTCGCCTGCAGCCAGGAACAGTAAATCCTATGGAGCTGTTCCAATCGCCTACCGCTGAACCAACAATCGCGGTTCCGTCAGTCGCCACCAACACGATCCCATCAGTCGCCACCAACACAGCGCACCCGGTCGCATGGTCAGGGGTCGCACAACCTTCAGTCGCGGTACCCACACACATGGCACCGTCAGCCATGGTTATGCGGTCCGTGGCCCCGTTAGCTGCGCCATCGGTTCAAGCAATCGCTGTACCATCAGTTGTACCAGCGGTTCCATCTTTCGCAGCACCAAGAGCAGCGGAGATACCTGGATCAAGGGCCATAGTACAGGCTAACAACAGGGCCATGATGCCCCCGCCATTGCCGCAGCCAACCTTTGTTCAGCAGTCGCCACAGCAGCCTCAAAGGTTCCACACGCCGCAAGGACATTATGTTAGCCCAGTGGAGAATCTCTTTGCGGCTACAAACATCTTGGCCAGGTTAGCGCCAGCAGGAAACACGCCAATGGACAGAGAGGCGCGGCTGCCATTGAGATGCTGAGCACAGCAGTAATACAGCAGGCAAACATGTCCGAACACGCGGGACGGCTGCACTCCACCCCTACAATAGCAGAGCAACGGCAGAAAGAAGCATCCACGCGGAGTCGCCGCACGTTGCGACTTCAAGTTCGGCTAGGCGACAAAGGGAAATCAACCTGCGGCTCAAAATCAACCTCAGCAAGTTCAACCCATAGAAGTTGTGCAGCCACGCGGCGGCTAATCCAATAGGAAGGCCAGCTTCGTCCAATCTATCGTCGCGACTCAAAGGCCCAGTCTGTTTCAGCGAAAGAATCAGGTCTGAACCGTTTCCTGCAGATTTCAAAGGGCCTCGCAAGGTCGCCAACTACAACGCAAGCATGGACCCTGTTACTTGGCTCAACAATTACGAGATGGGCATGAGCATCCTAAACGCATCCGAAGAGATCTGCGCATGTTACCTAAACATGATGTTAGAAGGCGCAGCTCACATATGGCTGCAAAATTTGCCGCCAAATTCAATAAACTCTTGGGATGAGATGAAGGAAGCTTTTATCAAGAATTTCCAAGGAACATGCAAGCGACTCTGCAGCATAGAGGACCTTGAGCGTTGTGTACAGAAGGAAGGCGAGTCGAGTCGCCACTGGATGAGAAGGGTCGCAGAAATCATATATTCCTCAGATAACATACCACCCAGTTCAGCAGTCCTTGTCATGGAGAAAAATTGCAAATTTGAGCCGCTGGTCCACAAACTAGGTCGCATGAAGGACAAAGTCAAGAGCCTAAGCGAGGTAATGGCGGCGGCCAACAAGTATGCTAGCTCGGATAAAACCAGGGATGCATCTGATGGGGAGGAAGAGGAAAATACTGGCAAGGGAAAGAAGGCCAGTAGCAAGCCTCAACAACAGCAAGCTAGCAATGCCAATGCGAGTTATAACAAGCGCAAAAACGAGGAAGGAAACTCAGGGTTAGTCGCAAATACGAACACTCGTTACAAACAAAGCAGCGGCAGAGGAAGGAATTTTCACCCAGTTAACTTGGAAGAGGTTTTCAACCGCCCCTGCGACATCCATATAGGAAAAGATGGGAAACCACCCAACCACACAAAGGCACAGTGCTATCATTACAAAAAGTGGAAGGATGGGCAACCACTCAACACAAACAACAATCATCAAAACAATGAGGGAGGTAACCACGGCGGAGGCAACAACAGCAACAACGCCGTCCCAAATCCGCAGCCAGATCAGCCACAGTTCCCAAAACAGTTGGGTCAGTATCACACCATTGTGGTGAATACTTCAAGGAGGGAGCAAAAGCTGCGACGACGCAATCAGGCTGTTAACGCCATAGTACCAGCCGTACCACAGTGGCTAAAGTGGTCCGAGCAGCCAGTAGTTTGGAGCCGCGAGGATCACCCAGGGGAAATAAATGAAGAGGGCAAACTCGCGCTGGTGGTTGCCCCTCAAGTCGCAGGATACAAGTTGAGCAAAGTGCTGATGGATGGAGGCAGCAGCATCAATATATTATACTATGAAACCTTCAAAAGAATGAACCTCCAAGAAAAGCAGCTACACCCATCAAGAACAACGTTTCACGGTGTCGTGCCAGGCATATCAGCTCAGCCATTGGGGGAATCAACTTGGAGGTCGCCTTTGGGACACAAAGCAACTTCAGGAGCGAGTATATCTGGTTCGAGGTTGTAGATTTCCAGAGCCCATATCATGCGCTGTTTGGCAGAGAAGCATTCGCAAAGTTTATGGCTAGGCCGTGCTATGTGTACCTAAAGCTTAAAATACCAGGCCCCAGGGGAGTCATCACCATCAATGGCGACAAAAGAATAGCTCAAGAATGCGAAGAAGGCGACAAGGCCATGGCCAGAGCAGCTTGCATCGCAGAAAGCGCGCCCATGCGCGAGTCGCAGGAGAATTTTGATGACATCGTGAAGCCAAGAGGCACCTGCCTGACTTGCGACTTCAGATTACGGCCGCAAGGGAGGCAAGGAAGTCAAAGCTACAAGCCATCGCCAATAAGGACACATCCCAGGCATCGCGAGTTGCCATCAGCAGCCGCAACAAAATCATTAAGAGTTTACATCATCAAGCTGGCCACTCAGGGCTAAAAACTTCAATTCTGATCGCCACCCAGGCGCGATCGACCCATTTCTGGTCGCCACTCAGGCGCGACCGACCCAATGTAACACTTCTGGTCGCCACCAAGGCGCGACCGACCCATTTCTGGTCGCCACTCAGGCGCGACCGACCCAATGTAACACTTCTGGTCGCCACCAAGGCGCGACCGACCCATTTCTGGTCGCCACTCAGGCGCGACCGACCCATGTAACATCTCTGGTTGCCACCTAGGCGCAACCGACCCAAGCATCACTTCTGGTCGCCACCTAGGCGCGACCGACCCTATGTATCATATAATGATTCTGAAATAAAGCATCTCAAACTACCAATTGAGTTGTGAGTCTTTTATTTTTTAATCATTGGTTCCTTGGGGGCGCGGCAGCTTTTTAGCGCGGCCTATTCCTTGGGATCGCCAAACAAGTGGCATTTATCGTGATTATACTCAACCTCTCTTGGATGCGACTTGCACTATGCGGCCAAAGTACTGGGGGCGGCGTCAATCGAGTTTGATTGCCTATCATGGCCGCTCTCGACCCTGAACACGCACTTTTTACCTGGGAAATACTGAGCCGCGCAAGGGCCTAAGTGAGGAAAAACCGAGACAAATCATAAGGACCAGCCTATTGGTCGAAACATGTACTGCTGAGAGTACTTAAGCAAACCATAACATTGTCTTATGACACATAAATTCTAACAATTATTACAGGCCGATAAGGGCCAATATCATCAAACCATTGTTTCTCTTCTTCATTTGTGCGCAGTTTTTGGCCTGTGGGAAGGAGGAACAGGCGGCTTACCAAGCTTGCCAAAAGGAGCAGTCGCAGGCTCGCTGGACGGCTTCTCCGTCGTGGGCTTGGGGGCTGCAGAGCTGGAAACACCGGTGAAGGGTTCTTCTCCTGCGGGATCACCGCACTAGATGATGGAGCGGGTAACTTCTCCCATCTGCTTCCATCTGCATTATACTTGCCCATATAGGTCGCAAGATCTATCCCCTCCACCAGCTCAGTCGCATGGCCGCGCATGTCCTTCCAAGTCGCCGAATATTCTGAGGCCTTCAGCTCGGTGCCATCCACTTTCTTCGAGGGCCTGCCTTGTGCAACCTTGGCAGCATCAAAAGAAGGATAATATGTCTTGGCCAAAGCAAGAACATGAGCCGCACCGGTGCGAGCTGAGGATTCTTTCCAGTCCAAAAAATATTGAGGCGCCTTGAGCAGTCTCTTCAAAAGTCCCTCAGCATCAGCAGGAGCAGGCTTTTTCGGCAGAAGACAGGTGGACAGCGATCTCATGGCATCGCAAACTTTTCGCGAAAACTAACGGATATACTCCAGCTGTTCTTGAGTACTGCCGCGCTGCAACGTGGCATCTTCACCTACATCGAGGCATGCTCCGTCAGCTCTACAATATACAGGAAAGATAGTAGAGAAAATAGATACAGATATGAGTCGCAACACATACCAGTTAACTCTTGAGTCATGATGCAAACTTTGGCGTGGACAAGGTTATGGGCATCAGAAACTTTTTTCAACTTTTTCTCAAGCTCGCCAATGGCAACAGCCTTGAGCCTTGCGTCCTCGTTGGCATCAGCGATGGCGTCTTTCTGAGCACTGATTTGGAGGTCCAGCTGCTGGACCCTCTCTTGGAACTTCTCTTCAACCGTTTTAAGCCGCAGCTCGGTGGCTTTGGCTTGTTCAGATAATTTGAAGCTTTCATCAGATAGCTCGCCCATCCTGGCTTCCCTCTTCTTCAGCTCAACGTCACGCTGGCCAAGGAGCTCGCGCAGCCTCTCCAGTTCAGAAGGAGTATCCCCCAACTGCTTTTCCAAGGCGAGTTTGGTGACTATTATGGAGCTTAGTTCCTCCTACCAAGAGTACATCAGCTAGTAAGTACATATCAACAGCTAAAGAGAAGTATCAAGTCTCCCTTTAGAGTCAAAGAAGAAACTTGATCCTTGGGGGCTAGAGACAGATAAGTGGAGACAGGAATTTACCTTATAAGCCGCAGACAGGTCAGACAGCGCCTTGCGGAGCTCCATGGCTTGCTTGTCATTTGAGGCAATGATGGCCTCCGACAGTTTCTCAGCGCGGCTCATGGAGGAGGAGGAAGCAACCTTAGCAATTATGGAGGAAGGGCTGACCTTCTCCACGTCTTGGATCATAAGGGGATCCGTTATATCCTCCAGAGCCACCTCTTGGGCAGCTGTGTCAAGAACAGGGACCGTGGCCAAGTCATCAGTGGTGGCCACGCCCTCCACCATGGCGGTATGAGCCGCAGGTGATAAACGTGGCTCAACCGCGGTTTCAGAAACAACTCCAGGCTCAGCAGCGGATTTAGCCGCACTTCTGCAAAAAAAACAAGGGCATTGTGTGAAGAGGGGGCGCATAAACCAGAATAAAAGTATTATAAGCGCAAGGAAAGTCGCTAACTCTGGAGCCATCTGCACAAAGGCCATAAGCTCGCCACTTGACGGTGATGACAGGCCTTGGGTCCCAGAATCTACGAGCAGAAGTTTGCGTGTCAGTAGAGGAAAAAGAATAAACAGTCAAGATGTCAAGACAGTAGAAATTACCAGAATGGGGACCCATGTCTTCTTCAGCTGAGGCGGTGGCTTTGAACACACGCCTGGCAGCGGAGGGGGTCGCGCCCGTAGCAGGCTTGCGACGCTTCGTGGCCTCAAGATTCTCCAGAGCATCAAGCTCTGGCCCCTCACGAGATAGCCTTTTGGAGGCTCTGCGGGGAGTTGGGCCAGCCGCGGCGACAGAGCTTGTGGCTGGCACTGGACTGTCATCCTCGTCCAGTTCAGTCTCTTCACCTTCTGAGGCCGCAGTGGCGACAGAGGGGATGGCAGCAATTTCGCAGCCCTCTAGAGCGGGCAGCAATTTCTTTCTTGTGGCACGCTTGGGAGCAGCAGTGCCAACGACTGTCGCAGGCAGCGACCAGTAATTCTCATCAGTCTGGATCAGGAAGATATAAGTTGCAGTATTAAGAAAGGAATGCGACTCAACTACATAGGCGAAAAGACAGAGAAGAGGAGTTATCTCAAAAGGCTTGTTGTTAACGCTGAAAGGGGCAAGCCCCACCTTGTCAAAGGAGATGTCCTTCTCCTCAGTCACGCGGGTGACGAATTCCACCCAATCCTCAGGCCTCCAGTCCACAGCCTTGACGCGATCGACATCAGCAGAGGTGCCTGTGCACTCAAGGAAGGATCGCTGTCGTGGACTCACGGGTTGGACGCGCCATTTGGTCCAGCAAGAGAGAAGATCAAGGCCAGTAAGACCATGACCTATTAAGGCGCGGACCTTGATCAGCGACTCATTGATGAAGGGCATGGCCGAGTCGCGAGGCTTTGATTTCAGTGCCTCGGTAGGCACGAAGGCGGTGTTGGACCAGGAGGGGAGACGAGTTTCGCCCTCCGGAGAAGTATTTTGGCAGTAGAAAAAGGATTTTTGCCAAGACCTGAGTCGATTTGCCAGGGCCAGCTTGGGAAGAATAGAGTTTCGATGGCGTTGAAGAGAGATGGCGCCTACCTGAACATATGCGCCACCCTTGCAGACAAGTTGGCTGTTGCAGGTGAAAGAGGCCAGCCACAGATCGATGTTGGGGGCTATGCCTAGATAGTCCTCGCACAACACATGAAAATTGCTCACCTGGAGTATTGAGTTGGGCCCGATGTCGTGAAGACGGAGGCCTAGGCGTTGCAGTAGATTGCGGAAGAAGGGAGAACCTGGCGGCGTGAATCCACGCTCCACGTGTTCCATGAACATTACCAGTTCGTTGGGCTTGGGGCGCGGCTCGATTTCATCGCCTGGCGCCCGCCAGACGCCGTCCTCCTTCGGCGGCAAGAAGCCAGCTTCGGCCAGATCCGCAAGAGTTTCCTCCGTCACCCAGGATCCTTCCCAGTTGTAGGAGATCATGCGCTTATCGTCAGATGGCTTTGCCTTGGGCGCCATTGCGAAGAGGAGATTGGATTGGGGAACTAAGCTCGGATTGAGGAAGAAGACGACGCGGCTAGGGAAGAGGAGATTGCAAGGGCAAGTGAATAATGACCTAGGTGGCCGCAGCTTATAACTGAAGGGACCCACAACTAACGGCACAATCTGCGCTCGCAACCAACGGCACAATTTGCGCCCGCAAAACGAGTAATGGTCCGCAATTAAGGAAACAGAATATTTCCAGAAGGGGAGATGAGTCGCGCAGATAAGTCATAGCTCTGAATCGCATAAGTCAGAAGATTGGTCAGAATGTTTGCAGTGCGGCTCAGTGACCATTTCAAGAGGTCAGAAGATTCTCACCGTAAAGTCCTAACCAATCTTGGGGGCTAATGTCGGGGGAATACTTTCTGGATTAACCCACGGCCCAGTGCGACTTACTTTACTCGCACGGACAAAGGCCCACTTGGGAGCAAGCCCAGTATTGAACCGCCATAAGGGGAAAGATCTAGAAGACGTATCCCGGAGGACGTGAAGACCAAGTAGTCTCCGAGTAGGCCTCTGTGGACGTATTCCTTATGGTGGAAGTTTCCTTTGTAACCTGGCGAGCCTCTGTGTATATAAAGAGGACTCGCAGGACTTAGACGGGGTCAAGCTATCAAGCCCTAAACCCTAGCTCATACGGCGAGTACCAGATCGGATCACCTCCATTGTAACACCTCGATTATCATATCAATACCAATCTAGGGTAGGCAGGAAGTAGGTCTTTTACCTCACATTGAGGGGGCCGAACCTGGGTTAATCTGTGTTGATCTTTGTTCCTGCGATCCCAAGCTCGGAGATGTTTGACTCGCGTAATCCCACACCTACGAAGTCATCTATGACACCTGACGTGACAAACCCACGATAGACTACCCGTATGGATATAAGTGTGATGCATGGGGATCATTATGGTATAACTATTTGAGTACTAATGGACAAAGAGTGCCCATTAGGCTCCCCCGTGCTGACCTTTTTGACAGGAGTACCGGAAAATGGATTGTGGAAGAGATGCCGCCTCAAGAGGAGCCACAAGATCAAGGGATGCAAGGCTACCAACCTCGAGAGTAGCCCCAAGACTCAGGAATGCAAGGTGGAAGTGGATACAACTACTACCCGGGATACTAGCTTGATCGCAAGCTTGGGGAAGTACCTCTCTCCCTTTCCATTCATTGTGTTATATCACTGTTATCTTGTTATGTTTTAGTTTCTTGTTCTAAAAATCACAAAAACACAAAAAGATTTTATTTGTCTCTTTTATTTAGTTACTTCTGGACATTTACTTTATGCATCTTAAAACTAAAAAGAACAAAAACATTTCCGTTTTATTGAATCCAAAGTGAAAACGGAGGTGCAGGAATTGCTGAAATCTGCTCACTGTTCTATTTTTCATATTTTCTCTGTAACTCCGAATGAGCTAAAATTTTAACCACTACTGTAATTTTTCATAACCTACACACCCATAAATTATGAGATTTTTTTGAGGTGTATAGGTAGGGTAAAAACAGTACTGTATGCACTAACATTCTATGGCAGATTTGAATTTTATTGCGCAGTTCAAATTGGGAGAGTAGAACAACAATGATGAGTTGATGTGCATGAAGTGGATGAAAGGTATGACACCTTTGCCGTGCTTATGTGGACTTTTTAATAACAGCAAGTGCGCACATCATAGTTTCTTTAACATTTAGGGAAGTGGTAGCAAATGTTTATCTTCTCCGTGTTCTAGTATGTTATATTATGATGCAAGCGAGATAATATGTAGCGACAACACTTGGATGTGAGTTGAGTAATTGTGGCTCTATACAAAGGTCTACGTATCCCATTGTGCTTGCTAAACTTGCCAACCAAAGAATAAAATAATTTTTCAAATGATAAACATGAAGTCATATGCTTGACAAGCTTAGTGGTTGGGAGTTAACTTAAATGTGCTGACACATGGAAAGCTTTCAACATTGCACTAAATTATATTTAGTTGATATCATGTACCTTTGTTTATGGATGCTTATCATGTGCGAAATAAATGTGGAAACCTAGTAAGTTTGAGGAGTAAGAATAATTGGCTAGAGAGACGCCTGGGCCGCCAACCTAAGCCATGCATCATTCATGGTGGAAATTTACAGCGTACCATAGTGAACATTAAGTGATGCACATCATAATAAAAAGCTACACAGATAGTAAATAAAAGAGTGCTGAGATTGTTCATTGTCTGTTTGTCTTGTCGTTTGGACATGGGCTTGTTCCATGTCTTGGGATAAGAGGTACCCCAGTTGACGCTCTTGATGATGCTTTTATTACTTGCAATGACTGAAAAACTCGAACTTGCCTAGTGACCAGAGTTGAGTAGCACGTGGTGTAGGTACTCGTATTCACGGGGCATGAGACTTTCAACCTCTAGTTGGTCAAGCATATGAGTCATAATAGGGAACACCAAATGGTTTGATAAAACTGAGAGCAAAGTTGTAAGCACAATGAGTTCATTAGTCAATAAAAGAAAGAATCAAAAGATCTCAAAAATCTTCTCTTGATTCAATTAAAAGCGATGCAAGAACCTTTGTTTATTTCTACAGTTGGGCAAACTCATCCAAGTATTGACACTTCATGATATTTCTCTTGCAACATGTATAAATGCTTTAACACTGATTAGATATACCTTTGCTAGCATTTTGTTATTTGTCATGGAAATTATGTTTTGAATACTTGTTGGTATTAAACGGTGTTACATATGCAATTCAAAGTTCTTGTCAAAGTATTTTTTATCGCTTCTGCACTGTGTTTGAGTTGTTCGAGGACGAACAACGAGCTAAGCTTGGGGGAGTTGATGCACCTAAAATGCATCTACTTTTCTAAACACTTTGCTTCATAATTTGCTCCGGAATCTTCCCATATTTGAATAAACCTGCTGAATCTGACGCTGTTTTTAGCAAAGTCTCGTTTCTGGTTATTTTTCCAGGAAATTAAATCGGGGAAAAATACCACGTCATTTTTTATGGAAAAGGAGGACATCGTGCAAAGGATGGACACGAGGAAGCGCCGGAGGCCCAAAATAGGGGCCCCACGCGGCCAGATCCTTGGGCCGCGTGGGCCCACTTAAATGGAGCCTCGGGCGCCGCCTCTCCTTCGGCTTTTCGCATACCCCCTCATATATACGAAAAAGTGGGTGCCCTAAGAGGAGGAGAGCTTTCGCGAAACACACCGCCGCCGCCACCACGATCTTCGTTTTCGGAGACAGATTGCTTCAGGATTTCTCCTCCGGTGGAGGGATCCGGAGACCGTCTTCACCGCCATCTTCACCGCCTTCATCTCCATCGACCATGAGCTCTCTCTCCATCACCATGTCTGAGTAGTCCGCTGTAAGCATGTGAGGTGGATGGGGATTGGATGAGATTGATCATGTAATGATATGTAACATCCCAAAATTATTATCAGGATTATGTTCCAAAAATGAGAGCCAACAAAAACTTTTGTTAATTATATGTGTTGACCTCTTGCTGTTACTTGTGTGGTTTAATTCTTGTTGCTTGTGTTATTCCTTCTTGCTAGTGGTTTGTTGTTTGCTCTAAATAAAAACAAGAAGAAAAGAAAAGAATTGAAATAGCAATTAAAGCAAGAAAAATAAAAGTGACATTTGTGTCCCACAAATTCTCCAAGGGGAGAAACTAAAATGGTTTCAAATAAAATTGAGAGGAGAAGTTATATAAATTCTCCCATTTTTATTCCTATAGCTTTTCCCTCTCAAAAATCTAATTTAAAAACCTAAATTTAAATTCTATTTTCTATCTTTATTAAATTCAAATCACAAAGTGTGCTATGTTGCACTTGTCACATGAAGTGCAACACAGCACCACAAATACCCATATATAATTATGAAGCAAAGTATAAATCAGAATTCAAAAATTCGAATTTAAATTTCAGTGAGGCATTTCGTCGAACACGTGGTGGACACCACTGTGTTCATCTTCGGTTTGATTTGAAACCGATGCAATTCGATCGAATTCGAGGTTTGTTCTTCGAATTGATGCTTGCATCCACTCCCTCTCCCCTCACTGACCTCGCCGCGTCCAGGAAATCGAAGAAAGGAGGCACGGGAAGAGGAGATGGACCAGGGGACAGCCGCGGGCGCCGTGCGCCATGGCCGTCGCCGTGGCAACGGCGTTGTCGCCACCACAGTCGCCCAAGACCGTGTCCCCCCCTCTCCCTGGTGTCTCTACGCTCTCCAGGCACCGTAGCCATCCCCGGGGAGGACCCCCATCGTCGCTTCGCGCCACGCAGTCGCCGCGTCCGCCCGAGACGGCCGTGCCAGTGCACGCACCCGCCGTCCAAACGATCTCCGGGCCGTCCCGTTTCTTGCTCACGCACAGCGCGTCGCCACGCCGTCGAGCTAGCCCCTGCACCTCGAACGATGCAGCCGCCCCCTACGGCGAGCTATCGCGCCTGGACACCCACTCCTGCACCGTGTCCACGGCGAGCCCGTGCGCCGTCGTCGAACCTATAAAGCCACCCCGAGCCCTCCCTCAATCTCACCACCTCTCCCTCACTCCACTCTCTCCCGTACACCGCCAGAAGGGCGGGTACTCCGCAGCGAGGCTGCTGCTGCCCCTAGTTTCTCTCTGCGCGCCGCCGCACCCGAGGTAGGCGACGACACGGCCACGCCGTGCTGCTCCCTCCCTTGCTTCTCTCTGGACCTCACCTGCCTCTCCATTACCACCGCACTCACCTGCGACGTTTTCCCCTCTGTATCGTGCCCAGGAGCCCCCGGAGGATCTCGCCGGAGTTGGAGCACGGCCGCGGAGAAGAAGGAGATCATCGCCATCGCCAGGAGCTTCCCCATCAAGCTCCACTCGCCTTCCCAGCATCCCCACGACCTCCGCCGTCGAACGCCGTCCTCTCCGCCGTCTCTAGACCCTCCAGGTACCCCCACTGGCCACCCTCGCCGTCGCCGGAGCTCCGGCGACGCTCTGATTAGGTCGTCGATGAACGCGGCCTCCGTGAGCCGTTCGATCTATGATCAACGATCGCGTACCGCTTCGTTAATTTGAGCCACTGCCATGTAGGTCCCACCGTCAGATATTTAAACATTTCCAGCGCGCGAGATATTTCTCCCGTGTCGCTGACGTGTAGGCCCCACATGTCAGGAATTTGAACATTATCCAAACAGAGAGAATTTCTAATTTAATTTTCTCTGGAAATTTCAGTACTGGCATCAACTTAGAAAATCAATATCTCAAGATTTAAATCCAAATAAATCAAACTCAATTGTTCTGAAAGCTTATTAAAATGTTTAACCAACCCAATTGGTCTCATGTCATTTAATTAAATAGATAAAAAGTATTATTGAAAATGCTACAGAAGGTTTAAATCTAAACTTGTTTGTTTCTGATACTCTGTTAGTCCAAATAATTCCAAACCAATTTTGCTAGCTTAGTACTGCCTTGTGTTAGCTCCCCTAATTTTGGTAGAATTAATTAAGCAGTATTAATTGTTGACTTTAAGATAAACCCTTCTGGACTAAAACAAACAAATATGTTTATTGGTTGACCAAATGAGTTAGGACCAATTTTGTTAGCTCACATATAGCCATGTTTAGTTACCCCTAAAAGGGTTTAATTTTTGGAGCAATAGAATTTAAATGGTAGCTAAAACTTGATTATTAAGCTACTGGATTCAATCCAATGTGTAGGGAGTTTGGTAACTCCAAATGATCCAATTCAAATTGGGTTGTCTTCTACACATCAGTAGCTTTCTATAGAATTTAGTTTGTATTTTTGTGACCAACAGAACTCAAGTTGTGGAATTAAACATGAATAACTAGTTTCTGCCATAATTTGGACTTAATTAAATAATGTTTAATTCAATTTTTGAAAACCAAATTGTGTGGTTTGTGTGCAGTAGCTAATTGTGATGTTTATGATTGTGTGTTGAGATGATTGCTTGTATAGCTTAGTGATTGGTTGCATTGTTTGTTTATTAATTAGACGAGAACGTTGTCGGATATATCGAGGAAGGAGAGTTTGCTGAAATTGAAGAACAAGAGCAAGATCACTTTGCCAAGCAAGGCAAGCTATTCTCTGAGCTTGCACTACAAACCTATGCATCTACTTTCATAACATGTTTTACTCTCAAGCAAGATTTATAAAACCATTTCAAAAGTATATGGAAATATTTTGCCACCTATGTAGTACAAGATAGTTATATCAAATTATAGGATGGGAAAACAATGTGTTTTATTCAAAACTCCTTTGAAATTACTTGTGAGTTATGAATACCGAGATGTCGGTGTTGAATGGAGAAGTGGAAAATGGTGATGTTTATGAAAAATGCACAGTGTGTCCTTGTACTTACGTCAACCATCCGATACCCTGTGCGACCACATCCACCACATATGGGAAAAGGGCGTAGTCATATAATTTGCTCATATTAGTATGGGATCCTCAACAACGAGGATGACCTCGTTCCATGAGGGGATGGTCATGGCGACCTACCCCCTGACCTGGGTCCTGGCATCTGAGGATGGGGGATTGAAGGGTTCGCTCGCCGGGCAGAACTACGAGTCCTCACACTTAGGTTTCCCGACGGGGAATCTGGACTGGGTGTTGATGGAAAGGATGATAATTTCGTAGCGGTAGGATCCTATACTAGCATGAGCAAAGGACAGGCTATGGTCGGCGGCTTACTTCGCATACACCTGTATGGCGAGACGTGGCGGACACGATGAGCTGCCGGATGGATGTGGGATAAAAGCGTGCTACCTCTGCAGAGGTTAAAACTATTCGAATAGCCGAGTCCTCGGATATGGACAGCTGGGAGACCCTACTTTGACCATGTGCAAGTTTTTGGAAAAGCTTTTAAGTTTAAAAAGAAATTGAAATGGTGGTGTTACACACTATACCAAATGAGTGGTATGAGTTGTTGGAATAAATGGACTATGGTGAGCCATGGTCAGAAAAGGAGGGTTTTGGAGAAACATAAAATGGTGGTTTCTTTAAAAAGTGGTTATAAAACTCTTCTTACCTTTTTCAATAAAGATATAGAGATGTTTTAAACAAACAAAAGTTGTAAGTTAAAATAGAACTAGTGCATACTCATGTTGGGGTAGTTTGCGAGTACATTCAAATGTACTCATATTGGTTTCGTCCCTGGCTATTGTCCTAGCCAGACTACGAGGAGGAGCACTACGCCGAGCAGGAATATGGCGACTTCTACGCAACTAAGGATCTCCACAAGTCAGCTGCCTGTCGGGTTGTCATCGTTAGAATATGATGTCTACTACGCCGTAGCTTCCGCTGATATATTTGGTTTGGCCCATGAAGGCACCTATGTAAGAACTTGGTCTAAATGACCATTTATGTAAGACTTTTATTCGGTACTGTAATGGATGTAAACTTTGGTATCCAATTCGGATTATGTGCAACGACAGACTGATCACGGGATCGTTGTGTTAAGCATAATCGGGTATTTCGGACAGCTAGTCCGGGGTCCCCACAGACTTGGTATCAGAGCCATCCTGACTTTAGGAAACCTTAGTTAGCATGGTCGTTTGTCAAATGTTACAAAAGATGAATTTCTAAAAAGAAAGGAATGAAGTATTTTCGAAAATGCTTATCTCCAATCCTCTTACTTATGCAAAATTTTACTCCATTAAATATTACATTTTCCTTGGTATCCCTAAAATTTTGTACACCTCTCATTAAGTTAAAATTTGACTCACTTGTTGCCCTACTATATTAAAATTTTGATATACTTGTCACCTAACTAACTTAAAATTTTGCTTAAAAACTGTAGATGGCACTCCATTGGACCGAGTTCGTTCAGCTGGAGAAGGACAGCAAGCTGACGTTTGAGAGGGACTTGTTCGAGTTGACCAAGCTGTTAGGTCGCCCCGCTCCAGAGTTTGAGGGAGCTCAGATTGATGTTCACGGTGTCGGAAGGCTGAGCTGGCTCATCAGATCGTCAGTTCGCAGGAACATCAAGTCTCCCAGTTCCAGGACGCTCATCTTCACCACCAAGGAGGCCACCTGGGTTGATGGTCTCTGTACTGCTACACAGAGGATGCTAGCCCGACTTTGTGAGGAGCACAAGGCGGAGTTAGTAGACTCCCGTTTCCGGTTCTACGGGAGGCGCAACTGTGATGGACACCCTACTCCTTCACCTTACCACCCGATGTTTGGGAGCTACATCATGGACATGGAGATCTTACTTCAGTGCACTCAGGATGATCTGTTGCGCACTAGGATTCAGCTCCACTTCGACCGCGAGTCGCTCGTTGAGCTTCGCGAGAACGAGATGAAGCTGATGGTGGAGAAGGTTGCTCTTCTCAGGAAGAGGGCCCAGCTGAGGAAGACTATCGTGAAGCTCCGCACGAAGGTGGCAGAGCAGGATGGACTGATTGAGGATCTAGAGCACCATACTGACGAGATGGAGGAGGAGGGCGAGGATCTCCGCAAGGAGAACGACGCTTTCCTCAGTGACGATGATGACTTCGTGGAGGAGATGGACTGTGAGGAGGAGGATGATGAGGAGGAGTTAGTTGACGAGGAGGAGGAGCCACTCGAGCCAGTTCTCGAGGACGAGGAGGAGGATCCCGAGGAGCCAGCCTACCAGTCAGATGCTGACGTGTTAGAGCTGGAGGTTCCACCTCAGTAGGCGAGTGACTTGATCACTACCGCAGGATTAGGTTGACCCCCTATAGCTAGTCGAGTAGTAGTGGTTCTTTTGGAAACCAGATGTTATGTATCCTAGATGTAAGGTGATGTTGTAAGCTTGATGTTGATGTGAACTCTTGATGTGTTGTTTGTGAAATATAAGTATGTTTGTCTTGTTTAAATCTGTGTGAACTATTTTCATATAAATCTTAGGATTAATCAACCACTTGAGAGATCGTCTTTTCCCTTAGTCGAACTTTTCTTGCCTTGTCTCTTATACCCGGTGTGCTTCAGGATGCCGCCCCGTCGTGCGGAAGGAGGATCAGCACCACCACCACCGGACCCAACCCCCCCCAACTTCTCGCGCTTATCATGGAGGAGCGTGAAAATGCCCGGCAAGAGCGCCAAGCTCATCTCGCTGCCTTACAACAACTCGCAGCCGCTATAACAACAACAACAATAACAACAACAACAACAATGGTGGCAATGGCAATGAGAAACCAGCGATCTACCTTAGGCGATTTCAGAAGACCAACCCACCCACCTACTCCAAGGGACTTCACCCACTAGAAGCCGATGATTGGCTTCGCACCATCGACAACAATCTGGAAGTTGCTGCTGTGGGAGAAAATGAGAAAGTGCTGTATGCAACCCACTATCTCGCTGGACCTGCAAGAGCTTGGTGGGAAACTACCAAGACTCTCCAGCCAGCTGGTCATGTCATCAACTGGGCTGAGTTCCAGGAGAAGTTCCGCAAGAAGCATATTCCCAGGACTCATTGAGAGGAAGAAGGATGAGTTCCGTAAGCTGAGGCAGGGAAGTAGAGATGTGGTCGGTTATCTTGAGGAGTTTACCGACTTATCTCGGTATGCTCCTGATGACACCGACAAAGAAGAGAAGAAGATGGAGCGTTTCATGAGTGGACTTCATGATGAACTGCAGTGTGCTCTGGTTATCCATGACTTCCGTGATCTGGAGTCACTTGTGGACAAAGCCATCCAGCTGGAGACCAAGCGCAAGTCTATGTATGAAGGTCGCAAGAGGAGGATGAATGCTCAGGAAGGTTCGAGCAGCCAGAAACCTCGTATCTTTCAGCAGAACCCCAGGCCTGCCTATCGTCCACCCCAAGTCCACGCCCCAATTTCCCTAACCGCCCGAACAACTTCAACCGCCCCAATGACAATAACCGTCCCAGAGGAAACTTCAACAACTTCAACCCCAATGCCAATGTTGTCTGCTTTGAATGTGGCAACAAAGGTCACTACTCCAGGAATGCCCCAATCCTAAGAGGAATGTCCAGCGCCCCAATGCACCTGCACCGAACAATGGTCAAGGCCGCAATGGAAATGGTAATGGCAAGAATGCCGCACCCCGCGGGAATGCTGCTGTTGTCAGAGGCCGTCTGCACCACATCAATGCTGAAGAGGCTGAAGAAGCGCCAGATGTTGTGCTGGGTACGTTTCTTGTCAACTCAGTACCTGCAACTGTTCTGTTTGATTCTGGTGCTACCCATTCGTTTATTACCAAAGAGTTTGTTTCTAAGGGAGGTTTAGTCGGGAGTCTTTTACCCAAACCAATGTTGGTACAAACCCCAGGACTGTTAGCCAAAACCAACCAGATGTGTTCCGAAACCCCCATAGAAATTGGAGGAGGAAGGTTTGCAGCCGACCTAATTATCTTAGGAAACCAAGGCATAGATGTTATTCTTGGAATGGATTGGTTAGCCAAGTACCACGGTCGTATTGACTGTGCCCGAAGAGCTGTTTCTCTCACTTCTGATGATGGAGTTGAAGTGGAGTATGCATCTGAGACCAGCCAGACCAGACCCGGATGCCATGAGAGCATAGCTCGACCCGCCCTAGATGAGATCCGTGTTGTTCATCTGTTCAAGGATGTTTTCCCAGAAGAATTGCCTGGTATGCCGCCAGACAGGGATATTGAGTTCATAATTGAGCTTATCCCAGGAACATCCCCCATATCCCAAAAGCCTTATCGGATGAATCCGGAAGAACTGGTGAGTTGAAGAAGCAGTTGGCTGATATGCTAAGCAAAGGTCTTGTCCGCCCAAGCGCTTCACCATGGGGATCACCCATTATTTTTGTGGACAAGAGAGACGGTACCACACGCCTGTGTGTGGATTATCGCAAGCTGAATGACGTGACCATTAAAAACAAGTACCCTCTTCCCAAGATCGAGGATCTGTTCGATCAAATGAACGGAGCCCGAGTCTTTTCAAAGATCGATCTTCGGACAGGTTACCATCAGTTGAAGATCCGAGAGACAGATATTCCCAAGACCGCCTTCACCACCCGTTACGGTTTGTTTGAATACACCGTCATGTCCTTTGGCCTGACCAATGCCCCAGCCTATTTCATGAATCTCATGAACAAGATTTTCATGGAGTACCTCGACAAGTTCGTGGTAGTTTTCCTTGATGACATCCTTATTTATTCCAAGACCGAAGAGAGCATGCTGAACACCTGCGTCTAGTTTTGGAACCCTCCAAGAGCACCAGCTGTATGCCAAACTTAGCAAGTGTGAGTTTTGGCTCAGTGAAGTGGCATTTCTTGGACATATTGTATCCGCTGGAGGAATTTCTGTTGACCCTGAGAAGATACAAGCCATTCTTGACTGGTTATCCCCAACCAATGTTTTTGAAATCCGAAGCTTTCTCGGACTTGCCGGTTATTACCGCAAGTTCGTCGAAGGATTTTCCAGTATAGCCAAACCTCTGACCCAACTGTTGAAGAAGGACAAGAAATTTGAATGGACTCAGAAGTGTGAGGATAGTTTCCAAGAACTGAAGAAGAGACTAACCTCAGCCCCAATCCTGATCATGCCAGACGTCACCCAGAGTTTCGACGTGTATTGCGATGCATCACGCCTCGGACTTGGTTGCGTTCTGATGCAAGAAGGCAAAGTTGTGTCGTATCTGTCCCGGCAGTTGCGACCGCATGAAGAGAATTACCCAACCCATGACTTGGAGTTAGCTGCTGTAGTCTTTGCTCTTAAGAAGTGGCGTCCCTATCTTGCGGGACATCGCTGTGAGGTCTATACAGATCACAAAAGCTTGAAGTATATTTTCACCCAGAAAGATCTGAACCTGCGACAGAGGAGATGGATGGAATTAATCAAGGATTATGATATTGGAATCCATTATCACCCTGGAAAGGCTAATGTAGTTGCCGATGCCCTTAGTCGCAAACCTTGCACCCTGAATGCCCTGATCCAAGCCGAACAGCCAGCCTTGTTCAAAGAGTTCCAAGATTTTGGACTAGAGCTTGTTAGCCATGGTTATCTCGCCAATTTAGAGTTAACCCCAACCCTGATGGATCAAATCAAAGAAGCCCAAAAAGGTCATGAAAGCATAGAGGGAATTAGGAAGAAGATTTCCCTCGGCAAAGCACCCGGTTTTACCGAAGATGCTGAGGAGTGCTGAAATTCAATGACCGTATCTGTGTGCCCAATGTCACGGAACTTAAGGAGTTAATCCTGAAGGAGGCCCATGAGACCCCTTACTCAATCCACCCCGGCGGAACCAAAATGTACCAAGACCTTCGAGAAAGATTTTGGTGGCATGGAATGAAGCGAGAGATTGGTTCATTCGTAGCCAAGTGTGACATCTGCCAGCGAGTTAAGGCTGAACATCAGCGACCCGCTGGATTGCTTCAACCTTTGAAAATTCCCGAGTGGAAGTGGGATGAGATTGGAATGGATTTTATTACCGGACTTCCAAATCCAACCGAGGCCATGATTCAATCTGGGTCATCGTTGATCGACTGACCAAGGTTGCCCATTTCATCCCTGTCAACACCACCTATCGGGGACATCAGTTGGCCGACTTGTATATTTCCAGAATAGTGAGCCTGCATGGTGTGCCTAAGAAGATTGTATCTGATAGAGGCACGCAATTCACCTCAAGGTTCTGGAAATCCCTTCATGAAGCCCTCGGAACCAAGTTAGCATTTAGCACAGCTTATCATCCCCAGACCGATGGCCAAACTGAGCGAGTGAACCAGATATTGGAGGACATGCTTCGCGCATGTGTTCTATCCTATGGTTCCAAGTGGGAAGATTGTCTTCCGTTTGCAGAATTCTCGTACAACAACAGTTATCAGTCCAGTCTGCAAATGGCCCCTTTTGAAGCCCTTTACGGCAAGAAGTGTCGTACACCCCTGAATTGGTCCGATACCGGAGAAGCAAATTGTTCGGACCAGATACCCTCCGTGAAGCTGAAGAGCAAGTTCAGCTTATTCGTGAACGCCTCAAAACTGCCCAATCCCGTCAGAAGAGTTATGCTGACACCAAGCGCCGTGACCTCACTTCAGTCGGAGATTATGTTTATCTCCGAGTGACACCCCTCAAAGGAATGCAGCGTTTCCATGTCAAAGGAAAGTTAGCGCCAAGGTATATTGGACCCTTCAAGGTCATTGCTCGTCGAGGAGAAGTATCCTATCAGCTGGAGTTACCCCAGGAGTTAGGAGATTACATGATGTCTTCCACATTTCCTTGCTCCGGAAGTGTCTTGAAGTTCCTGACCAGCCTGATGTTTTCAAAAACATCGACCACCTCTCCATCGACCTGAACCAAGATGACCTATCGTGAGAGACCTCTCAAAATTCTCGAAGAAGATGTTCGTGTTACCCGAAGACGTGCGATCAAGTTTTACAAAGTCAGTGGACTAACCACTCTGAAGAAGAAGCAACTTGGGAACGCGAAGATTATCTTCGAAGCGAATTTCCAGACCTCTTTAGTACCCAGGCCTAGCAAATCTCGGGACGAGATTTATTCTAAGGGGGGAAGGATTGTAACATCCCAAAATTATTATCAGGATTATTTCCAAAAATGAGAGCCAACAAAAACTTTTGTTAATTATATGTGTTGATCTTGCTGTTACTTGTGTGGTTTAATTCTTGTTGCTTGTGTTATTCCTTCTTGCTAGTGGTTTGTTGTTTGCTCTAAATAAAAACAAGAAGAAAAGAAAAGAATTGAAATAGCAAATAAAGCAAGAAAAATAAAAGTGACATTTGTGTCCCACAAATTCTCCAAGGGGAGAAACTAAAATGGTTTCAAATAAAATTGAGAGGAGAAGTTATATAAATTCTCCCATTTTTATTCCTATAACTTTTCCCTCTCAAAAATCTAATTTAAAAACCTAAATTTAAATTCTATTTTCTATCTTTATTAAATTCAAATCACAAAGTGTGCTATGTTGCACTTGTCACATGAAGTGCAACACAGCACCACAAATACCCATATATAATTATGAAGCAAAGTATGAAATCAGAATTCAAAAATTCGAATTTAAATTTCAGTGAGGCATTTCGTCGAACACGTGGTGGACACCACTGTGTTCATCTTCGGTTTGATTTGAAACCGATGCAATTCGATCGAATTCGAGGTTTGTTCTTCGAATTGATGCTTGCATCCACTCCCTCTCCCCTCACTGACCTCGCCGCGTCCAGGAAATCGAAGAAAGGAGGCACGGGAAGAGGAGATGGACCAGGGGACAGCCGCGGGCGCCGTGCGCCATGGCCGTCGCCGTGGCAACGGCGTTGTCGCCACCACAGTCGCCCAAGACCGTGTCCCCCCTCTCCCTGGTGTCTCTGCGCTCTCCAGGCACCGTAGCCATCCCCGGGGAGGACCCCCATCGTCGCTTCGCGCCACGCAGTCGCCGCGTCCGCCCGAGACGGCCGTGCCAGTGCACGCACCCGCCGTCCAAACGATCTCCGGGCCGTCCCGTTTCTTGCTCACGCACAGCGCGTCGCCACGCCGTCGAGCTAGCCCCTGCACCTCGAACGCTGCAGCCGCCCCTACGGCGAGCTATCGCGCCTGGACACCCACTCCTGCACCGTGTCCACGGCGAGCCCGTGCGCCGTCGTCGAACCTATAAAGCCACCCCGAGCCCTCCCTCAATCTCACCACCTCTCCCTCACTCCACTCTCTCCCGTACACCGCCAGAAGGGCGGGTACTCCGCAGCGAGGCTGCTGCTGCCCCTAGTTTCTCTCTGCGCGCCGCCGCACCCGAGGTAGGCGACGACACGGCCACGCCGTGCTGCTCCCTCCCTTGCTTCTCTCTGGACCTCACCTGCCTCTCCATTACCACCGCACTCACCTGCGACGTTTTCCCCTCTGTATCGTGCCCAGGAGCCCCCGGAGGATCTCGCCGGAGTTGGAGCACGGCCGCGGAGAAGAAGGAGATCATCGCCATCGCCAGGAGCTTCCCCATCAAGCTCCACTCGCCTCCCAGCATCCCCACGACCTCCGCCGTCGAACGCCGTCCTCTCCGCCGTCTCTAGACCCTCCAGGTACCCCCACTGGCCACCCTCGCCGTCGCCGGAGCTCCGGCGACGCTCTGATTAGGTCGTCGATGAACGCGGCCTCCGTGAGCCGTTCGATCTATGATCAACGATCGCGTACCGCTTCGTTAATTTGAGCCACTGCCATGTAGGTCCCACCTCAGATATTTAAACATTTCCAGCGCGCGAGATATTTCTCCCGTGTCGCTGACGTGTAGGCCCCACATGTCAGGAATTTGAACATTATCCAAACAGAGAGAATTTCTAATTTAATTTTCTCTGGAAATTTCAGTACTGGCATCAACTTAGAAAATCAATATCTCAAGATTTAGGAATCCAAATAAATCAAACTCAATTGTTCTGAAAAGCTTATTAAAATGTTTAACCAACCCAATTGGTCTCATGTCATTTAATTAAATAGATAAAAAGCATTATTGAAAATGCTACAGAAGGTTTAAATTCTAAACTTGTTTGTTTCTGATACTCTGTTAGTCCAAATAATTCCAAACCAATTTTGCTAGCTTAGTACTGCCTTGTGTTAGCTCCCCTAATTTTGGTAGAATTAATTAAGCAGTATTAATTGTTGACTTTAAGATAAACCCTTCTGGACTAAAACAAACAAATATGTTTATTGGTTGACCTAAATGAGTTAGGACCAATTTTGTTAGCTCCCATATAGCCATGTTAGTTACCCCTAAAAGGGTTTAATTTTTGGAGCAATAGAATTTAAATGGTAGCTAAAACTTGATTATTAAGCTACTGGATTCAATCCAATGTGTAGGGAGTTTGGTAACTCCAAATGATCCAATTCAAATTGGGTTGTCTTCTACACATCAGTAGCTTTCTATAGAAATTTAGTTTGTATTTTTGTGACCAACAGAACTCAAGTTGTGGAATTTAACATGAATAACTAGTTTCTGCCATAATTTGGACTTAATTAAATAATGTTTAATTCAACTTTTTGAAAACCAAATTGTGTGGTTTGTGTGTGCAGTAGCTAATTGTAGTGTTTATGATTGCTGTGTTGAGATGATTGCTTGTATAGCTTAGTGATTGGTTGCCTTGTTTTTTATTAATTAGACGAGAACGTTGTCGGATATATCGAGGAAGGAGAGTTTGCTGAAATTGAAGAACAAGAGCAAGATCACTTTGCCAAGCAAGGCAAGCTATTCTCTGAGCTTGCACTACAAACCTATGCATCTACTTTCATAACATGTTTTACTCTTAAGGCAAGATTTATAAAACCCATTTCAAAAGTATATGGAAACTATTTTGCCACCTATGTAGAGATACAAGATAGTTATATCAAATTATAGGATGGAAAAAACAATTGTGTTTTATTCAAAACTCCTTTGAAATTACTTATGAGATTATGAAATACCGAGATGTCGGTGTTAGAATGGAGAAGTGGAAAATGGTGATGATTATGAAAAATGCACAGTGTGTCCTTGTACTTACGTCAACCATCCGATACCCTGTGCGACCACATCCACCACATATGGGAAAAGGGCGTAGTCATATAATTTGCTCATATTAGTATGGGATTCCTCAACAACGAGGATGACCTCGTTCCATGAGGGGATGGTCATGGCGACCTACCCCCTGACCTGGGTCCTGGCATCTGAGGATGGGGGATTGAAGGGTTCGCTCGCCGGGCAGAACTACGAGTCCTCACACTTAGGTTTCCCGACGGGGAATCTGGACTGGGTGTTGATGGAAAGGATAATAATTTCGTAGCGGTAGGATCCTATACTAGCATGAGCAAAAGACATGCTATGGTCGGCGGCTTACTTCGCATACACCCTGTATGGCGAGACGTGGCGGACACGATGAGCTGCCAGATGGATGTGGGATAAAAGCGTGCTACCTCTGCAGAGGATTAAAACTATTCGAATAGCCGAGTCCTCGGATATGGACAGCTGGGAGACCCTACTTTGACCATGTGCAAGTTTTTGGAAAAACTTTCAAGTTTAAAAAGAAACTGAAATGGTGGTGTTGTGACCCAACTATACCAAATGGAGTGGTATGAGTTGTTGGAGTAAATGGACTATGGTGAGCCATGGTCAGGAAAAGGAAGGGTTTTGGAGAAACAGATAAAATGGTGGTTTCTTTAAAAAGTGGTTATAAAACTCTTCTTACTTTTTTCAATAAAGATACACTAGTACAGAAAAGCTATTCTGTGGCGCACCATTTTTCTATTTTGTGGCGCATGGGTGGTGCGCCACAGAATAGTCGCCACTAAATAAGCTATTCTGTGGCGCACCACCTGGTGCGCCACAGAATAGTGGCTATTCTGTGGCGCACCCCACTCACCATGCGCCACAGAATAGGGTGCGCCACAGAATAGTTCTGGGTGCGCCACAGAATTACTGTGCCGTATTGTACCCGTATATTACCAGAATACAAATACCAGTATAATACCAGAATACATGTATATTTCATATTTACACAGATATAACAGAAACAGGGATATATTTTCACAGATACATATATCAAAACAAACACATTACTAATATATGTCTCATCACAAGTTGATACAAAAGTGCCGAAGTTTTACACAAGTATTGAGATATATACAAAAGTTAATCGATCGTTGCACACGTTACAAATGAAGTGTTCACCGCCTACACTAGGATCGAATAGATTACATCTCGGCGTTGACGGTGAGCAAAAGCGGGAGCACGACGATCTCATGTAGCGAGCGGTGCGAGCGGCGCCGGGAATGGTTTGCCGTCTTTCTTCGTCATCCACGCCCTGTTGTCCTTCTGCAACTTTAGGCGTTCTTCGATTTCTCTCTGATGCAACCCTGTAGATGGAGATAGATATATATATTGGTTAATAATATCAATAGAGTATGCATGCATGATTTATTCATCTAAGTGGATAAAATAGAGTATGTATGTGTGCATGTGTAAGGTTTTCTTTTATAATACATCCTATCTACCTCGTCGGGAGCAATGGAAGGTCCCCCCTGCTGTGATAACATTTTCGACGATGACTTTCGATAACTTGATCTTGATGCATTGGAAGTCTTTTCTAAGATCCATATCGGACTTGCGTCTGTCATATTCGACCCATGTTTGTAAAGCAGATGGCAAACCACATTGCGCTCCATCTCGGATAATCATGTTAATATGACGGAGGGCGTAGAAGGCATCCATCTCGCTGCCCGACTGCTCCTTGAGGCAAGAGAACTCGGTGATATGCTTGAACCGGCGCAACTTATTATCAATTAATTGTGGTTGCACGGTGCTTTCGAAGACGCCTCCCTTTTGGTGGTAGCCGTGAAGAGCTTGATTGAGGACAGCAATTATGTTGGCATACCTTTTCGTAGTACTACTACCTGAGTCAAAATAAGTGGCATGGTAATGGCTCGGGTGTAGGATGATGAGGACGCAGTACTTGTCCCTGCTCAACACAATTTAAATGAGATGATGATCAGAAACATGCATGCATTGAACTCGGAAAGGCACAAGATACGGCGGCGAGCGGATGTGTACTTACTCGGGAAAGAAAGGCACAAGAAGGCAATTCTTTTGCTGGTTTTGCAACATGAACCTCTCGAGGTACTCAACTGCGCTGGTCCGTGTCACAGATCCTTGCACCAGCTGGCTGTCACGCATGTAGTAGGGATCCGCTACCGCGACGTGCGAGAGATTATCTCTGTGGATAGTCATGGCCTCATTGAGCGCGTATAGGCGGACCAAGTTATAGTTGAGCCGCTGCTGGTTAAATAGATTGAACACGTCCTCGTATGCTACTAAGAACAGATCCGCGGGGTGTTCACCGACGACCACCAACCCGCCTTCTTCCTTTGGCACTTGGACAGTGAACGCCGGGTAATTTGGATCCCTGTCTTTTAGAAGAAAGCCCTCTAGCATAGAGATAGAATCGCTCAAAGAGATCATTGATGGAGTTGCGAGGTGGATCATCTCCGGAGGCACTATCGGTTTTCCAGCTTCATGAACCATGTGCGCCGATTTGTCCGGAGGGGGTGGTATGGTGTCTTCACGACCCTGGATAATCATAGGAGTTGGCTGGCTCGCAGAGGCGCCCTTTGATCCCTTTGGCATCTTAGGTGGCTGGCTCGCAGAGGCGCCCTTTGGCATCTTCTTGGGGGGCCTCCTGGGCTTATTGTTCCATGGCTGCCCACGAAGCCCCTCTGCAACCGATTTCGCAATCGTGCCAGGGGAGAAAACGCCGGTAGCCGGTTTGTCTTGAGCTGCAACGCCGGCTGCTGGAGGTGTCTCTTGAGATAAACCCTGGAAGTCCAGGCGCTGCGTGACTGCATTGAGACGAGCAGGTTGATCGGCGTGGGCACGGAAGGGTGGTTCGAGATCCACAGGACGCATGAATCCGTCGGCGTCTTCGGCGCCAGTGTTGAGGAAGCCACCGACGTCGATAAGATCATCGTCGTCGTCGTCGTCGTTGCCACCAATACGTTGAGGTGCAGAGGCGTTGCCTGCTAATTGCACCGGTTGTGGTTCGGAGCCCAATTGCACCGGTTGTGGTTGAGAGCCTACCAACAGTTGCTTCTGGCGGTTGGTGGTGGTGGCGACGGCTGCAGGCTTCTTCGGGGGACGGATCGGAGCGTCCCGCCGGAACTTTGAGGTGGCGCCGGTGTTGCGTCTTGGGCCCTCATCAATAATACCCCCCCCAAGACGAATCTGGGTCTTCGGCCATAGCGAGACCCATTCGGGGCACTTTCCAAGGACCACGTGTTCATCGGCTCCTTGAGGTTGAACGGGGGGGTCCATGTTGTGATACACTTTCGGCACCGTGACTACCTTGACCTTCATAAAACCCTTGTCCACTGGAGCGTGGTGCATTAGTTCGCTGCCTGTTTTTAGGATAAGGCCCGTAGCAACTTCCTTCAACTCGTCGCCTACCCTATGCAGGAGCATGCAAGGCGTTTCCTATAATGAAATTAAGCAACATATGCATTTGTGTGATTAATACAGTCATCGATCGAAGCAGACATAGTTATACAGAAGGACATAGTTATACAGAAGACGACGCAGACTAATTAATTAGTAACCTTGGTGACGACGTCCAGCTCGGCTTCCGTCGAGACACGGGCGCCGGTGCCAGCGGCGGTGGCCGGAGTTTTCTTCTCGCGTCCCGGTGCGGTAGGCAGCGCCGGTGTGACCAAAGGGGCCATGGGCGGCGGGGTCACGATGATGTCGCTCGGCGACCGGTTCATGGTGGAGTTGCTGCCGGAGAAGCTGGGCACGTGTATCGGCCCCTGTTGACCTCCCGCCATCCAGGCAGCGAACCCCTCCACTATCTGCGGGGGCATGATCTGGTGGATGCCTTCTCGGACTAGCTTTTGCACCTCCTGCTTGTCCACGGTGTTCTTCTTCAGCTCCTCCAGCTCCGCCTTCAGCCGCTCAACCTCGGCTCTATCCTCGTTCTTGGACGTCCTCTTCCTCTTTTTCTTCTCGCCGGCGCCGTCCGAGCTGTAGTACTCCGTGAACTTCACGCTCGTACCATAGCCTGACACACGGCCAGCTGATGTCGGCGGCGCCAACTTGTCCCTTCCCTTTGCAACGTTCATCGCCCGGTTGAAAGTAGTGTCCCACACTTCCCTCTCACCCTGGGACGACGACTGGCCGGCCTCAGCCTCAGCCTTCAACTCGTCCTCCTGCACACAAAGGTGAACACACTTAGAAATTTGAGATCAACGCAATGGACTTTGAGATATCTGTGGTATTTAAATTCACTTACCAGATTTTGCTGGAATTGCTTCACATCGTCGTGATCGGTAACGAACTCCCCAGTTTCCCAGTTGAGATAGTAGCGGGACCGGACAAAGTTCCTGGTCTGCTCGTCTGTGAATTTATCCCATGGGTTGTCCAGCCCACGTTTTCTTATTTCTGCGTCCTCCTTGTCCCAAGTGGGTTGTTTGGATTTGTAACCGCCGCTTCCCAAACGGTGGTTACCTAAGTTCCTCTTCCGCATTTCCTTCCCCCACTCGGTCCATCTTGTACACACCTCAGAATTTAAAAAGTCCTTAAATACCTCGAACTCTTCTAAGGTGATGTGAGGCTCGCCTGTACTAATCTCCTCCCAGCTCTTCTTATTATGAATCTTCGCCTTCACCCGGCATTTCCAGCTGCTCAAGGCGGTGCTCATCTTCGTGGTGGCGTAATTATCCACATTTTTGGGTTTAGGGTTCGGGAAGGTGTATCGTTGGTGAACCCTCCTGAGCAGGTGTTCGAGCAAAGCCGCATTCTCTTCGCTTCTAATGTCAGACGTGTTGATCGACACGCCTTCTCGGAGGATGCACCCTAGTTGCATGCTGTACCCTCGTGCAACGTGCTTAGGCTCCAACGGCATGCCACTTGGACTGACCTCCGTGATCACGTCCGTGACATTGTCCACCGACTGCACTTTACGCGGTTTAGTCCTTGCCCTCCGCTTCTTCTTCTTCTTAGCGGCCGGGTTGCTGTCGCCGGGTTCCGTGTGGTCGCCGCCATCGGTGCGGTCATCGCCAGTGGTCGTGTGGTCGCCACCATCTCCTGAGGTGTCATCCTCACCACCTTCTTCGTGGTACTCGGGGTCGGGATCCCGGACCTCCCGTTGATGCTCCTCAGCCTCGTCGCCACTAGTGACCGCGGCTTCGTCCCTCATATCGTCGGGCCAAAAGTCCATGTTCTGTACTCTTGCTTGCTCTTCGATGCTCATGCGCTTAGAAGCGTCGCCCGACATGTTTGAACTGCATTAAAAAGAGGCAAAAAGTTAGTATGACAAATATAAGAGAAAAAAAATCACCTAACTAAGTACTAAGATACCCCGGCCCATGCATTAGTCGCAATACCCCATATGTCTATTTTTAGCAAAGTCATGCCAAATTTCACGAAAAAATTCGGCATGACCTTTGCTAAAAAAGGGACATATGGAGTACCCGAATTTGCCGGAACGGAAGTTAATCGACGTTCCGGCAATCTCAAGGGTCTCGGGGTACCTGCATATATTTCACAAAAAAAAACACATCTCCGGCCGGCATCTCCGGCCGGCATCTCCACGACACGATGGTCGGAGCACAAGCACAAACACCCAACTCCACGACACGATGGTCGGAGCCACATCCACATCTCCAAAAAAAAATCCACATGTCCGGCCGGCATCTGCGGCCGGCATCGCCACATCCCACATCTCACCTGAAAGAACGCGGTGCTTCTTCCCAACTTCCTGCATACGGAAAAATAATATATTAGTTTACAAATGAAATGCATTTTTGGCATATAGTGTACATAATAGTAGACTTGAATGTGCATGTAGTGAAATAAAGATCTTCAGATGTTTGACTTTTGTCAGTTACCTTGGTAATTTCCCAATGTTTTTGTTGTTGTGTGTAAGTGTGGGTGAATGGATTGAGCTCATAATGAAGCCCCCATTTGTTCAGCATCAAACATGTCCTCCGTTGATTATTTTTTCTTGTTAACTTAAGCCTTAAATGGAAGGAAGTTGGCATCACATGTTTGTAGCAGAATCGCAAGACAAGGGCCACTGCATTTGGGGTTTGTGGTCACAAAATTGCTATGTACATGTTTGGGATTTGAAAGACTCAGTAAGGCCATGCCAAGATGAAAAAGGGAGTCCCTCCTCTTCCTTTAACTTGCTCGATGTAGATTCTCTGGACCCAAGCTCAATTCTGTAGTTTAGAAATTTTAATTTTTTGTACTTTCGGATATTCTGGGTTCAGGTTGACATGAGCAGCAAATGGTCCAGAGGTGTTATTTAATTGGCCCCTTTTTCTTTTCCTTTTGAACTGAACTAGCACGACATGGCTTCTATTGTTACTGCAATGTTTTTTTCGCAAGCAAGGTTGGTTCAGTGTAAATTGGTAGAGAGGAAAACTCACTTATCATTGTGCTCTCATGCTTCAGCATATCGTTTCTAGTTGTAAATCGATCAGGTGAACCTACTGTGAAGGACTACCAAAAAGATTCAGCAACACAAAGTCATGCTCTGGTCTTACTAATCCAAGTAAATCATCAAGTATCACTACTTTTTTTCACTAAAAGCGTGGCGTAAACTTCCTTGAAATTTCACTAATTTACAAATGGTCAAAAAAAAATTTACCTAGTATAAATAAACGATGGGAACGTGGTGCAATGTCTACATATATAGTAGTACGAAACACTGAAACCACCATCAATTAAACTGTAGATTGGAGGTACTAATGTGCCTCCAAAGATTGAAGCAGCCAGCTAGGCGGACACAGTCACATGTCCTAATACCATGTTGAACCGCTGCATTTCGCGTCATTACGTACTCAATTACTCATACTAGATTCGCAAGTTGCATTTTTAAGGAAGCAGAGGTATGAGTTTTTAAAAGGAGAGGCCAAGCGGCCGATTACAAGTTGCAATTGATTAGCCCTCTCGTTTAGTTCCGGTGAAATAAACTTTGATTCGTTCTGCAAGGTATTTTCTCCGTCGGTCTCGGACTCGAGATCACTAGACTCAACACAAAGTCTCTGCCTATCAAACTGAAAGCAAGAAACTGAAAGCAAGAAATAGTTTGTGGAGTTTCTAAGAGAAGCTCGCAAGTTCTTGAAGAAAAAAGGATGGCGGGGAAGCTCGCAAGTACCTGGCGAGGGGCTGGAGGAGGGTGGGTTCGTAGCGCCGAAGAGGAAGGGGACGGCGTCGAGGCCGGGAGCGTCCTCCTCGAAGCAGAGCGCGGGACGGCGTCGAGGCAGAGTGTGGGACGACGTCGAGGAAGAAGACCTCTCTGCGGCGCCGTTGCGGGTGGCGCGGACGCGGTGGCGCGGGGTCGAGCGCGGCGGGGTGGCGCGGACGTGGTGGCGCGGCGAATCGAGTTGAGTCGCGAGAGCGCGGCGGCGGCCGGGACGGTTTCCTTGACTTGGGGCGAATTTGGGGTAGAAGAAAGAGCAGCGCGTGGGCGGGTCCACATGTAAGTGGGTGAAACAAAATTCTGTGGCGCACCGTTGGAGGGGTGCGCCACAGAATTATAACAGACACTAGCTGTGGCGCACCTAGCTGGTGCGCTACAGAATACGCGTATTCTGTGGCGCATGCACCCTGGCTGCGCCACAGAATAAAGACCAAAGTGACTGACCCTTGCGTGGGTGTGGGGCCCGCGCCTATTCTGTGGCGCATGGGCATAGCTGCGCCACAGAATAAGCTTATTCTGTGGCGCACTAATAAGTAATGCGCCACAGAATAACCTTATTCTGTGGCGCATCTTTATAGGTGCGCCACAGAAGCTTATTCTGTGGCGCACGGATATAAGGTGCGCCACAGAATAAGCTTCCATAGAATTGGCTTTTCCTACTAGTGATATAGAGATGTTTTAAACAAACAAAAGTTGTAAGTTAAAATAGAACTAGTGCATACTCATGTTGGGGTAGTTTGCGAGTACATTCAAATGTACTCATATTGGTTTCGCCCCTGGCTATTGTCCTAGCCAGACTACGAGGAGGAGCACTACGCCGAGCAGGAATATGGCGACTTCTATGCGAACTAAGGATCTCCACAAGTCAGCTGCCTGTCGGGTTGTCATTGTTAGAATATGATGTCTACTACGCCGTAGCTTCCACTGATATATTTGGTTTGGCCCATGAAGGCACCTATGTAAGAACTTGGTCTAAATGACCATTTATGTAAGACTTTTATTCGGTACTATAATGGATGTAAACTTTGGTATCCAATTCGGATTATGTGCAATGACAGACTGATCACGGGATCGTTGTGTTAAGCACAATCGGGTATTTCGGACAGCTAGTCCGGGGTCCCCACATGATACCCGTTGTCCGAGATCTTAGGGGTTTATCTTGAGGATATTTTTGTATTGTGTTGATGCACTTATGCTATGTTTAATGCTTGCTATTAGGGCCCGAGTGGCATGATTTCAGTACTGAACTTATTTTGCCCCATCATATATTTGAGTTTGGTATTTATCTGCAAAGTGTATCACATGCAATTATATTGAACCTGCGAACCCTAAAAGTGACAGTATAGGGAAAACAAGGGGGAGATGTTTTAGTTTGAGGATTCTATGTGTTCATGAAGTGTTAATGTGTTGTTCTGGGCTATTCGAAAGGGTAGACCTTAATTACCTGTAGTTCCAAGTTGGCCCCGGTGAAATGGGCAGGTAGGACAATAGATGTTGTGCAAATTCTTTTGGTTAGTACGCACAACTATTTACGGAACACATACCTACATATATCGGAGTTAGAGATAAGTCCCATTGCTATGTATATCTTATTATATGATCAATCTTATTCATGCAACACCCCGCTATCACCTCATGCCTACGTTTTAAATCTCTGAGTTACACTTTCACTTTTCCGGTGAAAACTGGGAAACCCTTGTTCACTACTGCTGCTCTATTTGCTACTTGAATCATACTACTGCCATCACTATCACTACTGCAAGTTTATTGATATACATGTGTGGTTGAGAGTGACGCATCAATTGCCAAAGTCTTATTGGTATTCTTGTGTTCCCATCATGTCGAACTATAAATTTGGGTAATACTTCCCAATGAAGATTTCAGCGATCCCCTATACTTGTGGGCATCAGCAGCCCAACAACCGGACCTCAACACCTCAGAACACTTGGAATCAACCCAGGAAAGATGGATTTCCCCGCGAAGGATTCTACCACAAGCGTCCCCTAGTGGATGACTGCAAGAGGGAAAGCTTCTGCTTCAAGTGCGGCAAGACAGGACACTACATCAAGGATTGCCCCCTACACAACAGCCATGGCAAGAACAACAACAACCACCCTGCTAGTGCAATCAAGCCACCTCAATTTGCCCGTGTCCACCACATGTCCGCAGAGGAAGCCTACGAAGCTTCGGATGTAGTGCTTGGTACGTGTACTATCAACACTAAACCCGCGCTGATTTTATTCGATTCTGGAGCTTCCCACTCTTTCATCTCGAAGGATTTTGTTGCCAAACACCGTTTTTCCGTTTCCCCTTTGGACCATCTTTTGGTGATACAGACCCCGGCCTCAGAGATGAAAACAAATACCGTTTGCCAAGACCTGACAATCAGCATCAACCAAGTGAAATTCCCAGCTCAGCTCAACACTCTCAATGTGCCCGGCCTCGACGCCATCCTTGGTATGGATTGGTTGGTACAACATGCAGCCCAAATTGACTGTGCAACTGGAGCAGCTACCCTCACCAACCCAGAAGGCATACGTACCACCTACTTGCCAAATAAACCCCATCAGATAAATGCAAAGATGTTTCTTGTCCAAGCCCCGGAAATAGGACAAGTATATGTGGTCAGCAAATATCTAGATGTGTTCCCAGATGAGCTACCCGGAATGCCCCTGACCGTGATATTGAATTTGCCATTGAAGTTGTGCCTGGAACAAACCCAATATTCAAGAAACATTACCGTATGACAACCCCCGAGCTGGTGGAATTGAAGAAGCAGCTCGATGATTTAATCAAGAAGAAATTCATTCGCCCGAATATTTCGCCTTGGGGATCACCAGTTCTATTTGCAAAGAAGAGCGATGGTACGCTCCGGCTATGCATTTACTATCGCCCTCTCAATGATGTCACCATCAAGAATAAGTACCCACTCCCACGAATCAACGATCTGTTTGACCAACTCCGTGGTGCCCGTGTATTCTCCAAGATTGATCTCCACACTGGGTATTATCAGCTGAAGATCCAAGAAAGTGATATTCCCAAGACCGCTTTTACCACCAGATATGGGTTGTACGAATGTACGGTTATGTCGTTCGGCCTAACCAATGCTCCCGTCTACTTCATGGGCATGATGAACAAGGTATTCATGGAGTATCTCGACAGGTTTGTCGTGGTATTCATCGACGACATCCTCATCTACTCCAAAAATGAGGAGGAGCACGCCGAACACCTCAGATTGGTTCTCGGAAGACTACGTGAACAACAACTCTATGCCAAGTGCAGCAAATGCTAGTTTTGGTTAAAGGAAGTGGAGTTCCTAGGACATGTATTGTCAGGAGCCGGTGTGGCCGTAAACCCCAACAAAATCTCTGATGTACTGAACTAGAAAACCCCACCAATGTGTCAAAAGTCAGAAGCTTCCTAGGATTGGCTGGTTACTACCGAAGATTCATTGAGAACTTTTCCAAGATAGCCAAGCCCATGACGGACTTGTTAAAGAAAAATCGCAAGTATGCCTGGACAGACGAATGTGAAGAAAGCTTCAACGAGTTGAAAACCCGGTTAACCATAGCCCCAATACTGGTACTACCCGATGATGGCAAGGATTTCACGGTATACTGTGATGCATGTAGAAATGGACGAGGGGCCGTACTCATGCAAGAAGGGAAGGTCATTGCATATGTATCAAAGCAACTCAAGACCCATGAGCTGAATTACCCCACCCATAACTTGGAATTGGCCGCTGTCATACTCGCCTGAAGACTTGGCGACATCACCTTATTGGTCGAAGATGCGAGATTTACACGGATCATAAAAGCTTGAAGTACATCTTCACCCAGCCTGACCTCAACATGAGGCAAAGAAGATGGCTGGAGGTAATCAAGGGCTACGTCCTTGGAATTCATTACCATCCAGGGAAGGCCAACGTGGTAGCAAATGCCCTAAGCAGGAAGCCCCCAAAGATGCAGCCAAGTTTAGAGAAAGAGTTCGCAAAGCTAAACTTGTGCGTGGGAAGCAAGGCCTATTTAAGCACCTTGGAGGTGAAACCAAACCTGGAGGAAGAGATAAAAACCGAGCAGGCCAACGACCCCGGCATAAAGGGGATCAAGATCAAAATACCATTGGGTAAGGCCAAGGAATTTTCCTTGGACAGTGAAGGAGTGCTCCGCTACGGTAACCGCCTTTGTGTACCCGACAAGGCCGCGCTAAAATAGCAGATCCTCAGGGAAGCCCACGAGTCTGCCTATTCTATCCACCCGGGAAGTACCACGATGCACCAAGACTTGAAGGAAATATTCTGGTGGGCCGGTATGAAGAAGGAGATCGCCTACTATGTCACATGTTGCAACGTATGCAACCTAGTCAAGGCCGAGCACCAAAATCCCACTGGATTTCTTCAACCACTTAGGGTGCCAGAGTGGAAATGGGACAATATATGTATGGATTTCATCGTCGGACTACCCAAGTCCAGCCGGGGAAATGACTCCATTTGGGTCATTGTCGACCATCTAACGAAGGTGTCTCACTTTATTCCCATCAAGACGATGTACCGTTCGGACCAGCTAGCGCAACTCTATGTGAACAGGATTGTCAAACTCCATGGAGTTCCAAAGAACATTGTGTCAGATAGAGGTACACAGTTTACCTCCAAAATTTGGACAAGCCTGCAACACGCCATGGGGACAACACTATCCTTCAGTACCGCGTATCATCCCCAGACCGATGGGCAAACGGAACGAGTCAACCAAATATTAGGGGACATGCTACGCTTGTGTGTGCTCGCCTATGGTGCAGGTTGGGAAGATAGTTTACCCTATGCTGAGTTCTCATACAACAACAGCTACCAAGGAAGCCTGAAAATGTCACCATTTGAAGCACTGTATGGGAGGAAGTGTCGGACCCCACTCAACTGGTCTGAAACCGGAGATAGCAAGATATTTGGGCCCAATGTTTTGTTGGATGCCGAAAAGGAAGTACATTTGATTCGTGACCGGCTCAAGGCAGCCCAGTCCCGCCAGAAAAGTTATTACGACAAACGACACCATCAGATACACTTCGAAGAAAATGACTGTGTCTATCTGCGGGTAACACCCCTCAAGGGCCTGAAAAGATTCCACATGAAAGGGAAGCTGGTCCCGAGATTTATTGGACCCTTCAAGATCTTGGCAAGAAAAGGGACGGTAGCCTACCAGCTAGAACTACCGGAAGAACTAGCAGGAGTACACGACGTCTTCCATGTATCCCAGCTACAGAAATGCATCTCACCCCAACCAAACAGGCTGACTTTAGGGATTTGGAGTTGAGCAGTGAACTGACTTATGAGGAACACCCCGTCAAAATTTTGGATGAGTCAGAACGCCGCACCGCAACAAGGTCACAAAGTTCTACAAGGTACAATGGGATAAACACACTGAAGATGAAGCTACATGTGAACGAGAGGATTTGTTAAGGACTGAGTATCCGAACCTGTTCAGCGAGCCACAGGAATCTCGAGGACGAGATTCAACTTAAGGAGGGAAGGTCTGTAACATCCTGAAATTTGGCTCTTCAAAAATTTCTTTTGAAAATATTCTTATTGATTCTGGATTTAATTTTCTGGGTTTAACTACCTTTTCAATTTGCAATCTTTTACAAAATCTTCTCCAAGCCTGGGATCTTGTGTTTTGGGTTCTTTCCCACTTGGTGCACTTGTTGCCTCTCCCTTTTACCCAAAATCATTTTCTCAATATTTCCATTTATCTATAAACCAAAATCCATTTATTTTAGCTTTACAAAGGAAGTATATTAAATGTCATTTAAAAAATTCTCCAAAAATTCAGAGATGATCCCTAACCAGTGTGTAACCCAAATATGTAAAAATATCCCATACCTTGTTGAGAAAATATTTGAGTTTCTCCCTATTTTCAATTCTGCTTAAAACTCCAATGATTTTTGGAAGCATGTTAAATCATTTCTCCTTTTCATGAAAACTCCAAAATAGATGCACATGACCAGTACCTATCTCAGGGAATATTTTGACTCAAGCCCATTTATTTTTAGAACCCCTAAACCTATTTTTGCTTTTTGACCAGTATAGTTTTTCAAATTTTCTACTCGGACCAAGTTTCGAATTTGCAAAAAATTTAGTCAGCAAAGTAGTAGGTTTTTGAATTTGGCTCACAGTGACGCAAACCCCATCCAATTTGGAGCTCTGAGCTGAGAGTTACATGATCATGCTGATCATGGCATGCTCTGTGGCGTGCTCACCACGGGCATGACCATGCCCGGCGGCGCCGTCACTTTGTGGTCGCCGCCGTTCCGCTCCTCTTTGCCCCTATCCACGCCCAGCGTGTTCCCCTCCTCTCCCTGAACCTCCCAGCCGCCACGCGTCGCCGGAGAAGCTTTTCCCCACGCGCCATCGACGCGTCCCGATGCGCCGTCGAGAACAATGCCGCCCGGGGGCCCTTTGCCAGCGACTCCGCCGCCCCCGTGCCTATCCACCTCCCTCCCCTGTTCTCTCGTGAGCCGGTGCACCATCAGCTCCACGACGCGCGCACGAGCAGTGCACCGCCCTAAGGGCACCTCCAGCCATCCCCCCAGCGCCCCCAGGGCCCAAAAAAGCGCCGTTTTGGGCCAAATAGCGCTGTTTCTCTACCAGTCGCCCCCATGAGCCCAAATAGCGCCGTTTAGCCGTTTTGGCGCCGGCACACCCAGCCCAAACCCAGCGCGCCGGGTTGCGCCTGGGGGGGTCGGCGGAAGGGAAAATGCACGTGGGCCAGCACTGTCGGGGAGACAGCGCATTTCCCACCCCCGCCTCGCCCTTCCCTCTATCCCGCCCCGTCGCCGCCATCTCGCCGCCGGCACCACCCCTCCCCCCTCCGTCGGACGCAAGCAGCTAGGAACCCCACCATCTCGCCCCAAACCACGGCGCCGGCGCCGCCCTCCCCTCCGCCGTGATCTGGCCGGAGGAAGGCTCTCGGGAAGGCTCGCGCCCACCTCGCCTACTAGGTGTTCGGCGGTTTGCCCGCCCAGCCATGGACTCCGACGACGAAGAGATGCTGCCGAACTGCTCGACGAGGAAGCCCAGGCCGACCTCGACGACGAAGAGCACTTGCTGATTCTGGCCTGCCTCGCCGGCCTGCTCGCGCACGACGCGCAGCCGTGGCGTGGTGGCTCGGCGCCCGGCCGCCGCAAGAGCAAGCCGAGGCAGCGCTACAAAGGGTACTGCATCCTCTACTCCGACTACTTCGCCGATCATCCCATGCAGGACGAGGCCGTGTTTCGGCGCCGCTTCCGGATGAACGACAAGCTCTTCCTCGACATCATGCATGACATCCGGGAGTTCGATACCTACTTCAAATTGAAGAAGGATTGCACTGGTACGGTTGGCTTTACCTCAATTCAGAAGTGCACGATGGCCATGAGGTTGCTTGCAAATGGTGCTCCCGCTGATTCGCAGGATGATTATTTGCGCATGTCCGAGTCCACTGCCATTGATTGCTTGAACAAGTTCTGCCGGGCAGTGGTGGCAGTGTTTGGGCCAAAATACTTGTGATCACCCAATGCGGAAGACATTGCTCGGATCCTAGCTTGCAACGAAGCAAGAGGCTTTCCTAGGATGCTTGGAAGCATCGACTGCATGCATTGGGAATGGAAGAACTGTCCATTTGAATGGCAGGGGATGTACAAAGGCCACAAAGGAGAGTGCAGTGTGATTCTTGAGGCCGTGGCTACACATGATCTATGGATTTGGCATTCCTTCTTCGGTATGCCAGGAACTCACAACGACATCAATGTGTTGCAGTGCTCGAATGTCTTCGCCAAGCTTGTTGAAGGTCATGCCCCTCCATTGAACTACGAGATCAATGGGCACCAGTACACAAAGGGCTACTACCTTGCAGATGGCATCTACCCGAAGTGGTCAACATTTGTGAAGAGCATCTCCAACCCTGTGCAGGAAGCGCGAAGCTTGGTTTTCCAAGTGCTAGGAGGCTTGCAGGAAGGATGTTGAGCGGGCATTTGGTGCGCTGCAGTCTCGATTTGCTGTTGTCCGGTACCCAGCCATGACTTGGTCAAAGGCCAACATGTGGGAGGTGATGAACTGTTGTGTGATCTTGCACAACATGATCATTGAGAGTGAGCGGGTTCATCCGGTGCCTGAGACTAATGAGCCATACTACCGACAGGGTCCTCTTACAGATGTAGATCACCAGGTTCCGGCAACATGGGCAGCCTTCCTCGCTATGCGCCAGGAGATTCGAGACCCTGCAGCACATACACAACTGCAGGATGATCTTGTGCAGCACTTGTGGGAGCGCAAAGGCAATGGCAATGCCGACAATGCCAATGCCTAGTTTGATTTGTTCTATTTGCTTGCATTGTTGAACTATTTGTGTGTGGATTTGTATGTTGAACTATTCTTATTTGTGAATTTGTATGTCGAACTATTTTAATTGTGTTAGTCTTTGTTTTATGCGCGAAATATGGCCCAAACTCGCCCAAACTCGCCGGCTGGGGGGCGGCCTGGGTTCGGCGACTGGGAATCGGCGCCCCAGCGCGTGAAATAGCGCCGTTGCCCCCCCGGGCGGGCCAAAATAGCGCTGTTTTTCGGCCTGGGGGGGCCGAACGACTGGAGATGCCCTAAGCCCGACACCTCACCGTGCCAGCAATGGCGACCACCCTCGGGATGGCTATAAGAAGCCACCCCAGCAACCTCCAAGCCTCGCACCACCACTCCCCCCCTCCCAATCTTCCTCCCACGTAGTATCGAGGCCAGAGGAGCAACACCTCGCGGAATCGAGCCAGCCCTAGCCGCACTGTCTCCGCTCGATTTCTTCGCCACCAGCACCTCCCCCACTGATTCCTCGCACATGCCACTCTCTCAGACCACAATGAACCCTCAGCCACCCTTCCCTGGTTGATTGGTGGCCGGAATCGTCGAGTCCGTCCTCGACGGATCGCCGTTGCCGTGGGAGGAGAAGCTCTGCTTCCGCCAGACCTCGTCGGCATCCGCGAGTGCGTGGACGAGCTGCGCGGAGCCTCCCTGAGCCGCGCCGCTTCCTCTCCCTCACCTCCCCGTCGCCCTAGCCGCGGGAAAACGCCGCCGGTGAGCTCGCCGGAGAAGCACAGTGCTCTCCCCAAATTTCACGTGGAAAAACGGTTTAAACACAGTGCCGCCGACTGGTGGGTCCCGCTGTCAGATTTTTAATCATTTCCCAAAACGTTTTCTGTTTTATTTTTTTCTATTTGAAATTGGCAGAATTTAAATCCAACTTTGAAAGGCCATATCTCCCTCAAAAATGATCAGAAAAATGTGAAACCAATTTTGGTAGCTTTGTTTTGAAAATATCTTTCCATTGGAACCAAAATGGATTTATTTGTAATTTATTTTTTTGACATTTATTCGATGGTTTAAAGAGGGTTTTTGATGCATGTTTTATTCCTTTGATAGATTTGAACTTCCCCAACGAAGTTGAAGTCGATCCCGAACCATACCCCACTGCTGAAGGCAAGCCGTTAACCCGATCTCAAGCTCGGTCGAACTTTAGGAATTTCCGTGGTTGTTTAAATTGGTTGTTGTTGCATCTCGCATGCCATGTTGCATTAAATATTGTCATATTTCTATATATATCTGTTGATCTTCAACATGTTGTGCAACACTCTTTTTTTTTAGTCAAACGAGATGGCGCTGGTCGGAGGTAGCTCCGCCAGAGTCATCCGGTTGACGTTTCTTTTGTAGTCAAACGAGATGGCGCTGGTCGGAGGTAGCTCCGCCACAATCATCCGGTTGACGTTTCTTTTGTAGTCAAACGAGATGACGCTGGTCGGAGGTAGCTCCGGCACAGTCATCCGGTCGACGCTTTCTTTTATAGTCAAACGAGATGGCGCTGGTCGGAGGTAGCTCCGCCACAGTCATCCGGTTGGTGCCATTTTCTTCTGCTATGTTTAGACATTGATACGTGGTGGCGCCATAGTCGCCCGGTCGATACGATTTAATTACTGCTGGAATTATTATGTGGTTGTGTTGCTTGGATCATGTTGGTGACGGGAATTAAAATTTGACTAAGAAGATAATCACCTCCCTCGACTAGATTGTGTCACATAGTGCCAATCACAAAACACAACCAGCACAACCATGCGTCGTTCATATGGGCGGATCATGGCCGAGTACTCTATCAAGCCTCCTTTGACGCCACCCTTTTGGCAAGTCTAGTCGGTTACCTTTGTGGTCGGGGCTAGTCTTGCGAAGGTTCCGGAGCTAGGCGTCGCTCATCTGTTGGGGGCGTGTCGGATTCACTTCGTCATAAGACTTGGTCCTTTGGACGTGTCGGTGGCTACATAGGGAGTGTCTGGGTAGAATAAACGGTTGTGGAAGTGTGGGTTTGTACTGTCGCCATGATTGGTTCTAGTACTTCGGTACCGGCGGTACAAGCCTAGACTTCAGCGTGTGGATAAAAGTTGCAACCTCTCGAGAATGTCAACCTAGAATCTAGCCTTGTCCCTAGGTTATGGGATGATGTTTGGGTCAAGTCACGCTATGAGTCAGTCCGGTCGAACATGGAGAATTAATATGAAACCCAACAATCTTGTGGAAACTTGAGAGTTTTAGCCAGAGTTGGCTAGAGGTTTGGAAGCCTAGAGCAAAGCCAGAGTTGGCTAGAGGCTTGAAAGCCTAGTTGTGGTTATGTGTTGTGAGTGAGAAATGTAGTCTCGCCTTAGAAACATGAAACGTCCCCACTAAGGTAAGTAGGTAAGTTATGTCCAACCGTTAAACTTGGACTCACACTTGCATCCCCGAACTTATGCCATGCTACTTTCCGAACTTATGGCATGCCATATAGATAGACCTTGTTTGTTTTTAGGCTAATGTCTTGCGAGTACATTCAATGTGCCAGACCCCGCTGCACCTGTCGCCGAGTACCCGCTGTACGAGAACTAGGAGTCAGTATACCAGGCAGAACCCCGTGGAATAAGGCCCGTCGTTGCCACTACCGACGTACCCGCTGCGATCTCAGATATAGGCTCGATGTTGGATAAATAATGTACATACTGTTGTGTGCGCCTGTTGCGCGATCGCTGGAGCCTCACCCCGTGTTGTAATATTGTATCCATCCGAAATCGGAGCCATATATATCTGGTTATGTCTTTGTTTATCAAGTTGTCATATATCCAGTGTCTCTGGGACTGGTATATGGGGTAGCTCGATCATCTAGATCGGGGAGCCGCAACGATACTACTGTATGTACACAAGTGTTGCTATTGAATGTACACACATGTTGCTATTGATGTATACTGCTACTGCTACTAGATGTACACTCATACTGCTGCTTGATGTACACATTGCTACTGGATGTACACCCACGCTGCTACTGATGTACACTCACACTGCTACCAGATATACACGATGCTACCAGATGTACACGATGCTACTGTATGTACAAACTATACAGAACCAGAAGTACAAAAAATAAGTTCGTCAAAACATATCAACATGTGATCTAGTTTTGAACATCTCGACGCGATAAGCTCAAAAGTGAAAATAATTTGGACGAACGGTTCTAAAGATATTTCGTTTTGAAGTTTCGGTTTTGAAAAATAAAAGACAAAAACTGCTCTTCCACCTGTTGCCCCCTTTCTCTACTGCTCCCCACTTTCAATATGGTTGTGACACTTGGCGGGACATGCATGCAACTGTTGGTACTACGTGAAGAAGAAGACGACACTTGTCAACACGAGATGGTCCGCTGCGAAGGAACTTTTTTATAATGATTTCCGACAGAGAGCGATTTCCTTTCAGACAGCTGACCGAGGCTGTCGGGTAACTGAAACGGGCCCAAATGGGGAGGCCCACAGGGGCTTCTGCAATGGGCTCAACGCCAACCATGGAGATGCCCAGGCCCGAGGGCAAGTCCAGCCTGTCAGGCGCAGCATGACAGCAGCCCCGTCTTCCTCCTCTCCACAGCTCGGGAGCTCCTTTAGGTCGCGTTACGCGACGTTTGTTTCGTGTCGCGTACCTCTCCTTCGCTACGACGCGTAATGGGCCGCGGCCCAGTTGCTCCTTCGCGTTTGACTGCTTCGCTTGTTGTTCTTTTGACTGTTTCGTCGTTCGTTGTTTGACTGTTTCGTTGTTTGACTGTTCCGTTGTTTGACTGTTCGTTGGACTGCTTCGCGGTGCTCTGTTTTTAAGTTTTGGAAGCAATTCAAATTTCCGAACCAATTCAAATTTCGGAACCATTTTAGAAAATGGAACCATTATGTAGTTTGGAACCAATTTCAAATTTGGAACCATTTTTAAGATATGTAACAATTTTCAAATTTGGAACCATTTTGTATTTGGGACCAGTTTAACAAATGGAACCATTTTTTAATGGACCAGTTTAGGCTTGCAATGTTGACTTTGCGCGTCGTTCGTTTGACTGGTTTTGGTAGGAAACTAAACACCGTTGTCTAAAACTATTTGTTTACGGAAGTTTTTCCGGAAAAGAACCGTTTTGAATTTCGGAACCATTTTTAAAAATGGTTCCTTTTTTAGTTTGGAACCATTTTTAAGATATGTAACAATTTTTAAATTTGGAAACATTTTGAATTTGGGACCATTTTAACAACTATAACCATTTTTCAATTTAGAAACAATTTCAAATTTAGAACCATTTTTTAAATTGGAACCATTTTCCAAATTTTGGGACCATTTTTTAATTTCGGAACCATTTTTAAATTTGAATCATTTTTTAATTCCGGGACCATTTTTGAAAATGGAACCATGTATTAATTTGGAACCATTTTCAAATTGGTAACCATTTTCAAATTTGTAATCATTTTTTAGATTTGGAACCATTTTTAATATTTGGAACCATTTTTAAAAAAGGAACCACTTTTAATTTGGAACCAATTTCAAATATGGAACCATTTTCAAAATATGTAACCGTTTTTAAGATTTGGAACCATTTTCAAGATTTGGAACCATTTTTAATTTGAGACCATTTTTTAAATTTCGACACCATTTTGAGAATGGAACCATTTTTAAATTTGGAACCATTTTTGAAAATGGTTCCGTTTTTTAGTTTGGAACCAATTTCAAATTTGGAACCATTTTAAAGATATGTAACAATTTTCAAATTTGGAACCATTCTGAAATTGGGACCATTTTAACCATTTTTTTTAGTTTGGAACCAATTTCAAATTTGGAACCATTTTTTAAATTGGAACCATTTTCCATTTTTTAATTTCGGAACCATTTTTAAATTCGGAACCATTTTTGAAAATGGTTCTGTTTTAAAAAAGGAAGCATTTTCATACTTGGAACCATTTTCTAATTTGGAAACATGTTCAAATTTGGAACCATTAATAATTTCGAAACCATTTTGGAAAATGGTTCCATTTTTAAATTTGGAACCATTTTAATTTAGGAATCATTTTTAAATTTTGAACCATTTTTTAATTTGGAACCATTTTGAATTTTGGAACCATTTTTTAAAATGGAACCATTTTTGAAAAAAATGCAACCATTTTTTATTTTGGAACCATATTCAAATTGTGAACCATTTTTTAATTTTGGAACCATTTTTTAAAATAGAACCATTTTTTTAAATTTCAGAACCATTTTTTAAATGGAACCATTTTTAAATTTGTAACCATTTTTTATTTGGAACAATTTTTAAAATCCCAGGTATTTCACCTACGAACCAAAAATGACGTAGAAAAGAACCGTTTTGAATTTCGGAACCATTTTTTTTAGTTTGGAACCATTTTTAAGATATGTAACAATTTTCAAATTTGGAACTATTTTTAATTTGGTGCCATTTTAACAAAAGGAATCATTTTTTTATTTGGAACCAATTTCAAATTTGGAACCATTTATTAATTTGGAAACATTTTCCAATTTGGGACCATTTTTTATTTCGGAACCATTTGAATTTCGGAACCATTTTTGAAAGTTGAACCATTTTTTAATTTGGAACTATTTTTATATTTGGAACCATTTTCAAATTTAGAACCTTTTTAAATTTGGAAGCATTTTAAAAATTTGGGAGCATTATCAAATTTGTAGTCGTATTTAATTTGGAATCATTTTAGAAAATGGAACAATTTTTTAATTTGGAACCAATTTCAAATTTGGAACCATTTATTAATTTGGGAACCATTTTTAAATTTGGGACCTACAAAATTTGGATCAGAGGCGTACGCAAGAAATTCTTTGTGACGTCAGAAAACCCAGCTTCGGAGAAAATTTCAGTTATAGCCTTCACCCTGGTTTCTCTTGGCACTGACGAGTCCTTTAAGAACTGAGAAAACATAGGGCTCTTCTTGGCTGCCGCCACAACATCGCGAATCTCAGATTCAACTTTGTCCAACGAATTTGCTTTTGCTGCTGAAAGGAACAGTGCACTAGCGTAGTTGCCGGTGCCACCATACAGAGCTTCTGGAACCTATTGTGGCATAAGAACATAACTAACGATATCACCACGACATCCCAGGACAGAACAAGAACAGGTACAGCTGCCAAGTAAACAAATTTTCCCTTTCCATCTAAAAAAAGTTTTCCCTTGGATCTACTCTCTCCGCTGTTCTTGATCCGGCTCTCCTTGTTGGCTGCGTCAGTTTCTTGATCTCAGCGAGCGTCCCCGATTCGTGCCGAAGCCCAACTGACCGCTACCGGAAGAATCCTCCCGCCACCACGCCGTCGACTTGAGGTGCGTCTACTCCTTTTTTCTTTTCAATTCTCACGCGGGATGCAGAGGGGTCGGGGCGGCGCCGTCCGTCGGATGCACCGATGCAGGGGTGGGTCGGGGCGTCGCTTCCACGCGGGATGGGGTGGGTCGGGGCGGCGCCGGCCGTTGGGATGTAAGGGTGGGTCGGGCGGGGCTGCCTCGCGGGATGCAGGGTGGAGTAGGGGCGGCGCTGCGGTGGAGGTAGGCCGGGGTGGAGGAGGTGGTGGGGGCGGCGCTGGCCTAGAGGAGGAGGCGCAGCCATGGGATGGGAGGCTCGGCCGGGTTGGGGAAGTTGAGAGAGAGATGGAGTGGGTACGATAGAGATTGAGAGTGAGGAAGTGAAAGAAATTGAGAAAAATACAGTGAGATTTGTAGTTGCAATTTTGCTACTGCTGGCCGATTGCTGTTGCTGCTTCGCTGAAATTTTGCTACTACTATCTGCACTGGTACTGCTATATTTGTGTTGAATAAATTGTCGCTACTCCTACTTTGCTGCAATTTTGCTACTGCTATGTAAACCTACAACAACAAAGAAGGAATGAGAACCAGATCAACAAGAAAGGCAAAAATTAACATATTACTGCACCAATTGCAAACCTTTGACGAAAGAACCTTGGAGGGTAACCAAGATGGGGACAGGGTATTATGTTCGGGTAGGCGCGTGTTTAGGGGATGAGATGTTTGACTGACGTGTCGAGGGTTCTTAGGTTGGGTCTCTCCTTAGTGAATTTGGTTGATCAGGACATGTTATCTAGATTTGGTCCTTGGGAGTATCTTGATATATGCTTTACTTGTTTGTCCATTCTCTCGTAACCCAATGCTAATTGCTAACGGATGTTGCATCAGAGAGCGTTCTCTTGAGAGAGCTTGCATTCGCCCTTCCATATATCCCTTTTGTTGTAGATCTGCTGTTGTAAATTCACTCGGTATGAATTTTCTTTTTCATTATAGGTCGACATTTCAAGAGGCACTTACTTAAGTTTGGAAATATTGTAGAGTCATGTTGTTTGTGCCATAACATAACCATGAATCCCGCAGGCAGCAGCTACATGTTGGAAATTTAATTTGTTTTTGCCTGTTTAGACCAATGAAAACCCAATGAGTTAATGGACAAATACAAGTCTACAACAGTCTATATGACAGTTTTAGTTCCAGCAACATTTGCGTCCATGTTTGGTTCAACTGATTATGGATCTTCAAATTTTCAACTCAATAAGTCCTTTGGTTTTTTTTCCCCGAAGTTACTGATATAATAATTCTTGTCTATTATCTATTCCAGCACCAGCAGCATTAGAAATCAATCCTCGACTAGCTGAAAATTGTTTTTTCTGCCAATCATAGTTCTTGTGAGCATGTGATTGAATAACCATCCCATGGCATGCATGTAAACTACAAGAGATGGGATATAATTTTAGCATTTAGAGAAGTGTCTAAACCACTTTTTCAATCGCCACGTACTGCATTGGTATATGTTTCCCAGAATTCCTTGTTTGTTAGGCTAATTTTGTTTACAGGATTATCAAGTATTAGCCACGCAGTCCAATGTATACACTCAATCATCAGTTTTATAAGCAGTCAGATGATTTATTTTGTCATTTTAGGAAAAACTGTTGTGTTGGCATGCTGGTAGCAAATTAGATCTTTTATACCAAAATTGTTATGACTTATAATGTAACATCAAATTTTTATAAAATATAAATGTAACATGATGTCTTCAGCTCCTTATTTTGTGCAATGCTATTGTGCTACTTGTTTCAGTAAATACATTTTACTTCGCTTTGTTCTTTAACTTGACTAGATGTCCTTTAAATGTCACGTTTCAGGTGCCTGAGGTGGTCAGCACAGAACAGTTGGTTAATACTTTAAATCCGTACATACTTGGAACAATGCCTCCTCATAAGATAGAGACTGGGCACCAAGATGTGGTGCATGACATCGCCATGGATTACTATGGGAAGCGCATTGCTACTGCATCCTCTGATAACACAATAAAGATCATTGGCGTAAGTGGCACATCGCACCAGCAACTTGCTACTTTGAGCGGACACCAGGGCCCAGTTTGGCAAGTCACGTGGGCTCATCCTAAGTATGGTTCCATGCTTGCATCCTGCAGCTACGATGGGCGGGTTATTATATGGAAAGAAGGGAGTAAACCCGATGAGTGGGCACAGGCACACACTTTCGTCGAGCACAAGTCCTCTGTCAATTCCATTGCTTGGGCGCCACATGAGCTTGGCCTATGCTTGGCTTGTGGTTCATCTGATGGGAACATTTCAGTCTTCACAGCTCGTTCTGATGGAGGGTGGGATACGACGCGCATTGACCAGGCTCATCCAGTGGGCGTGACCTCTGTTTCCTGGGCTCCGGCCATGGCGCCGGGTGCTCTAATCAGCCCAGGGCCTTCCGGGCAGTTTGAGTATGTCCAGAAACTTGCGTCGGGTGGTTGTGACAACACAGTCAAGGTGTGGAAGCTCACCAACGGGAGTTGGAGGATGGACTGCTTTCCTGCCCTTCAGATGCATAGGGACTGGGTGAGAGACGTCGCCTGGGCTCCAAACCTGGGCCTCCCAAAGTCCACAATCGCCAGCGCCTCTCAGGATGGAACCGTTGTCATCTGGATGGCGCCAAAAGAAGGCGAGCAGTGGGAAGGCAGAGTTCTGAACGATTTCAGAACCCCAGTTTGGAGGCTGTCGTGGTCGCTGACAGGGAACATTCTGGCGGTCTCCGATGGCAATAACAACGTGACCCTGTGGAAAGAAGCTGTGGATGGTGAATGGCAGCAAGTGACTACCGTCGAGCCGTAGATGTTTTGTGCTCTAGCTTTAGCAGCGTTAAGCCATCGTAACAATTGTAGTTTCACCTTTATGTCCATTCTATGGCTTTGCTTCCCTGTAATCGTTAGTTATGCTGCTGCTGCTTTCACCGGAAAGAACAGGGTCAGAAGTAGAAAACTACAACTTCTATCAGAAATGGACTTATGTATCCGGTGCTGTGGCAGAACCATCCTCTTTGTTATTGGTCCTCTTTTTCCCCATGTTTGTTATATGGATGGATGCAGCTAGCTGCTGTAGTTATGGGCTTCTCTATTGAAGCAAGTCGTTAATATTTGCCATTATTTCCAGTAGTAACGGGCACAATTTTGTAGTGCTTGGCGGCCTGTGTACTGCATCAGCTGCTTCTCTATTGTCTTGTTCTTCTTTTGCTTTATTTCCGTGAGGTATGTGTTATGTTCCTTTGTTCCAGCATAGAGCTACTGATGAATGAGACAATTTTTCGTGTCAACGAAGGGCCAAAAAGAAAAGCTCTTTTGTCACCTCTTCTTTCCTGGCCTTCAGTGACCTACCTTTTATCCCCAAAAGTTATGTCGTTTTCGTCAATGTTTCCTGGTAGTTTTTGCAACTATTTCGACCAAGAAGAATATTTTGTAACAGCTTTTTCGACCAGAAAAATGAACAACAGAGAAAAGGGAGATAGACCAGGGCTTGGTGACAAACCTATCCTGGTGATTTTGCAACCGCATGTTGTATTTGGTCATTTGTATGTAACTTGTACAGTAATCCGTTATGTAGCTCGTTATGAACTCCGTTCCTTGCACTCCGTTCTCCGTTCTGTATTCCGTTGGGTACTCCGTTCCACGTAATGCAACACACACACTGCGCACTTTTGCCCACTCCACAACTTATATTCAACGGCTCAGATTGATCCTACAGGCGGCCAAAATAACCATAGCCCTACGATGTTATCGGAACAAGAGAGTTTGACAGGATTCAGGAGTTCGTTCGGCTGTACAAACTCGGGCCGCAAGTAAACCCCTGACGGTCCGCACTCGAGCTATTTTCATTTAATCTATTATTTTTATTTACCAGTCGTATTCGTTAGCTTTTCGATCTCTTTTCTTGTTTGGTTCTTGTGTCCTGCGGAGGCCAGAACCTAGAAGCCCCTGCTCTCCCTCCCGGCGCCGCCTTCTCGCGCGCTCGTGGTCGCCGGCCGCCGCGAAAAGGTCCGAGCTTTTATTTTCTTGCGTATTTTCCCAGTCCCTCTATTTATTTCTGCTCCGGCAATCGATTAGGTTCCTAGTTAGTCTGATTCGGCGATCGATAGGTAGCTGTTCGTCTTTCGGTTCGAGTTTCTTGGGATTATTTTTTGTTCGGCGCTGCTGTTCCTCTGTTAGTGTTGATGTGCTATCTGCTCTGCCGTTGAATAGGGTCATGTGTTGTTCTTAAATAAGTAGTATATAATTAATAATCACTCCTTCTAGGCCCGCAAACTGGGGCTCTGTTGCTATTTTGCTGTAAGTTACTTTACTGCTAGTAGCTTATGTGAAATCGTAATGGCAAATACTGTATTTTCGAGAACTTTACCTAGGACCTGTATTTTCTTTTAAAGGTGCGAGCCCACACCAGAGTCGTTTTTCATTAGCAAATTCAATCTTGTGAAAACATGCGGGGAATCACAAATCCGTATGATTTTACCCATAAGTCATAATTATCATTTGTGGTAATTTAGTGTCCTCCTGGTAACTGACATTGAGTATTTTATCATTCAACACAGAAGCAGCAAATTTATGTCTCTTTGTTGACACCAAGAGGCAAGAGCCAATGGCGAGAGGACTGGATTCAGATTATATCGGTTCTCTTTCGATCGTGGATGGATTTGATATGGGTATGAACTTTGATGGAATCGGAGAAAATATGAAGAAGTTCATGGAGGTGGTGCCCTATCATAACTTTACGTGTTATACCATCGTTAGCTTGATTTTATTCATAAAAGCATATAATTAGCATGAGATAGATTTTTGGCAATGCTTTGGTAGTGACTTGTCTTTTCTTTGTACAGTTACCAATCAAGTATCTTGATTCTGCTCACGATAAAGTTGTTGGCCTAGTTGAAGATATTCACACATTGATTTATGCTCCCTGTCATGACAATGAATTATCAAACAAAGGCCAGAGGTCTCTGATGGATCCATTTAGTAGCAATCCCGTAACCGGATCTTTCCCCACATCTGTTGAAATGGAGCAAGTTAACCCGGATGAGGAATTCTCTAGTTCTCCTTCATCTCTCCTGACCGCAGAAGATAGTTCTCTCTGCTCAACTGATACTGATGCTCATGAAACTGAATCGGTTTCTTCTAAAAGTCCAGGTTTTTCCCTGACGAAGCATACCATGTTAGAAGTAATCTTGTCATATCTATATGCATGAAGTTTCTAGCTTAATCAGGAAGTATCTAGAGTATGTAGGAGTCCTAGTAGAAGTAAAAGTCTGCAGTTCTGTAGTAGCTTCTAGAGAACAGTAACCGACCTACTGTTTAGTGAACAGTAACCGGCCTAGCTAGGCTATTTAAGGATGTACCCCTTTGTATGAGAACTAAGCCAGTAAGACAAGATGTAGCCTCAAGCACATGTATGAAATAGATAGAGCATATATGTGAGTGTCATATATGCATATGTGTTAGTGTGTGTGAAGCACAACCTTATTAGAAGGGAGCTAAGTGATTTAGATCCAACATACCAGACTGCTTAGATTTCTAACACAGTTATTCATCCTTGTCATTTAGCTTTCGTATTGATTTCACAGAAAATACTTCATATGAAAGGAATCTTTTGTTCTAACGGACACTTAAGTTCTCTTGAAGACATCATTGTTCTCACACTTTTCCCTGCAGACAGCTGCGCATCTGAAGACACCATTTCACTTGACAGAACTGCTGGCACCAAGGAGGAAATTATCTTATGCAGTTCAGAAAATCTCCAAAATAGCTGCACTCCTGAAAATTGCAATTCACTAGTGAGAACTGTGAGCAGTGAGGAGGAAATTATTTTATGGAACCCAAGGAATTCTGTAAAACCACCACAACCAACTGGTACGGATTTATCTTTCCTCATCTTATTTCTTCAGATCATCGAGGTGTTTCAGTATTAACTACTTGTGACGTGAGAAGAGTGGTTAGCTATCTTAAAATATAAATTGTCAAAATTATGTTGCCAAATGGTGTTTAACATCCATTGTCATATTATTGGCTTATGACATATATTGTCCACTTCCTGCTGCCATTTTTACTTACCTAATAGTTGATCCAATTGATATGTCCTGACAGAACAAGCCACCATAGTCCGAGATTATGTATCTGAAGAAGTCAACACAAAGAGAGTCATCGAGATAGTCGGAGTTTATGGTTCGACTTTGGCACATATAGATACAGGTAAATAATAGAGAACTTGCAATTTTACTCACCTTTATCCTTGAGAGGGCATGCAGGGGTGAAGAAAAATCTCTTTCTAAATGGCATGCTACTTAAATTTCATCTTAACATATAATGTCACTAATAATATTAAACTCACACTGATGTTCTGACAGAATCTTCTGCTTGTGATGGTGCAACTCTGCTTGGAAAGATTACAGCAAATGGTGAAGACCAATCAGGATTATACTGGACTAACAGCCATGAAACATCAACAAAGCACGGTTTGTACATTATCTACTTTTGAAATGTGTGAACAAGACTAATTTGTTTTCACAGTATTTAAATCCGCTTCCCGCAAAATGCAAATAATTTTAAAATTATTGTGTACCTATTAATTTGTACAGCGAATAATAGAATTGCTTATGTGTGCTAAATATGTAACATAATGATTTTTTTTTCTGATGAGGCTAGTTCACATTACTTGAGTGCAGATTTGTTCAGTGGTGCTGACGATCCAAATATATTAGTTGACGAGATCACATATTTTGTAGATATAGACCTCCGGGATGGCCAGGAGTGGATGAGATATGATGTAGCAGAGGCTTCCTTGGTTCCTCAACCAAAAAACACATCATTCAAGGTAAACATGATGGTTTTGTGGTAATAATGAGGTGAATCAGTGGTGGTAGTAGATAATGCAGTTACAACATTATGTACTTTTTGTGTAATATAACTAGGCTGTATTGCTCTCTCTGAATTTATTTCCTACCCATATTTGGAGAATTTGCAAGAATAATGATGCATTACAATGCAATTATCTCATGTATACTGATGTTTATGACCATTCTTATTGTTTTCACTTTTTGTGCAAAAGCATGGCAGTTGATGTTTTCATTCCTTGCAGAAAGTATTTATGAGGAGCTTGTCGAATAAACTCCGGTGGTCAAAGAAGGATACAAATGTGCATCCAACGGTCCCCACTAAACCACATAAAGCAGTAAATGTTCACTATGAAATAGTTTCTTCATCAGATGATCTTGAGGATGATTGGGAACTCTTGTAAATCTGCAAAAAATGTCTCTGGTTACAGGGTATAATGTATATCTCAAGAGGATAGAGAAGTGAGGGTTTTGCATACCTAGGACATTATCTATCGGTGTATCGGCATTATTGTAAATCTCAGTTGAGCTCATGTAATTATGTAAAGCCCGTAATATTTTTTCTTGATGATTTGAATTTTATCTAAACTGGTGCAGCCAATGGTCTGTATATACACTGTTTTTTGAGAGAGTTATCTTCACCGAATTTTGAGCTTCTTATCTTCCCATCAGTTTGTATATACAGACATTGACATTTGCTCCTTCATAAAAAGGTTGACATTTGCTTTTATTCATCAATAAGTTTTTACGCTTTGAATAAACAGTTGTTTCCTACCTCTGGCGACGGTCCATGTTTGATTGCTTCTAATATGGGGATCATGCCATGTTGAAACAGAGGAGAGTTTATCATGTGTTATCTGGCATATAATATATAAAAGCATTGCATGCTAAGCAAAGGAGGGGAATAATTGTTCTTCTATTGGAAAAGCAGCGGAGTTCATCTTTTCCCCTCGCGTCGCCTCCCCCCAGGCGGCGCTAGGGGCGCACCCACGCCGCCGTTCGCCCCCTTCGCCAGAGCCACCTCTGCCGTCGCCGGCCTCGACCGCGGCGGTGGCGGCACCCCTCCGCTGCCACAAAGGTGGTCGGGAGGGGGGGGCGGTTCCTTCTCGTGGCTGGAGGAAGAACGGCCCGTGGGGGCGGCACCGGTCAGGGAGGAGGAGGCCGAGCCGGCGGGCTCGGGGGACGACGGCGGACGTGTGCTTGCTGCAGGCGGCGGTGCGGAGGCGGTGGTGCCGTCGCCTGCAGCGGAGAAGATGGAGCTGCGCGCCCGATGGGCTTGGCGGGCCCGATCTGGGCTCGTCGGGCCCGGGCCTGGGCGCGCTGCTTCGGGGCGTCCAGCGATGGAGGGAGGAGCGGCGGTGGGCGATGCGGGGCGCGCTGCCTGGGCCTTGGCGCCGGTGGTGGTCGGGCGTGTCGCCGGCTTGGGGAGTTCCTCGGGCTCCATGTGGTTGCTGTGGGGCGGGATGCAGCGGTTGGCCCGTGCGTGGAGGTGTGCAGGGCGTGGTGTGTGTCGGGGGAATACTTTCTGGATTAACCCGCGGCCCAGTGCGACTTACTTTACTCGCACGGACAAAGGCCCACTTGGGAGCAAGCCCAGTATTGAACCGCCATAAGGGGAAAGATCTAGAAGACTATCCCGGAGGACGTGAAGACCAAGTAGTCTCCGAGTAGGCCTCTGTGGACGTATTCCTTATGGGGGAAGTTTCCTTTGTAACCTGGCGAGCCTCTGTGTATATAAAGAGGACTCGCAGGACTTAGACGGGGTCAAGCTATCAAGCCCTAAACCCTAGCTCATACGGCGAGTACCAGATCGGATCGCCTCCATTGTAACACCTCGATTATCATATCAATACCAATCTAGGGTAGGCAGGAAGTAGGTCTTTTACCTCACATTGAGGGGGCCGAACCTGGGTAAATCTGTGTTGATCTTTGTTCCTGCGATCCCAAGCTCGGAGATGCTTGACTCGCGTAATCCCACACCTACGAAGTCATCTATGACACCTGACGTGACAAACCCACGACAGTTGGCGCCCACCGTGGGGCCTGCGGTCAAGAGCGTCACGTTCCGCGCAGGATCCATGAAGGGAGCTGAAGATCTTGTTGTTGGCCGTATCATCACGGTCAATGGCACACCCCTCATTGACGATTCAAGCTGGGGGCCGGAAGCTGACTACCTGGAAACCGGCCACATCATCCCGTTTGGATCTGTCCATGTCTTCGTCGGCTTCATTGGCGGCGAGTCAGAGGATCCATCGCAACATGGCGACTCAGAAGAAGGAGTCGCGGTAACAGTGGACCAAGAAGAAGAATCTATCAACTACGAGTCGCTGCCTCTTGAAGACGAAGAAGGCCAATCCATTGAGTATGTCCTTGAGGAAAGGCTATGCGGAGGCCCTGTGGATGGTGGCTCGCCCTCTGTAGAAGATCGGCACGTTGAAGGGGTCTACAGGACCACAGAAGCGGACGAAGGGCTGGGCATGCCACCAGGCAGCTTAGCCCCCACACCGCCGGAAGCAGCAGAACAAGCCGCGCTAGACGCATCAGGAGTCGCGGCATCCGCTGCGATGACGCCAGGAGTCGCGGCCTCAGGAGTCGCAAACAGAGAGACTCCACCTGGAGTTGCGCCTGCGGAATCAGGGTCAAGGGTAGCCCCCAACGCAGCGGTCACGCCGCCACAGGGAAGCGTGTTGCTTACGCCAATATCTGCGGTTAACGCGGCTGCTAGGGTGACAGAATTGGAGGCTACCAGGATCGGGCTATATGATGAAGTCCAGAGAATCGCGGATGAGAGAGCCAGGTTGGCGCGTGAGGAACAGCGCCTCCAACAGGAGCAACTGCGACTCATCGAGGAAACCAATACTCTGCAAGGAGTACAGGCCACCTTGCCACACAGACGCCATGCGAGTCGCCTGCAGCCAGGAACAGTAAATCCTATGGAGCTGTTCCAATCGCCTACCGCTGAACCAACAATCGCGGTTCCGTCAGTCGCCACCAACACGATCCCATCAGTCGCCACCAACACAGCGCACCCGGTCGCATGGTCAGGGGTCGCACAACCTTCAGTCGCGGTACCCACACACATGGCACCGTCTGCCATGGTTATGCGGTCCGTGGCCCCGTTAGCTGCGCCAGCGGTTCAAGCAATCGCTGTACCATCAGTTGTACCAGCGGTTCCATCTTTCGCAGCACCAAGAGCAGCGGAGATACCTGGATCAAGGGCCATAGTACAGGCTAACAACAGGGCCATGATGCCCCCGCCATTGCCGCAGCCAACCTTTGTTCAGCAGTCGCCACAGCAGCCTCAAAGGTTCCACACGCCGCAAGGCATTATGTTAGCCCAGTGGAGAATCTCTTTGCGGCTACAAACATCTTGGCCAGGTTAGCGCCAGCAGGAAACACGCCAATGGACAGAGAGGCGCGGCGTGCCATTGAGATGCTGAGCACAGCAGTAATACAGCAGGCAAACATGTCCGAACACGCGGGACGGCTGCACTCCACCCCTACAATAGCAGAGCAACGGCAGAAAGAAGCATCCACGCGGAGTCGCCGCACGTTGCGACTTCAAGTTCGGCTAGGCGACAAAGGGAAAATCAACCTGCGGCTCAAAATCAACCTCAGCAAGTTCAACCCATAGAAGTTGTGCAGCCGCGCGCGGCGGCTAATCCAATAGGAAGGCCAGCTTCGTCCAATCTATCGTCGCGACTCAAAGGCCCAGTCTGTTTCAGCGAAAGAATCAGGTCTGAACCGTTTCCTGCAGATTTCAAAGGGCCTCGCAAGGTCGCCAACTACAACGCAAGCATGGACCCTGTTACTTGGCTCAACAATTACGAGATGGGCATGAGCATCCTAAACGCATCCGAAGAGATCTGCGCACGTTACCTAAACATGATGTTAGAAGGCGCAGCTCACATATGGCTGCAAAATTTGCCGCCAAATTCAATAAACTCTTGGGATGAGATGAAGGAAGCTTTTATCAAGAATTTCCAAGGAACATGCAAGCGACTCTGCAGCATAGAGGACCTTGAGCGTTGTGTACAGAAGGAAGGCGAGTCGAGTCGCCACTGGATGAGAAGGGTCGCAGAAATCATACATTCCTCAGATAACATACCACCCAGTTCAGCAGTCCTTGTCATGGAGAAAAATTGCAAATTTGAGCCGCTGGTCCACAAACTAGGTCGCATGAAGGACAAAGTCAAGAGCCTAAGCGAGGTAATGGCGGCGGCCAACAAGTATGCTAGCTCGGATAAAACCAGGGATGCATCTGATGGGGAGGAAGAGGAAAATACTGGCAAGGGAAAGAAGGCCAGTAGCAAGCCTCAACAACAGCAAGCTCCAATGCGAGTTATAACAAGCGCAAAAACGAGGAAGGAAACTCAGGGTTAGTCGCAAATACGAACACTCGTTACAAACAAAGCAGCGCAGAGGAAGGAATTTTCACCCAGTTAACTTGGAAGAGGTTTTCAACCGCCCCTGCGACATCCATATAGGAAAAGATGGGAAACCACCCAACCACACAAAGGCACAGTGTTATCATTACAAAAAGTGGAAGGATGGGCAACCACTCAACACAACAACAATCATCAAAACAATGAGGGAGGTAACCACGGCGGAGGCAACAACAGCAACAACGCCGTCCCAAATCCGCAGCCAGATCAGCCACAGTTCCCAAAACAGTTGGGTCAGTATCATACCATTGTGGTGAATACTTCAAGGAGGGAACAAAAGCTGCGACGACGCAATCAGGCTGTTAACGCCATAGTACCAGCCGTCCCACAGTGGCTAAAGTGGTCCGAGCAGCCAGTAGTTTGGAGCCGCGAGGATCACCCAGGAGAAATAAATGAAGAGGGCAAACTCGCGCTGGTGGTTGCCCCTCAAGTCGCAGGTACAAGTTGAGCAAAGTACTGATGGATGGAGGCAGCAGCATCAATATATTATACTATGAAACCTTCAAAAGAATGAACCTCCAAGAAAAGCAGCTACACCCATCAAGAACAACGTTTCACGGTGTCGTGCCAGGCATATCAGCTCAGCCATTGGGGCGAATCAACTTGGAGGTCGCCTTTGGGACACAAAGCAACTTCAGGAGCGAGTATATCTGGTTCGAGGTTGTAGATTTCCAGAGCCCATATCATGCGCTGTTTGGCAGAGAAGCATTCGCAAAGTTTATGGCTAGGCCGTGCTATGTGTACCTAAAGCTTAAAATACCAGGCCCCAGGGGAGTCATCACCATCAATGGCGACAAAAGAATAGCTCAAGAATGCGAAGAAGGCGACAAGGCCATGGCCAGAGCAGCTTGCATCGCAGAAAGCGCGCCCATGCGCGAGTCGCAGGAGAATTTTGATGACATCGTGAAGGCCAAGAGGCACCTGCCTGACTTGCGACTTCAGATTACGGCCGCAAGGGAGGCAAGGAAGTCAAAGGCTACAAGCCATTGCCAATAAGGACACATCCCAGGCATCGCGAGTTGCCATCAGCAGCCGCAACAAAATCATTAAGAGTTTACATCATCAAGCTGGCCACTCAGGGCTAAAAACTTCAATTCTGATCGCCACCAGGCGCGATCGACCCATTCTGGTCGCCACTCAGGCGCGACCGACCCAATGTAACACTTCTGGTCGCCACCAAGGCGCGACCGACCCATTTCTGGTCGCCACTCAGGCGCGACCGACCCATTTCTGGTCGCCACTCAGGCGCGACCGACCCATGTAACATCTCTGGTTGCCACCTAGGCACAACCGACCCAAGCATCACTTCTGGTCGCCACCTAGGCGCGACCGACCCTATGTATCATATAATGATTCTGAAATAAAGCATCTCAAACTACCAATTGAGTTGTGAGTCTTTTATTTTTTAATCATTGGTTCCTTGGGGGCGCGGCAGCTTTTTAGCGCGGCCTATTCCTTGGGATCGCCAAACAAGTGGCATTTATCGTGATTATACTCAACCTCTCTTGGATGCGACTTGCACTATGCGGCCAAAGTACTGGGGGTGCGGCGTCAATCGAGTTTGATTGCCTATCATGGCCGCTCTCGACCCTGAACACGCACTTTTTACCTGGGAAATACTGAGCCGCGCAAGGGCCTAAGTGAGGAAAAACCGAGACAAATCATAAGGACCAGCCTATTGGTCGAAACATGTACTGCTGAGAGTACTTAAGCAAACCGTAACATTGTCTTATGACACATAAATTCTAACAATTATTACAGGCCGCTAAGGGCCAAGATCATCAAACCATTGTTTCTCTTCTTCATTTGTGCGCAGTTTTGGCCCGTGGGAAGGAGGAACAGGCGGCTTACCAAGCTTGCCAGAAGGAGCAGTCGCAGGCTCGCTGGACGGCTTCTCCGTCGTGGGCTTGGGGGCTGCAGAGCTGGAAACACCCGGTGAAGGGTTCTTCTCCTGCGGGATCACCGCACTGGATGATGGAGCGGGTAACTTCTCCCATCTGCTTCCATCTGCATTATACTTGCCCATATAGGTCGCAAGATCTATCCCCTCCACCAGCTCAGTCGCATGGCCGCGCATGTCCTTCCAAGTCGCCGAATATTCTGAGGCCTTCAGCTCGGTGCCATCCACTTTCTTCGAGGGCCTGCCTTGTGCAACCTTGGCAGCATCAAAAGAAGGATAATATGTCTTGGCCAAAGCAAGAACATGAGCCGCACCGGTGCGAGCTGAGGATTCTTTCCAGTCCAAAAAATATTGAGGCGCCTTGAGCAGTCTCTTCAAAAGTCCCTCAGCATCAGCAGGAGCAGGCTTTTTTGGCAGAAGACAGGTGGACAGCGATCTCATGGCATCGCAAGCTTTTCGCGAAAACTCACGGATATACTCCAGCTGTTCTTGAGTACTGCCGCGCTGCAACGCGGCATCTTCACCTACATCGAGGCATGTCTCCGTCAGCTCTACAATATACAAGCAAAGATAGTAGAGAAAACAGATGCAGATATGAGTCGCAACACATACCAGTTAACTCTTGAGTCATGATGCAAACTTTGGCGTGGACAAGGTTATGGGCATCAGAAACTTTTTTCAACTTTTTCTCGAGCTCGCCAATGGCAACAGCCTTGAGCCTTGCGTCCTCGTTGGCATCAGCGATGGCGTCTTTCTGAGCACTGATTTGGAGGTCCAGCTGCTGGACCCTCTCTTGGAACTTCTCTTCAACCGTTTTAAGCCGCAGCTCGGTGGCTTTGGCTTGTTCAGATAATTTGAAGCTTTCATCAGATAGCTCGCCCATCCTGGCTTCCCTCTTCTTCAGCTCAACGTCACGCTGGCCAAGGAGCTCGCGTAGCCTCTCCAGTTCAGAAGGAGTATCCCCCAACTGCTTTTCCAAGGCGAGTTTGGCGACTATTATGGAGCTTAGTTCCTCCTACCAAGAGTACATCAGCTAGTAAGTACATATCAACAGCTAAAGAGAAGTATCAAGTCTCCCTTTATAGTCAAAGAAGAAATTTGATCCTTGGGGGCTAGAGATAGATAAGTGGAGACATAAATTTACCTTATAAGCCGCAGACAGGTCAGACAGCGCCTTGCGGAGCTCCATGGCTTGCTTGTCATTTGAGGCAATGATGGCCTCCGACAGTTTCTCAGCGCGGCTCATGGAGGAGGAGGAAGCAACCTTAGCACGCAGAATTGGCGACCGCAGGCTATCAGCCGCTGGCGATTCAATCACCGGCGCATCAGCAATTATGGAGGAAGGGTTGACCTTCTCCACGTCTTGGATCATAAGGGGATCCGTTCTATCCTCCAGAGCCACTTCTTGGGCAGCTGTGTCAAGAACAGGGACCGTGGCCAAGCCATGTGTGGTGGCCACGCCCTCCACCATGGCGGTATGAGCCGCAGGTGATAAACGCGACTCAACCGCGGTTTCAGAAACAACTCCAGGCTCAGCTACGGATTTAGCCGCACTTCTGCAAAAAACAAGGGCATTGTGTGAAGAGGGGCGCATAAACCAGAATAAAAGTATTATAAGCGCAAGGAAAGTCACTAACTCTGGAGCCATCTTCACAAAGGCCATAAGCTCGCCACTTGACGGTGATGACAGGTCTTGGGTCCCAGAATCTACGAGCAGAAATTTGCGTGTCAGTAGAGGAAAAAGAATAAACAGTCAAGATGTCAAGACAGTAGAAATTACCAGAATGGGGACCCATGTCTTCTTCAGCTGAGGCGGTGGCTTTGAACACACGCCTGGCAGCGGAGGGGTCGCGCCCGTAGCAGGCTTGCGACGCTTCGTGGCCTCGGGATTCTCCAGAGCATCAAGCTCTGGCCCCTCACGAGATAGGCTTTTGGAGGCTCTGCGGGGAGTTGGGCCAGCCGCGGCGACAGAGCTTGTGGCTGGCACTGGACTGTCATCCTCGTCCAGTTCAGTCTCTTCACCTTCTGAGGCCGCTGTGGCGACAGAGGGGATGCTAGCAATTTCGCTGCCCTCTAGAGCGGGCAGCAATTTCTTTCTTGTGGCACGCTTGGGAGAAGCAGTGCCGGCGACGGTCGCAGGCAGCCACCAGTAATTCTCATCAGCCTGGATCAGGAAGATATAAGTTGCAGTATTAAGAAAGGAATGCGACTCAACTACAAAGGCGAAAAGACAGAGAAGAGGAGTTACCACAAAAGGCTTGTTGTTAACGCTGAAAGGGGCAAGCCCCACCTTGTCAAAGGAGATGTCCTTCTCCTCAGTCACGCGGGTGACGAATTCCACCCAATCCTCAGGCCTCCAGTCCGCAGCCTTGACGCGATCGACGTCAGCAGAGGTGCCTGTGCACTCAAGGAAGGATCGCTGTCGTGGACTCACGGGTTGGACGCGCCATTTGGTCCAGCAAGAGAGAAGATCAAGGCCAGTAAGACCATGACCTATTAAGGCGCGGACCTTGATCAGTGACTCATTGATGAAGGGCATGGCCGAGTCGCGAGGCTTTGATTTCAGTGCCTCGGTAGGCACGAAGGCGGTGTTGGACCAGGAGGAGGAGACAAGTTTCGCCCTCCGGAGAAGTATCTTGGCAGTAGAAAAAGGATTTTTGCCAAGACCTGGGCCGATTTGCCAGGGCCAGCTTGGGAAGAACAGAGTTTCGATGGCGTTGAAGAGAGATGGCGCCTACCTGAACATATGCGCCACCCTTGCAGACAAGTTGGCTGTTGCAGGTGAAAGAGGCCAGCCACAGATCGATGTTGGGGGCTATGCCTAGATAGTCCTCGCACAACACATGAAAATTGCTCACCTGGAGCATTGAGTTGGGCCCGATGTCGTGAAGACGGAGGCCTAGGCGTTGCAGCAGATTGCGGAAGAAGGGAGAACCTGGCGGCGTGAATCCACGCTCCACGTGTTCCACGAACATTACCAGTTCGTTGGGCTTGGGGCGCGGCTCGATTTCATCGCCTGGCGCCCGCCAGACGCCGTCCTCCTTCGGCGGCAAGAAGCCAGCTTTGGCCAGATCCGCAAGAGTTTCCTCCGTCACCCAAGATCCTTCCCAGTTGCAGGAGATCCTGCGCTTATCGTCAGATGGCTTTGCCTTGGGCGCCATTGCGAAGAGGAGATTGCAAGGGCAAGTGAATAATGACCTAGGTGGCCGCAGCTTATAACTGAAGGGAACCACAACTAACGGCACAATCTGCGCTCGCAACCAACTGCACAATTAGCGCCCGCAAAACGAGTAACGGTCCGCAATTAAAGGAAACAGAATATTTCAAGAAGGGGAGATGAGTCGCGCAGATAAGTCACAGCTCTGAATCGCATAAGTCAGAAGATTGGTCAGAACGTTTGCAGTGCGGCTCAGTGACCATTTCAAGAGGTCAGAAGATTCTCACCGTAAAGTCCTAACCAATCTTGGGGGCTAATGTCGGGGAATACTTTCTGGATTAACCCGCGGCCCAGTGCGACTTACTTTACTCGCACGGACAAAGGCCCACTTGGGAGCAAGCCCAGTATTGAACCGCCATAAGGGGAAAGATCTAGAAGACGTATCCCGGAGGACGTGAAGACCAAGTAGTCTCCGAGTTGGCCTCTGTGGACGTATTCCTTATGGGGGAAGTTTCCTTTGTAACCTGGCGAGCCTCTGTGTATATAAAGAGGACTCACATGACTTAGACGGGGTCAAGCTATCAAGCCCTAAACCCTAGCTCATACGGCGAGTACCAGATCGGATCACCTCCATTGTAACACCTCGATTATCATATCAATACCAATCTAGGGTAGGCAGGAAGTAGGTCTTTTACCTCACATTGAGGGGGCCGAACCTGGGTAAATCTGTGTTGATCTTTGTTCCTGCGATCTCAAGCTCGGAGATGCTTGACTCGCGTAATCCCACACCTACGAAGTCATCTATGACACCTGACGTGACAAACCCACGACAGTGTGGTCCAGCGCGGTGGAGCTAGGTGGGGTGCGAGCTGCAAGGAGGAGGTGGCAGAGACTCCGGCACGGAGGCGGGAGATGGCCTCTCCTGCCGCCGTGCTCCGGCGTCCGGGCGGCGTGGAAGCGGGGCGGCGTGGCAGGAGGGCATGGTGCAGGGTGGAGGTTCCGACGCGGTAGGTGGCCTCCGGCTGCCGTGCTCCGGCACCCGGGCGACGTGAAGGCCGGGGCGGCGGCCCCGGATCGATGCGAGCGTTGTTGTGGAGCTTTTCGACCTCGTCTAACACGTGTGGTTCCAAGAGCTCCGGGTGAAAATCTAGCTCCTCGGGAGCGGGCGGCGGTGACGATCTCGTCACTACCTTGTTGGAGGCGCTGCTTTGGAGCTCTTGGCCTGCGTGGTGCGATGGTTTCGCAGCGGATGTGCAAAATGGTGCGTGTGGTCGTGGGTGGTGGACGTCGGGGCGGCGGCCCCGGATGGTGGTGGACGTCGAGGCGGCGGCCTCGGTCTCCCACGCTACGACGGTTCTATGAGGCAGAGCCGTTGTCTAGCGGGGGTCTGGGTGGCGACCTGGATGGAGACTGCGCGGGCAGAGGGTTCGTCGACCTGACTGGATCTGGTTGCTTCATCGGGGCGGCGGCCCCGGTACATGGTGGTTTTGGTGGCAACCTGGATGAAGACTGCCCCGCAGAGGGTTCGTCGACCATGACTGGATCGCTTTCGGGCAATGCGAAGGTCGATCTGGTTGTTACGCCGTGGCGGTGGCCCCGGAGCGGGTGGTGTGTGTTGTGGCGTTTGTCGGCTTGGGTCGTGTGGACGACGGGCCGCTTCGTTTGTGCCATTTTTTTGTACAGATTGTATGGTTTTTTGACCCGGTTTCCCTTATAAACTGGGTCAACTCTTTCTATCTATTCGGGCGGTGGATCGACCAGCTTGTCCTAAAAAAAAAGCAAAGGAGGCTAGAGGAGAGACTGAGTTGGTACAAAGATCAATAGAGGATCTACAATGCAGGCGTCAATTTAGAGACATTAGGAAAGAAGTCCTGGGCAGTTTTCATGAAGGGGGTCGGGTGAGCGACTGAGCGATCCCGCGCAATCAGCTGCAGGTACTTTTGTATTTTATCCCCTCATTTTTTGGGAAAATCGACCTGTAAAACAAAAGGGTAGATCGCTTTAGCCCGACCTTTTTGATATTTACTCCAAAATTTCCAACTCGTCGATGACTTGGAGGATAACATCAGTTGCAAGTGGACATATTCATCGGCCTTGGCTTACAAACACAATTCCTTGATTCAATTTCTACCGACATGCATAAGATGGTTTGGAAGGCTTGGGCGCCTCCCAAAATTTAATTCTCCGCGTGGCTCTCACTTCAAGATAGAATTTGGACGAGATATCGTCTTGAGAAAAGTGGGTGGCCAAATTATGGCCTATGCCCATTTTACAGAATTGCCATGGAGCTTCACTATGAGGATTTGAGGCCCCTGGTCAAAGATTCGCTTGTCCTGTTCGCGATTCGCCCTCCGCATTGGCCAACTCTCTCCCTCAGAAGTTGGTGGCTCTGCATGACCGACTCCTCAACACCGAATCGAAAAGCCATGGCTTCCATCACCATGTTCATTTCTTGAGAAATTTGAAACGAAATGAATGCTGGTGTCTTTCACATGAAGCAAGCCCCAGCGGTGGTGACTTTTGATACAATCACGAACGAAGCTAAGCTGTGGATTACGGCGGGTGCAAAGCGGTGGCCTGAAATAATATCGAGAGAGTAGTCCGGTTGTAATTCTATTTTTGGCTTTTCGCCTTCTTGTCAAACTACTCAATTAGTTGATTGGGTCAAAGGTTTTGCATCCGTTATAAAAATTGAAATCAAAATAATATGATTCAACCTTAGACCCTCTTGAGTGCAGTAGAATATTCGAGATATTTCAGGCGTCCATTTCTAAGCAAATCTTCTTTTTTATTAAATGATTTATTGATTGATCCAAAAGGGTACTACACAATATTAATATTTTGTTTTACATGATCACAAGGAAAAGGAAACAGTACCTACATCCACCGATCTCATCCGTATATGTGATCAACCGATGCAACTACTCACTCCGTATCAAAATATAAGACTATCTATCTACTTTCTGCAGAAATGTATCTAAACATATTTTAGTGCAAAATTCACATGAACCTTGCACTAAAATATGTCTAAATACATGTGTGTAGAAAATATGTAGAGAGTATTATATTTTGATACAAAGAGAGTATATATTTGTCATAGGAGGCATGCAGTGGCGTCGTCGGTCAAGCAGTCGGATAGAAGGGCGAGCTGGCGAGGGCGCAGGTGCCCGTCGGCCAGGGCACGTCCTTGGCGAGTTTGATGTACCCCTGTTCGCCCCAGTCGTTGCTCCACGAGTTCTTAGCGAGCCAGAACTTCTCGCCGAACTCCTCGCAGTAGCCGACGATGGTGACGGCGTGGTTGACCCTCGCCGGGTCGCCGGAGCAGGGGCCACGGTAGATGCCGCCGGAGTAGAACTGGAAGTCCCACGCGCTGGCGTCGATGTACACCGTCACGGGCTGCCGCGCCACCGCCAGCGCCAGCTGCCGCTCGTCGTTGATCGGCACGGCCTTGAAGCCCTTCACGGACGCGTCGTGGTCGAACAGCAGCTTGTCCACCTCGCACTTGCCGTTGAACCCGCTGTAGGCGTACTTCGCCTCCGACGTGATGCCGCCGCGGGCGGCCACCAGGCCCAGGGCGGTGTCCACGCGGCCGCCTCCGCACCCGCTGCTCCCGGTGTCGCAGTCCACCAGCTGCTGCTCCGATAGCGACACCAGCTCCCCGGTCCTGATCTTGTTCATGCCTTCGATCGCCGCCACCGCCGCGAACGCCCAGCACGACACTTTTGCCATAGATATATACATGCACGCAAAACAACGCGAGCAACCATGTCAATTACCCACTCTAGAAGAATTGATCAACATATATACCGGAGCATGTAGGAGTTAGCTAGCTTCACTTACAGCAAGTGCCTTGAAACTTGACGCTGGTGACGGCGCCGCTGGCGCGCCAGTCGACGCAGCACGGCTTCCTGGAGTCGTACGGCAGGAAGGAGGGCGCCCCGTGAATCAAGCCGGTGGTGCTGTTGAACCCGGTGAACTGCGCGGCGAGCTCCTCCGGTTCCAGATCCCCGAACCTGTTCATGCCCACCCTCACAGTCGTGATGGTCTGTGGCCCGAACCCACCGACGACGGCGGTGACCACCGTCTGGCTGCTGAAGGCGCCGATTTTGTTGAGGTTGTCCTGAAAGACACCGAAACGCTTCTCCTTCTCCTGGTCGCTCGGGTAGAACTTCGAGTACTTTGTCATCCACCTCTGAAACCTGGCCCTCGCCTCGGATTCCGGCGGCTGTTGCGCCGCCGTGAGCGATGCCTGCAGGAGGCAGGCTGCGCTCAAGAGTAGGACGAGGTAAGGCATGGAAGAAGTCATCTTGTTTAGGTTGTGTTATTATCTATGATTGGTGCTTACTTATGCAGCTATGCTTGTCTGGAATACATGCACCGGTGCTAATGTTTATATAGGCGCATTGGCGACGCATGGGCTTAGCATGTTGGTGTCACTGGTGACTCATCTGAGTTGTTATGGCCTTGCGAGTGTATGCATTATGCTTGAGAGGAAGACTTCGGATCGTGGAGATGAGCTGCTCGGTCAGCGACTTAGTAAGCTGGTTAAATTAACTGCAAAGTCGAGCAATGTCTAGGAAAATGTTTTCCATATGTTGTCTAAACCTTGTTTTTTGCAGGACCGGTGTTCGTTAAACAAGAAATAATAGTATTTACATTGTGCACTTTGTAGGTTAGATATGTAAGAAAATTATGCTGTGATAGCATAATTGTAGTTACACTATTAACCGCATCTCATATCGAGTTGAGGCATTTTGTACCAAGTTTCTGAAATCATGTTATGGTGTACATTTCTGGCTCGTTTGTTCTAGCTCCATTGAGGAACTATATTAATTCTTGCTGCGTCAAACAAAATTCTTCTCTCAACTAACCTTGAGGTTTTGCTGAAATCAACTTTGGCTACCAGGTGTATATGCACCCGATATTTAGAAAAATATTTTGGAATATCGACAAATTATGAAACAAAATTTCACGAATACATCTTCAAATTATATGTGTACGAAGTCATTCCGTGGAAAACTGACATTTTTTTCTACCGCGTGTAAAAAAGACAAAAAATGTCTTGTGAAAAGCCTTATTTTAGCACTATTTTTTCTTTTTACACAGGCCACACAAAATGTCTTTTTTTTCATGAAACGAGTTCGTGAACACATATGTTGTTAATATGTATATGCACACATGTTTCACAATTCTTTGACACTTGATATGCATTTTAAATAAAGGGTGCATTTGCTCTCTGGAGGCAAAATGCCTCTCCCGGTAGTTGTGCTTCTGAAAAATATCAAGTAAACTTTGTACAGAATAAATCATAGAAGGGTGAGAATTTGCTTAGTATTTTTGTGTAGATAGTCTTTTACAATTGTCCAATACAATATAATTATTATTTCTTGAGAAAAAGTGATTGATTTGTTTTAGTACAATAATAAGGTAATTACCATGCGTATATTAAGTTCATTTAATTGGTGTTTCAAATTCTTATTTGGTTGAAACTGATGAAGATATCAATCAAAATACTTCTTTAAGTTGAAGTTTGAAATTTCGATGGAGATGATCAACAGAAGAAGGCATTCCTAGAAGACCCTTACTCGTTGCCTATGATTATCTCGTGAGAAATTTGGAAAGAGAAGAATGCATGCATTTTCTTAACCAATCCTCCACGGTGTCGATGGTGGTTGTCATGGTAAAAGACGAAACTAAGATGTGGTCCATGGTGGCGGTTGAGGCTAAGAGTATTTTGTTGGCTATGCTTATCTCATGAGAATTTTGGAAAAAAAGCGGACTTCACGCGTTTTCCAAACCAATCCTCCTTGGTGCCGATGGTGGTCGTCAACATCAAAGATGAAGCTAACATGTGGTCTCTAGCGGAGGCTAAGGGAATGAGTATTTTATGCCGCAATAGTGGGCATGTTTTTTAGGTCATCGCTATTATGCCTTGGCCCCTTGGGTTGTATAACTTCTAAACCCTCTTCTTCATTAATGAAAAAAATAAATATATCTGACCTTGTTTCAAATTGCAACACACGCGTGAAGAGCGTGCTTATAGATCGTAATATGGATATGTTTACATACCTCTCATCTTCCAACATCACTTGTACTTTTTTTTTAACTTATAGACCGGATAAATGTGTAAATATAGTTGTATTTTTAGTAAAAACATTCCTACTAATTCTCAGTTGCTTGAAATTTATGTAAAGTGCAAACCTCGGACATCTAATTGTACATCACTTTAGACTAAAAGTAAAAAATGAGTAAAATGAAACAAATGTCACTGAATTTATAATTTGTGTGGTACATCTTAATTGGGTAAGGACAAAAGTATAGTGTGTTGGTCAATACTCTAAAGGCGCAACTTCAAGATACCAAGAATCGAACAACTTAAGGCCTCTTTCATTCACGTGATTTCTAAATTAAGGGAATAGGAAAGTAAATGTTTGGAAATGAACTCTTATGTATCCACTATGATTACAAAACAACGAAAATATCCTCCAAGATGATTGACAAACCAAGAGGTTTGAGTGTATAAAATTCTCCTCCCAAATAGAGTGAAAAGAAATATTCCGTACATAACGATATGGATTTGAATAATGTGAATCAAACGACATTCAAATGAAATAAAATTCCTAGGATTCAAATAAAAATCTACGTTTGAATCAAAGAGCTCTTAGAAGGCAATTGCTAAAGAAGACTCGTAATTACTTTGATTCCGTGTCATGGAGCAACACAACACAATAGTCTACGGTGAAAAACTGTCTCGTGGTCGTTCAATTGTGTTTTTTTTCCTTGACTGGTCGTTCAAATATCTCTTAGATATCATCATGGAGTTCAGTTTCCTACTCCATCCAGCCGATTAGGATTGCATAACGGGCACACAATGTTAATGACAAGTGGAGTTTGGTTACTAATTTGTTGCCGGCCAAAAGTCTTGACGTTGTGCAAGTCATTTGTACTGGAAGTACGGTCTATGAGATCATGATAGAACCTTTCCATGGAGCAGTTCAGGAAATTACTTAATTTTGGCATGGGACTGGTACCAAGTCTTTACCCTTAACTAACACTTCGATGAAAAAACAAATTAAACTTGCATGCTACGTGAGCATGTAGTTCGTAAGGATCAAGGAAACCAATTAATTTGACTCAAGACCCCGTCCACCCTTATACCAAACATACCACGCAATAATTTTTGTACCGTTGCAATCTTCAACGGTGGTAGTTTCCTGGAGTAGCTAGTAAACCTAATACAAAAGCACCGCGTATATAGTTATATACCAATGCAGACTAACCAATTACGTTTCGCTAGTAAATCAAACACGCGTTTACGTTTGCAAGTAATGGCAAGTTTTGATAGTTAATTACACACATGTGTGGTGTCCCTGTCAGAAAGTAGGGGTGTCTATGATCGATCTATGAATGGTTCACAATCCGCCTCATGCTTAATTGGAAAGTTTCTCCCAGTGTCAAGGATCTTCCAGTGACGCGTGTAAATCTGGCAGTGCTTACGTAGATCGTGCTTAATTTCTTCGATATGTATGCAAGTTGCCAACATGTGTGAGTCTACAGCTCGACCGTGTCAACTGTCAAGGGCAAGCTTGCGCTCGTAGAGGGGCCCGTCTTGTCATCGATAAAAAGTCAAGTCTCACAAGTGCTGTTCAACGTACATTTTTAGAAACAACAACTACCGATCGATCAATACGTTCCTATGATCCTATCAGTTGAAGCAAAACAGCAATGGACTGTAGTCAACACTAGTAGAAAACAGGCATTCGGATCTGGCCTTTAGTCCCGGCCATAGTTGTAACCGGGACTAATGTGAGCATTAGTCACGGTTCCAACGGCTAGGACGCCGGCCAACTCCAGTCCCGAGTCGTAGGGGACCTTTAGTCCCGGTTAGTATTACACCAACCGGGACTAAAGGGTTCGCGGCAGGCAGCCGTGGGGTGGGGCCAGCGCGAGCCCCTTTACTCCCGGTTCGTATCACCAACCGGAACTAAAGGTTCATCTTTAGTCCCGGTTCGTGATACCAACCGGGACTAAAGCCCTCCTCTACATATCACCCCCTGCCCCGAGCCATCTCCATTTTTCCTGCTCGACTTCATCCTCATTTTCTCCTCTGTTTCCTCTCCCGAGATCGAGTTCATCCCTATTTTATTCCACGATTTGTCAAGATTGGCGGCGCCCCATCTATCCAAGGGTTAGCAACTTCATCCTTTCATCCATCATTGCGAGTTTAGCTCATTTCATTGGTAGTTTAGCTCATTTCATGTTGCTATGCTAGCAGGGTGTTTGATGAAATGTCCAAGTTAGGAAGTATATTTGATTTATATGCAATTTGAACTCAAATTAATGGATGATTTGTGGGTTGTAGTGTCGTCCCGTCCCCGACCTCACTGTCGTCGATCGCCCGCGCCGTCCTGTCGTCGGCACCACCTTGGTGAGCCTCTTATTTTTATCTTTTTTTAAACAAATTCTTACTTGTATGATTTAAATGCATAGTTATTACTTGTATAATTTTCTTACTTGTATGATTGTTTGTTATATGTATAGTGCCATGGTTTTGATATCCGTCCTCGTTGGCCCTCGTCCGGTCTATGATTCGGATGTGGTATATTATCTTCTATAACTATTTGTTTCATTTATTGTTTATGACAATTATGCCGACCAACACTTGACATAGTGTTGTGGGGTCACTCTTCGACTGCCCCACGGTGGGGACACCTGGGTCACGCCAAGCCTATCAGCCTTATGACGAGGGCCCAAGGAAGGCCCAAGGAGGACGACGTGAGGCCCAAGATAGTCGACGGATAGGTCATGCGACTCCTATCATCTTGTAAGCGCCATCGGCACCGTTCAGCTGAGACCTAGCCTACCATATAAAGGCTAGGAGGGTCCTTCGTCTAGGGTAAGCTCATAGCCGCCATCACATACCCTAGCGAGATTGCCATCTCGCCATTGTAGCCACAACTCGCCATTCAATACCAGACAAGCAGGAAGTAGGGTGTTATCCTCCGGGAGCCTGAACCTGGGTAAAACGCCTTGCTTGTCAGCCGTCGTGATCACCAGCGCTCATCTCTCTTTCCCTCAATCAACCGGGGTACACAACCCAGGGATTTGTCGAGTCCACACCTCGTCAATTGGCGCCGTCTGTGGGAAAGAACGAGCGCTGGAACCATGGTCGCACCGGCCCCATCGACTTTGAAGACCGACGTCTGCATCACCAAGGAGCCAATCTGCTTCGGCTCCTTCGAGTACACCTTCCACCAGCCGGCTCACCGCTCTGTGGACGCCGATCTGCATGTAGGTATGTGCCTCACCTTCGGTACCAAGCACTACTTCGTAGACAGCTGTGGAGTACTCAGATCCACGGCGATCGCACCACGCGCGGTGGTAGCACCCGCATCTGCCGCGGCTGCCCCAACCACTATAGGGAATCGGGGTAGGCTATGCTAGCATAAATCAAAATTTTCTACCGCGATCAACCCAGGAACCCCTGCAAGTAATCGATCACAGAGCACGAATTACCTCTCAACGCGCAGTGCAGCGGAAGACTGTCGATGTCGCGCGTCGTTGTCGTGTAGTCGTACTACTTCTCCTCCTTGCGATCCCACGAACGATTCGTCCAAGCGCCCCAAGTGTGACGCCTCTATCGGTATCCACACATACAGGGATGGAACACCGTGGTCGGGGTGCTAGCACCGATGGCGCGATCTGGTGGAGAGAGTGCGGCGGCTAGGGTTAGCACTGGTCCTCCCTGTGCTGCCCACTCCTCTCTTATATATAGTCCTCCTAATGGGCTGCTACATTAGAGGCCCATTAGCACTATAAACCCAATAAGATGGATCGTATCCAAACTATATTCCATACCCCTTAAGTGTGTGACCCTATAGGTTCACGTATAAACGGACATGGCAGGAGTACACTACTCGACCAATAATCGGTAGCGGCCTCTAGCAAGACGTGCCGACTCCCAAATACACGTAAAGATCATATCGGACGAACCTTCCACAATATTGTACACTTGTTCCTTTTGCCTCACGATATTGATTAAGCTCAAGGTGAGAACTTGTCATCCTTGTAATAGCCCGATCATCTTTCTCGATATCCATGACGTGGAATCCCTGAAACACGGTTAACACTTAACCGAGAGTACGGCCATACATTTTCTGGATCCGGTCATTCGAGTGGCCAAGATATATCTATCCGTTGGACGGAGCGCAAATCCCATCTTGATCAACCACGACTTGCAGCATGTTTCGTGACAAAACCAAAGCTACCTTTATAGCTACCCTTTCACGGTGTAGCGTTGGATAGCCCCAAAGTAAAGCCCTTACACATCCCAAGCTCACGCGAAGATCTCAGGTCTAAGTAATCAGCATACACATTGTATGAGATCAGCTGATGACATGAAAGAATGGATATTCTCACAGTGTCTCATGGTGGGTCGGTCCAACTCCATGTTCTCAACATGAGTACACATTATTGATCGACATCTCCATGTCAATGATCCGTGAAACATGATCATCCATCAATACATGTGCTAGTCACTGAATCATATGCCTCCCTCATATGATTGTTGACCAGGAACCTATTTAGAATAACATCATAGAGATAATGGGTTTCACAAATGAATCATGTATTCATTAACCAATATCATGATAGTTTATTCAAGGGACAGAATGACAATTATTCTTTTGTCAGAGATTCATAAACATGTGGAAATATCATCATCAATATGATTGCCTCTAGGGCATATTTCCAACAGTCTCCCACTTGCACTAGAGTCAATCATGTATCACTATATAAGAATCGAGTAACACTTACTCATTTGTGCATCTAGCACTTAGATTGTGGCTAATGCTCTGCTGGCGGCGCAATAACATTTGTTGCCCGTGCACAAATTGCATATAATGAAAGTCGTCCTCTCGCATGGAACAATTCCAGCTTACCGTCTTTTCAAACCATAATATGAACGATTATGAACTTGGTAATGAGCGGTAACGTAACTCTTTACGAACAGCTCCACTAACCATTAGAAACAATCCTTTTGTGCTTCTGAAGCACCCGAGGATTTATACCATAGTCGAGTGACTTTCACTCAGATTTGACTGATATTTGTTCATAACACTCAGAATAAATTATACATCCTTTGGGTATTCATCATGAAAATCATGCTGACATACTAATTGGTGAACACTTCAACAATCATTACTTCACCAAGAAACTCTTTTCTTATGAAGATTATAAGGATTCAATTATTAGAATATTATCCCGATCTACATGTCTCCACATGCATGATCAATATGAGTGTACTCCCACTCATGCATGATCAATATGAGTGTACTCCCACTAATCTTGTTGTAAAACAAGACTCCTTATTGTATTGGCAAAATCAAACATTTTGACTAAGTCAAACAATAATGTTCACTCACAAAAGATTTTAGCATCACAATAGACTAGAAGATTTCATTATGTTCAACAATTTGAACATGAAGAAAACTCTTCACGACTACTTGTGCCAGCCCGGTTCATAACCTTAATGACATGCATAATCTATTACGAGTGTAATGGTTCAAAACCCATTTTCTTGAGTTAGGGTCCATCACGCTTCTTCATGTACAAGTCGTATTACCGTCGAGTACATGACCTGCGCTCTCTGGGCAGACGCGTCTCAAACAAATTTGAGTCGCCTCGTGCTCCCACTAATTCTATTAGAGAAACAATTTCTCTAAGAAAGATATTTCAGAACGACAAACATTTTGCCCTCTTCATAACGCTATGATGACCTCATGAAACGACAACTCAGGAAGCCTCCTGATCAATATCATATACGGTGTCTTTCATATGGTCTCAAATAGCAGAACCCAATTCTACATTAGAACAACTCATTCTTACGTGCAACGGAAAAAGAACTTCGGACAAGAAAGGTTTACCATTGATCTAATCATGTCTAACAAGGTTTGATCATATATATACCACCCGAATGGTCCAACATTTGGATGCTTCGATGGCTATAGCAATAGTAGAACAATTCCACATTGCTACACATGGTTACCATGTACAGCTCAAATATATGTCTATGATCAAATCAAAGAATATTAATTATCTTGCCATACTCTTAATTTATGTTGTGAAACTATACGACTTTGTCAAAACTAAGATGAGTAGTCCATTCACTAATGGAGTACTCCCACTCAACACATCATTCATAATATCGAACAACTCTTGTTCTCTATTTAGAATTTATAACCTTCTGTCAAACGACATAAGTTATGCAGGTGATGAGGGTAGAAACATGATAACATTTATCTAGTTCCATTCACAGGTTTGACAATAGCAACAATTGCAACATATAAACAGCCAATGTGGAAACTAGTTCCGCATTGCTATTACGAAGACCATCTTCGATCACTACTTAACCTTTCGTCAAAATCAGCTCAATTATCGCATTGCCCGACGCAATCGATTAAGTATCAAATACTAAAGAGCTTGTTTGACGATCAACAATGAGAATATTCACAACAAACATTGTGGACAATGAAGTCACACTTTCCTTGCCCACTTTCTAGTCCTCAGAATTCATGCACCTCTTTCTTTCAATAACTGCAACGACTAAGTGCCACTCATCGTCATGAGTTAGAACAGAGATCGGATCATTGGGCATAAGCTCATGCTCAGGATCATATCCTAAGACATGCTTTAGTCCTAACCTATCATTTTCAAACACTTGTCTCGGCATAATCATCACATGATCAATGCCTATTCTTAATGCTTAACTCATCTATCACATGCATCTAATGCACTTTGGTCCACTATATATTCACGACAATCATTTGACAATTAAAATGAATGAGGGAATCAAACATTAGTCAACACTTGACATGCGGAAACATTTTCCGTATTCTCAATGTAACTAAATAATTTAATTACATGGAGATCGACCGAATTTCCTTCCGCTATCTTGCATCAACAACATCCCGAAGATGTCAAACATCTCGACTTTTTGTTTATTTCTCAAACATGCCTTTTAGTCTAACAATCATATTGTAGACGAGCAAATTATCATCTTGCTTCAAAAGCTCAGAGTAGTTTGCGGCAATTAAGAGAATGCAAGTAATAAGGAAATGTGATGCTTCATAAGCATTTCTTGAGTAGCAATAAGACACAGCTAAATGAACAAGTACACTTTTAAATATATTCCAAATAACATTCTACTTGGGAACAATTCTCCAAATATAGTGTCGTGGTGGGATCACGGCAGATGCCATGGGTATGGCTTAGTTGGGGCCGAATGGTCGTTGGGGGAATCCGGGGAGGTTTATGCACTCAAGATGTGCACAAGCAAGAACATGCAAGAAACCACAAGAACATGAACAAGAGACCGAGAAAGCCAAGAACACAAAAGACACCACGATGTACCCAGGTTCGGGGCCTTCGTGAGGAAGTAAAACCCCTACTCCTGCCTTTCCTCTCTCAATATATCAGTGTCGTTCTCAGGTACAAGGTGCTCCTCGAGCTGTATGATGCTGCTCAAGTGAGAGCTCTAGATAGAAGATGAAACTATGAAGGGGGAAATGAGCTAGGGTTTTCGCCGTCCTCCTCCCTGGAGGTAGAGATGCCGCATATATACACAGGCCGAAGTACATTTTTACCCCTGCCTACAACTGACAATGGCATGGCCAAAAGGTAGAAGACAAGCCTCTGCCTCCTGCCAGCTCAACGGCCGGACTGTCAGGCCAGCCAGGCCTAGCTTTCCTCTTCCGGTCATACTTCAGTAGCCTGCCGAGGTCTAGCCTGTAGACCTTTCCCGAAATAGCCGAGTCAGCTCCTAGGCCCCCGAGCTTCCGGGAAACCCGTGGACGGACCTCGCCGTCCTCTGAAGCCTCGGGCTACGAGCTCTGCGGCGCCCGTGACCTCTCTGACATGCCTCGATCCTTGCTGCCAACCTCGGATAACACTCCGGATCCTATACCTCGGTAGAGAATACCTTATTCCTGTGGTAGCTAGCTGACTGCCCCGAGGTTGATACCTCGGAGGATATACCTCGGAAATATACCTCGGACGTACACCTTACGTCGGATGACGCCTCCTGCGTCCTTGCTCAATCGCTACCTCGGACAGCTTACTACCTTAACCTTACATGTCTTGACCTCATCATTACCCTACCCGGGGGTAACCCCCCGACAGTAGTCCCCGAAGCTGATGTGGTCTTGCAGCCTCGGATGAAAGGCCGCACCAGGTTCAACCCGAAACCACATGCGCTAATGTTTTGCATGTTACCGAACCAATACTCCGAGAAATCCATCGGTCTGTTCCTCGGCCATACTGCTTTTCCGAAGTATCCGCCGAGATCTCGGACGTCAACCCCTCGATTTCTGCATCTTTACTGACTTCGGTCAGAGAACACTGTTCACGTGTCCCATCCGTCACTTCCTGGTCCACGATAGTCAAAGCACTCGAGTGCTTTCCACCACGCGGCCCACGTCAGCGGAGGTTTCCCGCTTGCGCCGCTTCGCGCTCCAGTAACCGCGCCGCACGACGGTTTGCCTCCTGCAACCGATCCTGTGGCCTGCTCGCCACCGCTATCTTCGTGCCACGTGGGCATTGTGCACAAACGATCCCACTCGCCGCTCCGATAACCGCGCGGTAGTGCGCAGTTACCGCCCGCGGTTATAAATACGGGCCCAGGGCAGTGCTTCCCTCTTCTTCCTCATTCACTCGCCGTCTCGCCTCCATCGCAACCAGTGCCGCCGCTTCCAGTTGAGGAAACGCGTTCCCGCCGCCGCCGACGAGCAGCTCCTTCGTCGCCGCTGCGACCGCGTCACCGGCGCCGCCCTTCAGCACCTCATTTTCACGGTATGTACTCCCTTTCTTGATACCCTAGGCATTGCTCTAGGTTTCTTCCTCTTCGCGCTTTGGTTCTTCATATGTTCTTGAATAAAACTCTATTTACTCCTCCGGTAGATCTTACTCGCATACTCTTTTGGGTAGAAATGAGTTTCATGCCTCGGATAGACGTTCGCCTAGCATAGATATGCCTCTATGTACATAAGATAGCCAACTCCTCCTGAGTTAGCCAGATATAGCCTTAGATTCCAGATTTACTTTTTCCTTTGCTAAACTTCTGTGCATTCTCTGCAGATTGATTCTGCCGAGATGTCTCCTCCTGAGACTTCGGAACAAACCGAGGTTCCAGACCTCGAACTGGAGGTCGGAGAACGAGCCGGCTGGGAAGGTTCGGATGTAACTCCGGACGAAATCCAGTGGCTCAGGGCGACTCGGCGGATTCCCGCCGGGGTAGAGTGTCGCCTGCCAGAGGGCGAACTCGAGCCTCAAGTCAAGCAAGGGGAACGGGTGGTCTTCGTCGCGCACTTCCAGCGCGGCTTCGGACTGCCCGTTAGTGACTTCTTCGGAGCTTCCTCGACAAGTTCGGACTCCAGGTTCATCACCTCCCCGCCAACGCCATCACCACTCTCTCCTGCATTGTTTCCTTCTCTGAGGGATACCTCGGCCTCGAAGCCACGGTAGACCTCTTTTCCGCTACTTCCAACTCAAGCGGCAAGTGATCCCGGATCCAAAGAACAAGGATCTGCCCAAGCAATTAACCGCCTGCGGAGCTGCCACCATAGCTCCTCGCCGAAACTCCATCTTCCCACGTATCACTACTCCGGACACCGTTCGCAAGTGGCTCCGGACGTGGTTTTACGTGAAGAACTCCGGCGAAGAGGACCTCCTCAACCTGCCGGCGTTTAACCTCAGCCCTCCTACAGAACAGCTCAACTGGGACTACACTCCCCCTCACACCGGCGAACTCAAGTCCATCCATGGGTATATTGCGAAATGGCAGGACCCGGAAGACCCCGGGAACGACGGGAAAGTCCTGACGGCCGACGACCTGGCCTGCACATTCGTGAAGCGCAGGGTCTCCCCCTTCAGGCGAGGTCTCACAAGATCTGCCACATGAGCGGTCTTTATGACCCCACCCGTCATACGCACGTTGCACTGGACAACGCCGCGGTAGCTCGGCGAGTCCGAGCTATCACCAAGTCCAAGATCTCTGACGCTTGGACATGGGGAAGGGAACCCCACTACCGGACCAATCCAGCGAAACAGGTACGCTATTCCGACGTTTTCTTCGATACTTCTTTACCACCGAGGTCTTGCTACCGACGTTCACCTTGACAATTTTTCTTCCTAACTCCTTTTCATATGTCTGCCATACAGCTGTTCGCCCGCCAGACCGCCGAGGATGGAGTCCATCCTGCGGACCACTTCGGCAAGGATCTCCCTGTCGAGGACCCACCATCCAACGTGGACCCTGACGACGAGGATTATATGCCCATTGCCTCGGCCCGCATCACCACCGCGGGTAAGCCTCAAGCACAAGCTTCAGTTCAAGAGATTTCGGATGACGAGGAGGGGTTCCTCGTCATGGAACCAATAAACGCGGTACCTCTCTCCCGCCTTCCTCACCTTCCGAACTTTACTCCAGCAACCAGCCGGAAACGCGCTGGTGCCGCAACTTCGGCCGCCGAACCATCCGCCACTGGAGCCTCCGGACCCACTGAGGCTCCGGTCAAGAGACGCCGGCTGAAGAAGTCCGGACTTCCTCCTCATGCCCGGGGGGCAGAGGCTTCCTACCTCGGATGGGTAATGCTTTGCTTCTATAGCCAACAATGTTTGTTGCTTAAACATATTATCTCGGTATTAACACTTGACCATCTTCTTTTCGTTGCAGTGCCCCCATAGACGTGGATCAGGAGGTATCCTCCATGACTGCACCCGTTGGTGCCTCTGAAGCCATGACCACCCCGACGAACTCTCGCCCGGATCTCCTCCACCGAGGTCTGGCCCGGCCTTGGGGAAATCTGCCCCCACCCGAGGTCAGACTTCTCCGCGTCCTCAAACGGATGCGGGGATCAATCGCGCCAGAACTCCGGCTACCGCCTTGCCGGAGCCTCGACTCTCCCCCCGCAGCCAGACTGCCCGCAACCAACAGCAGCAACAGCAGAAGCAACAGCCCAAGCAGCAGCCCCAAAAACCAGTTCGCCAGACTACCTTGCCGTTGGAGAAGGGCAAGGAGAAAGAAAAAGAGACGGTGAAGTCTAAGGTCACCCCCAAACCAACATCTGGGTCTGGCACCCTGACTATCTCTTCTCCCTCAAGGATGCAACCGAGGTCTCCTCCCCCGGTGACACGCCGAATTCCTCCATTCGCCGCACCCATTGATGAGACTGCCCCTCCGGCCGAAGAATATGCTCGGAGGGCATCTCTTATATTGGATAACCGGCCTGCTTCAAGCTCCGAGGCTACTTTGGCCTTGGAGGCCTCGGTTAGGGGCATCGAGCAGGGCGGACCGTGGGGATTTCCTCCTCTGCGCACTGATAGTGACCAGAGCCTCGGCTCCTTGGAACACTACAATGCAGACTGGAATTCTGCAGACATGGACGAGGTCTCTTCTGCCTCCTTGACCGCCCAAGGGGACGAGCATCCTGCGGGGAGCAGCGCCTGCGCCCGACGCATGCTTGAAATGCAAACTTCTGCTTTGCTTGCTACTCGAGCTGTCAACGTAAGTTCCACTTTCTTTACTTTCATGCAGTATCTCCTCTAATATCCACCATCTCCAGTCCCCGAGATTCGAGGTAAACTATTGACGCTCCGCCGGAGTTAAAATTGTTTGGCTTGAATCTTAACTCTCCATTTTCATCCGACGTATCCAATCCATTTTATCTCACTTTAGCATGCACCTCGGGTACGAGTCCCCGAGACTCCTGTCGAGGCATACCCCGGCAACATTTTCCCAATGATTGACTCCGAGTCCCCGAGACTCTTGTCGAGGTATAGCCTTTCTAACCGAGCTATATTTTTCTTCCTTGCAGAATGCTATGAACGTCGCACGGATATCTTCATACCCTCTTGTTTGACCACAAGAAACTCCACGACGAGCACAAGGCCGTCCTTGCAGAAAAGAACTCTTTGGACGAGAAGCTACAACAAGAGAAAGCCGAAGTAGCTCGTCTGGTAAAGGAGCTCAAGCGCATCACTGAGCTGCGGACGTCTGAAAAAGAGCAGCTGCAGGCGGAAAAGGCCAGTGTTGTCGAAACAGAGAAGAAACTTCGGGAGGATGCCGCCAAGGATCACGAGAATGCGCTCCAGTTAGCCGACCCGCGCCACCTCGGCCACCGAGGCTTATGAAGCCCTTCAAGCTTCGGTTAACCAGCTCCTCCCGACGCTGCAACATATCAACCAAGAAATGGACAGTAAGCTTCTTGCCCCCCTTAGCCTTGCTTTGTCCTCAACATTACTGGCTCTTTGCCGAACTGTTTCTTTCATTATTAACAGGCTACCCCTCTGCAGAGCACTTCACCTACACCCAAGTCTCGGCCCGCAATATCACTGCTCGCACAGGAGAGGCGTAACGAGACGAACCCCGTCTGGACCGTTGAGGACCACATCGTGGCCATCAAGCTCGGATCCATCCCTTGAAAACCATTGGGTCCGAACTCCTCGACGCAGGTCTGTCTGCTTTCCGAGCCTTATGGCCTCTTGCCGACGCTCCCAAACTACGCCCGAGCTCGCCGCCAAGCTTCGTGAAGCCGAACAAAGACTCCGAGAGTGGCGTTCATCTTCAGCTCGCGCTGGAGCTGATGCCGCTCTCAAATTCATCATGACTTGGTGCGAGAAGATCGACCTCGAAAAGATGGACACTCTTCGCCGAGGCTCGCCCTGGTCCTCGGACCCAATTCTCATCAAGCGCCGCGAAAAGATGGCTGCCTTCTTCGCTGGATATGCCAACACAAGAACTTGAGCGAAGGAGACACCTACTCCGACGCCGAGGATTACGAGCCAGAAGACGAGGAATACGAAACAGAATCCGACGTCGAGGCCGAGCAAGGTGACGCGGTGAAACCCGCGAAGCAGAAACCGAGGCTTCTCCACAACCTGATGCCGAGGTTACTGCCGACGTTGCCAGCACTTCCCAGGCTACTCGGCTCCGGACGAAATCCCTGCTGCATCGGCTGCTGCCGACGTAATTCCTGATGCCTCGACCTGAACTTATGCTTGGCCAAAAAACTTCATTAAATCCCCGGTATGCCGGGACGCAGATGTAATCAAACTTAAGTAGTTCCTTTGCTACCTCTATTACTATTATGCTCATTCGAACCATGCTTTTCTAAGCTTTATGTCGAATCCTTTTGAATGATTGCTCGAGTTTACTTTCGTGTTTACTATATTTGGCATTCTTTGCTCTTGTCTGCCATTCTGGCGTTCGACAGTCGAGTCACAAGATTGTTGTTCATAGCATACAGTACTTGGTAAATTCCGAGGTATGTTTCAAAGTCATCCGACATAAAAAAGAAGTAAAAACAGGGGTTAGTAAACGACATATGCCGAACTGTCTTTTTGGACCGAGTCCCCGAGTTCATTTTCATGTTTCCCATGTTCTTTCGTCTTTGCTCTTGACTGCCATGCTGGCGTTCGTCAGTCGAGTCACAAGATTAGTTACATAGCATACAGTACTTGAAGTTTGAGACGAGGTTCAAAATAGCTCGGCATACGAACGAAGAAAGAGTACAAACAAAAAGAAACATGCAATCATAAGAGCGAGGCAGTCCCCGAGCTCACTCTCGAGGTGCCGAAGTTTTTATTTAAAGATCAGCCGAGGTACATACATTACTTCCTTCAACAGTAGAAGGGTCGGAGTAGAGCTACATTCCATGGACGCTGAAGCTCCAATCGGGTCTATCCAGCCCATCTCCCCTTGGTTCCTGTGCATCTATAAGATAGTATGAATCATTGTGCAGAGCTCGGCTCACAATGTACGGTCCCTCCCATGGAGGTGACAACTTGTGCCGGCCTTTACTGCGCTGCACAAGCCTCAGCACTAGGTCTCCTTCATTAAACTTTCGGGGTTTTACATGCCGGCTTTGATAGCGTCGGAGACCCTGCTGATATATTGCTGACCGAGATAAGGCCAATTCTCTTGCTTCCTCAAGCAAATCTACAGCATCTTCCCGAGCTTCTTTAGCCTCGGCTTCTGTGTACATTGCCACTCTGGGCGCATCATATTCAATGTCGGTTGGCAGCATTGCCTCGGCCCCATAGACCATGAAAAATGGCGTATAGCCAGTTGATCTGTTCGGTGTGGTCCTTAGACCCCACAGAACTGCTGGTATCTCATCGATCCAACACCCCGGTGTTTTCAACAGTGGTTCTATAGCCGAGCTTTGATTCCGGCCAATACCAATGCATTTGACCTTTCTACTTGCCCATTAGCCTGTGGATGAGCCACCGAGGCTACATCAAGTCGAATTCCCTTACTCATGCAGAACCGAGCAAACTCTCCGACAGCAAAGTTCGTGCCGTTGTCTGTAATGATACTATGAGGATATCCATATCTCAGGATTATTTCCTTCAAAAAGGTCACTGCCGTATGACCATCCACCTTTCGGATTGGCTTCACCTCGATCCACTTAGTGAATTTGTCCACCATCACCAGTATGTGAGTCATATTGCCTCGGGCTGGCTTGAATTCTCCCACCATGTCCAGACACCAAACTGCAAAGGGCCACGTGATAGGAATGGTCTTGAGCGCCGAAGCTGGCATGTGCTGCTGCTTGGCGAACCTTTGGCACCCTTCACATTTCCGAACTATATCTTCTGCATCGGCATTGGCGGTGGGCCAATAGAACCCGTGCCGGAACACCTTGGCCACCAGAGCTCTTGTGCTGCAATGATGTCCACATTCTCCTTGGTGGATCTCTAAAAGCATCTCCTTGCCTTCAGCTGGTTCGACACATCGCTGCAACACCTCGGTCACACTTCTCTTGTATAGCTCCTTGTTGATGATGGTGTATCCCTTAGCTCTCCTCTGGATTCTCCTTGCCTCGGTTGTGTCACTTGGCAAACTTCCATCGGCTATGAATTCATGATCTGCTCCGCCCATTCCGGCACTGGGTGCAGAGGAAAAAGCCTCTCATCTATCTCCATTGGTTCGGTCGCCATGATCTCCTTCATGATTTCCTCCACCATTGCTCGGCCAGTCCCCGAGTGTTGGTGCGAAGTCCCCGGGTCAGACCCGAAGTTCCCATCATCTACTCCATAGGAAAAGCTCCATCAGTCCTCGGATACTGCGAAGCAGTCCCCGAGTCCGGCCAAACGCATCCGACGTCTACCTCCATAGGAATAGGCTCAGACTCCGAACTTGGCGGTAAGAAAATTGACTCGGAGTCAGGAGAAGGCTTGATTGAAGGAGTTCTCAAATGGTTCAGTGCTATCCCCGGTGGCACCGGTTCTTTGGATGAACCGAGCTTGACAATACGTCGGCGGCTTCATTCTCCCCCGAGGTATGTGCTTGTACTCACATCCTTCGAAGAACCCAGACACCTTTTGCACATGAAACCGATACAACTCCATGTTCGCATCCAATGCATCCCAAGTGCCGGTGGATTGATGCACCACCAAAGCTGAATCGCCGAAGCATTCTATACGCCGGACACCTATCTCCTTTGCCACCTTGAGCCCATGGATCAGGGCCTCATACTCCGCCACGTTGTTCGACGCCGAGAAATGGATTTGCAGCACATACTTCAACTGGTCTTGCTTCGGCGAGGTTAGGACTATGCCGGCACCTAATCCGACCTTGGTCTTGGACCCATCAAAGTGCATCTTCCAATAATTATAGTCCGGCAAGGGCGGCTCATATTGCATCTCGGCCCAATCGCATAAAAAGTCCGGTAGCGCCTGCGACTTGATTGCATCTCGCCTTTCATAATGCGGAGTATATGGAGATACCTCGATCGCCCATTTGGCAACTCGCCCAGTTGCGTCCTTGCATCCGATGATCTCCGAGATTGGAGCATCACATACCACCGTCATGGGATGCTCTTGGAAGTAATGCTTCAGTTTCTTAACCGCCAGGTATACTCCGTACGTCATCTTCTGGTAGTGGGGGTAGTTTTGCTTCGACGTGGATATCACCTCGCTCAGGTAGTAGATTGGTCTCTGCACCGATTTGCCTCCTTCGTCTCGCTCCACCACCACTGCAACACTCACGACCCGGTTTGTAGCCGCAATGTATATCAACATCGGTTCATTCTGCAAAGGGGACGCCAACACCGGAGCAGTGGACAACATCTTCTTCAGCTCATTGAACGCCGCGTCCGCCTGCGGGGTCCAAGTGAAACTGGTACTTTTCTTCATAAGTTGATACAATGGTAAGGCTTTTTCTCCTAGCCGACTTACAAACCGACTTAAAGATGCAAGGCATCCCGTGAACTTCTGCACATCTTTTAAACAGTTCGGCAACTTCATTCTTTCGATCGCTCGGATCTTAGCCGGGTTAACCTCTATACCTCGGCTTGATACGAGGAAACCGAGCAATTTTCCAGCCGGGACACCAAAGGTGCACTTGTCCGGGTTAAGTTTCAACCGATACTTTCTTAAGTTTGCAAATGTCTCTTCGAGGTCTTCGATGAGAGTATGCTTCTTTTTAGTTTTGATAACAATGTCATCAACATACACTTGCACATTCTTGCCCATTTGAGAGTGTAAGCACTTCTGCATACACCTTTGATAAGTTGCCCCGGCATTTCTCAAACCGAAACACATGACACGATAGCAATACGCCCCATACGGGGTAATAAAGGCAGTCTTTATTTGATCATCAGTGTTCAGTGGGATCTGGTGAAAACCAGAATATGCATCAATAAAAGACAACAGCTCACATCCAGCCGTAGAATCGATCACTTGATCAATCCGAGGTAAAGGAAAGGGATCCTTCGGGCACGCCTTGTTCAGGTTGGTGAAGTCAATGCACATGCGCCACACCTTGACTATCGCCGGTTCGTCCTTCTTTTTCTCCACGAGGACTGGATTAGATATCCAGTCCGGATGCAGCACTTCCATGATGAAGCCTGCAGCCAGTAACTTCGCCAATTCTTCGAGTACCACCTTTCTTCGGTCATCTGAGAGCCGCCGCGTCGGTTGACGCACTGGTTTCACCTCTGGCCGAACAAACAAAGAGTGCTCTGCCAACTCCCTCGGAACACCTGGCAGGTCTTTAGCCGACCATGCAAAAATGTCCCGATTCTCACGGAGGAAGTGACAGAGCGCGCTTTCCTATTTCTCGTCCATGCCAGCACCAATGATGGCGAAACGCTCCGGGTTCTCCGAGTCCAGCGGGATTTTCTTGGTCTCCTTGGGCACCTCGAATGAAGCGCTCATGTCCGGAGTAATTAGTCCGGACATGCCGAGCTGAGTAGACTGCGCCATTGCCACCACCTTCTGAAGTTGCTTCTTCTCCGCCGCGATCACCAAGGACTCGGCTAAACTGATCCCGCCGAGGCACATTGCATAGCCTTCTTGTAGTCACCTGAAATGGTTATTATTCCCTTGGGCCCCGGCATTTTCATCTTTAGGTAGGCCACATGAGTGGAGATCATGAACTTGGCCAAGGCTGGCCTTCCCAGCAAGGCATGGTAAGGGCTCTGCAAGTCCACAACCTCGAACTCAAGACTTTCAACTCGGCTGTTATCTCGGGTACCAAAACCCACGTCGACCCAAATCTTTCCCATAGGTGCACAAGAGACCCCGGGCACAATACCGTGAAACGTACAGCTGCTAGGCTGCAACTGGTTCGGTGAGTATCCCAGCTTGACCATGGTGTCTCGGTACATGATATTTATGGCACTCCCATTGTCCACCAAGACTCGGGTGAATCTCACATTGTTGGTCGGCCCACAGAACGTCGGATCCACCACCAGTGCATAGTTTCCAGGGCTCGGCATGATCCGAGGTGTATCTTGCCTGCTCCAAGTGATCTCTTGCTCGGACCAATTCATGTATTTCACCACTGCTGGAGTTACTGCATTCACCTCCTTGGCACGCCTCAGCATACTCTTCTTATCAGTTGACTCAGTCACAAACACCACGTAACTCTGATGTACTTCCCTATAATCATTACCGGGGTTCTCATACCTCTGATTCTCAAAGGACCACGTTTGGCTTTGGCCGGCACCACCGTTGTTGTTGTTGCCCTGGGCACTCACTGCATTCACCGGTTTCGCCTGCACCATCTTCTGGTTTTGGGCCGCATGCACCGGGGTTGAATTTGCTCCGGTTAAGCTCTGATTCTGCGCCGCTATGGTCGGCTTATGCTGCTGCTGCGCGTTCGGATATTGAGGTCTACGCCATTGGTTCGGTGGCCCACTCCGGTTTGTCCCAGCTTTCGCCCCTTCTGCAGCGGTTCGGTGATGAAAACTACACTGCAGAGTGGTATGGTTGGGTGTTTTGCCATTCCTGCCATGATAGATACATGGCCCATTCACCAATGACTCGTAAGTCACAGGTGGTCCGGCCTCCTGCCACTGCTTCGCACCACCGCCCTGATTCTGGTTCTGGTTCGGAGTCCATGCCTGACCCTCAGTCTTCGGTTTCTGGGCGCCTCCAGGTCCGGACTGACTTGGGTTTACAGCATTGACTTGGAAATCTGGTTCTCTCCTCTTTTGCCCGAACTCTTGACGGTTATCAAACCTCGGTCCGTTGTTGCGATTGTTCATCGGATTCCTCCTGTTCCGGGCATTCCCATCCATCAGAGGCTGCATCGGATCGCCAAGGGCATAGGAATCAGCTATCCGAATCGTCTCGGCCAGAGTCTTTGGCATATCTCTCTGGAGCCTCTGCCACAACATGCTACCATACCGACATCCATCAGCAAACCACGCTATAGCCTGTGCTTCGATAACTCCTCACAGGAGTTCCGAACATTGCTCCACCGAGTCAAGAATTCTCGGTCAGTCTCATTGTCCTCCTGCTTGCACGCCTGCAAAAGCTGAGGTCGGTTTGGCCTCTTGTAAGTGCTGGCGAAGTTGCTATTGAATGCCTCCTCTAAATCCAGCCAGCAATTGATGCTATTCTCCGGCAAATTGTTCAGCCAGATCCGAGCAGGACCTTCCAACATGTGCGGGAGATACCGGACCGCCCATCGGCGATTGCCCCCCGCAATGTATACTGCTGAAACATAATCAGCTAGCCAATCTTGCGGCTTGGTGCTCCCATTGTACGGCCTGGTACTCCGACCCAACTGAAACTGAGACACTGGTGGAGGTGGTTCCTTCATGATCCGAGGTCCAAAACACGCCGGACCAGGAGGGCCTTCCTCTTCCAACTCTCGGACATGTAAATCCGATCTAGCTTGTATCGCGCGTCACCTGTAGGCAACGTCCGAGCTCCGATACGCTCTCCCAATGCACCATCCACTCTATAGAATCCAGCCCGCTCCATGGCTGAATTTCCATCATCATATCGGTCGCCACCTCGACCGACGCTCTTCGGCTGCGGAACATACTCCGGCTCTTGCTGATACTGCTCCTGCGGCCGGGGTTGCTGCTGATGCCTCGGGGGCTGAGGTGGTTTACCTCGGCCAGCCGACGCTGCTTGCCCACCGTTCTGATTTCCCTGAGCTGAACGGCCTTTAGCTCGGCTTGCATCACCTGGGCCGGGGTCTCCATTGGCTCGGCTAGCGTCACCGACCTTTTGCTTTCCAGCTAACACCGGATCGTACACTTGCAGCTGCATCTCCTTGTTCCGACCTGAAGTGACACTCCGGGCACGATCGGCTCCTCCGACGTGTGGAGACGAGGCTTGCCCCTTGGACCCTGGCTAACTGGCCTAATCGAATGGACCGCCTGCGAACCGCCAAGCCCGGCCTTGCGGAGGGCTTCATTTTGCTTGCTGGCCACATGCACTAACTCATTGAGCCGCTTCTGCTGCTCACGCCATGCATCTCCGGTCAACTCCGATAGCCCGGCCCTTACTGCTTCGGCTGCTCTAAGGTTCTTGGCTGGTGAACTATACACCGGCCTACCAGTAGCCGACCTGCTACTTGTTGCCTTACTCGAGCCGAGACTGCAGCCCTAACCATCTCCTCATAGAGGTCCTTGCCTCGGTTGAACAGAGCAGCTTTCTTACGCCGCACAACCGGAGTAAAACCATCCTCTATACCATGTGCAGCATTGTACTCCTTCTGCTCCATATCGAACTGCTGCTAGCCTCGGCCAGCAACCGAGCTTCTCTCATCACTCTCTGGCGCTCTGCCTCTAACCCGGCCACCGTATGCTCCACACTTGCCTCTACTGCGAGTGGCCGAGCTAACCTATCAACGATAGATTCTAAGGGAAACTTCTTCCCTTGGCATGCCCAACTGCTCATTCTGACTAGGTTTCTCGTACGGAAACTTCGCCGCCGACCTGATTTCTCAGGCAGCGCGGTTGGCGTCGCCTCCACCTCGGCTAGCGCGACTTGCCAGCATCTGCCTTGCTAGCTGCAGGCTGGTACCAGCCACCATCACCTCCACACACCTCGGAGGGCGAGTAACACGTTGGCCCAAAGCCGCCAGGAGAGGAGTTTCGTCGTCCACGAGCACCTGCTCCGGGTACTCGCGAACCACCTCGACAGCAACGTATGTGGGGAAACTGCCGAGCATCATGAGGAAACCATGGTGGGGAAAGGCTTGCCGGCGAAGCACCCCGCATTGTCACTCACAAAGGCGAACTCGCCGATGTTGGCAACAAGGCCAGAAAGAACACACTCAGAGGAGCCCGTCCGGATGGAAACTCCACCCAACGCCTCAATCTGCCCCACGGTGGGCGCCAACTGTCGTGGTGGGATCACGGCAGATGCCATGGGTATGGCTTAGTTGGGGCCGAATGGTCGTTGGGGGAATCCGGGGAGGGTTTATGCACTCAAGATGTGCACAAGCAAGAACATGCAAGAAACCACAAGAACATGAACAAGAACCAAGAAAGCCAAGAACACAAAAGACACCACGATGTACCCAGGTTCGGGGCCTTCGTGAGGAAGTAAAACCCCTACTCCTGCCTTTCCTCTCTCAATATATCAGTGTAGTTCTCAGGTACAAGGTGCTCCTCGAGCTGTATGATGCTGCTCAAGTGAGAGCTCTAGATAGAAGATGAAACTATGAAGGGGGAAATGAGCTAGGGTTTTCGCCGTCCTCCTCCCTGGAGGTAGAGATGCCGCATATATACACAGGCCGAAGTACATTTTTACCCCTGCCTACAACTGACAATGGCATGGCCAAAAGGTAGAAGACAAGCCTCTGCCTCCTGCCAGCTCAACGGCCGGACTGTCAGGCCAGCCAGGCCTAGCTTTCCTCTTCCGGTCATACTTCAGTAGCCTGCCGAGGTCTAGCCTGTAGACCTTTCCCGAAATAGCCGAGTCAGCTCCTAGGCCCCCGAGCTTCCGGGAAACCCGTGGACGGACCTCGCCGTCCTCTGAAGCCTCGGGCTACGAGCTCTGCGGCGCCCGTGACCTCTCTGACATGCCTCGATCCTTGCTGCCAACCTCGGATAACACTCCGGATCCTATACCTCGGTAGAGAATACCTTATTCCTGTGGTAGCTAGCTGACTGCCCCGAGGTTGATACCTCGGAGGATATACCTCGGAGAATATACCTCGGACGTACACCTTACGTCGGATGACGCCTCCTGCGTCCTTGCTCAATCGCTACCTCGGACAGCTTACTACCTTAACCTTACATGTCTTGACCTCATCATTACCCTACCCGGGGGTAACCCCCCGACATATAGCATCAGCCAAAAATAGTTCTAACTATAATCGAACACACATAAAACTATATAAAACTGGATGTAGCCATATCAAAATAAATCTACAACAGTAATATTCATGCAAAGCTGAGATGTATGTTTATGAAGAAGTATCTTGCATTAAACTATTTGATAAAATATACTCCCACTAAATTTCGTATCCCTCATATGACTTTAGCGATTCAAGATCCGCAACGAACAAGTCAACTAGTGATGTATGCATCACTGCTAGAAGACATGGTAGATCGGTAAGCAACACTTGCTAATCATATCACATACGACTCTTGTTGTTGGGCGACATCTCTATGCCTAAAACCCAACCTTTATGCCCCAAGGCGCTTATAAGTTAACCAACCCCTTATGCGCGTAAGCTACCGGTAGATGGCACACTGCGGCAACAGAAAATAACCATCTAACCGATACAACCCATCTAGTCAACGAAAACTGAGCCGTCTGCGGCAACAGTCCCACCATCATTTGTAGAAGACATGGGATGGTGCAAGTTTTAGTTGGAGGGCATTTGTTTAACTTAACATTTGTGAGGGAATCTACTCTATTATGTAACAAGCATGGCAAGCAACAAAACAATAATAGAAGTAGACCTTGTAAAGGAACATAAAGAATTTGCAGATAATCAAATTAACTGTAAACGTGTGCACCTTTTGCAATGACGATCTTGTCACCACATTTTTCTCCGCTTGCCTTCATCACGACACATCATGCATCCGAGTGCAAATACCATACCGTAACATTTTACAGTGGCATGCACCTAATGCACATCATATGTGCACATCATAAATGGATTTAACCATTCCCACATTATTATCGCAAAACTATTTTGCATAGAATCATATTCTATAGATAATAATGTGTACTGGTAACATATACAATGCTACAGGAATTACACTCGAAAACAATTTTCGATAACCATGTCTAATCGCACAAAATCGCGAGAATAAATTTCACCGACAATGTACGAGAAGGAACTATCGATTAATCTAATTAATCAAATAAGCATCTCTTTAACTACTGCGTTATAACACTTTATAACCAGCATATTTAAACGAGTAACATTTACTTGACTTTCGGAAACCCTTTTCCAACCAAGCTGACAAAGCATTTATAAGTCAGCACAACTAGTTGATCAAATCAACAAGTACCAACCAAAAACGCTTTTGGTTGATTACTTCAACCAAGAATAAAAGTTCAGTAAAGGCTGCAAACATATGTCGCCCGGCGACTATATAATGTACAGTAAATACCACAGATCATATCTGATTCTGAACTGGTCGCAAATTGCTGACGAGCAATTCCAATTCATCATATGAACCAGTAAGCGATCAACTTTTCTTCTGAACACAAGTCAGTACCGATGACATAGTAACAGGAATACCACTTGATCCATCGGATGAATCAAATGGACTTCTGTCATATAATCACGTATATCCGTACGCCTGGACCTACTGATCTCATCAACAGGTTATTTGAACAAAATATTAATCCATCATATGAATAAACTCATTCATCCTTATTAGTCACATCACCATGAGACTAAACTGTTGCAGTCACGCCTACCAATTAAACAATAGATCATATCTAATAGTTTAACACCTGTTGCAAGTCTGGTAGCCTTATTCATCAAATGAATCATTCATATTCAGCTTCACCACTAGATCAATCTATTAGTGAAGGCTTGACAACAGCAAACAATTCATAGTATGAACCGCAACGCCATGTACTGCATAGCTGTATCATCATATACACTAGCAGAATACATACACTTAGTCGGCCGGCCGGAAAAGTACTAGTGTCTGGTGATAGTTCATCACATGAATCAAATTGAACCTTGCAGCATCTGCTACATAGATTACATCTACTAGCATTTACCACGCACAAGACAAACATCATATCTCAATCGATCAAATAGACTGATTAGACGACATCTAATACTTGCAGCCCAAACGCCAAATTGCTCTATCACATAGAACAAATGCAATCTCATCTGATTGCTCAAGGTTAGAAGCGATTAATCCATCACATGGATCGGACTCCCTTTGGACAAAACACGACCACAAAACCATATGCGTGTACCTTCTGTCCTCTGCTACTGGTTCTTCAAAACAGATCATATCTGTTCGTCAGAATAAGCAAAGCAAGCTGGTCGCTGAACTTTACGCCTGACCGCAGACTTCAGAAATCTGCTCGAACCCAAGAAACAGATATTATATGCATACCTCTATACGCACCTGTCACCGCAGGATCAAGAATTGTACTTACGATACAATCCCAGTGAGGTGCATGATCCCATCAGCTCCCCATGAGGCGCACTATCCAAGGAAACCAGAGAACTAGCGATCCCGCTTCCATGGAAACAAGCGCATGGACAGAAACCAGAAACTGCACAACGCATCTACAAAAACCATCGGCTGATCGCCTCCGCCATACGTACCGAACAGGACATTGGATCAAATCCACGACAGATCGCATCTGCCGTCGCGGCACAAGTCGTCGGACGATCTAATCGGCCGGAAACATCGTACCAGAAGATTTCGTAGATCGCATCTACCGATCAAATCCGCTGCCGGCACAACTCGTTGTGCGGCTGCTCCAAATCGAAAACTAAAACAAGATGGCTCTGATACCGCTGTAGGGAATCAGAGTAGGCTACGCTAGCACAAATCAAATTTTTTTACCGCAATCAACCCGGGAACCTCTGCAAGTAATCGATCACAGAGCACGAATTACCTCTCGACGCGCAGTGCAGCGGAAGACTGTCGATTTCGCGCGTCGTTGCCGTGTAGTCGTACTACTTCTCCTCCTTGCGATCCCACGAACGATTCGTCCAAACGCCCCAAGTGTGACGCATCTATCGGTATCCACACATACAGGGATGGAACACCGCGGTCGGGTGCTAGCACCGATGGCGCGATCTGGTGGAGAGAGTGCGGCGGCTAGGGTTAGCACTGGTCCTCCCTGTGTTGCCCACTCCTCTCTTTATATAGTCCTCCTAATGGGCTGCTACATTAGAGGCCCATTAGCACTATAAACCCAATAAGATGGATCGTATCCAAACTATGTTCCATACCCCTTAAGTGTGTGACCCTATAGATTCACGTATAAACGGACATGGCACGAGTACACTACTCGACCAATAATCGGTAGCGGCCTCTAGCAAGACGTGCCGACTCCCAAATACACGTAAAGATCATATCGGACGAACCTTCCACAATATTGTACACTTGTTCCTTTTGCCTCACGATATTGATTAAGCTCAAGGTGAGAACTAGTCATCCTTGTAATAGCCCGATCATCTTTCTCGATATCCATGACGCGGAATCCCTGAAACACGGTTAACACTTAACCGAGAGTACGGCCATACATTTTCTGGATCCGGTCATTCGAGTGGTCAAGATATATCTCTCCATTGGACGGAGGGCAAATCCCATCTTGATCAACCACGACTTGCAGCATGTTTCGTGACAAAATCGAAACTACCTTTATAGCTACCCTTTCACGGTGTAGCGTTGGATAGCCCCAAATTAAAGCCCTTACACATCCCAAGCTCACGCGAAGATCTCAGGTCTAAGGAATCAGCATACACATTGTATGAGATCAGATGATGACATGAAAGAATGGATATTCTCATAGTGTCTCATGGTGGGTCAGTCCAACTCCATGTTCTCAACATGAGTCCACATTATTGATCGACATCTCCATGTCAATGATCCGTGAAACATGATCATCCATCAATACATGTGCTAGTCACTGAATCATATGCCTCCCTCATATGATTGTTGACCAGAAACCTATTTAGAATAACATCATAGAGATAATGGGTTTCACAAATGAATCACGTATACATTAACCAATATCATGATAGTTTATTCAAGGGACGGAATGACAATTATTCTTTTGTCAGAGATTCATAAAGATGTGGAAATATCATCATCAATATGATTGCCTCTAGGGCATATTTCCAACAACCACGCCCCCACCTGCTGTGGAGATCGCATCTGCTGCGACTGCGGCGACAGCATCTTCGACTGCTGAGAAGATCGCATCCGCCTCGACTACACCGACCGCCTCCGCTGCGGCAGAGATCGCGCCCAACACGGCCACGCCATCAGCGTCTCCGGCTGTCAAGGAGATCGCATCGGCTACGACTACATCGACCACCTCGACGACCACCGCGCGGATCGAGTCTACTTCGACTACCTCGATCGCGTCGCTGGCGAGGTCAAGATCTACGTCAACTTCGACTACGTCAACCACACCTTCGCGCGCGACGGAAGCCGCGTCGTTCTACCCCGCCCACTCGCGTCTCCGTCAACTTACAAGATCGTCAACAAGCCAATCGCGCCCGCGTCAATGACGGCGACATCACTCCTCGCGTCAGCGGCGGAGATCGCGAGACTCCAGGGAAGGAGCCTCGGCAGCGACTGTGGTACCCACCACGTTGCGTCCATTTTCGGCTCTGAGCACGGTCGGACTAAGGAAGCAGCAGTGGCAGTGCCCGGCCCACTCCCCAGACATACCCCACGCAAGTCTTCATGATCGGCCCGACGCAGGGCAACAGCGACGAACCCGCATACCCACTGGAGGTGGTCATGCCGGACCAGGTGACGCGGCTCACCATCACCCGAGAGATAGCAATCAGAGCCCTGAAGCACGTCGAGGACGGCACGTACCCCCCACCAGACGCACCCCGGGAGGACCTTATGGCGGTCCAATACCTGCTACGGAAGGAAGGCGAACGACTCCGCGCAGAGAAGGCCGAGCTACTCCGACGCAAGGAGGAGGCTGACGCGTCGAGCGCCAGGAGGGCCGCTTACTCATTCACTGCCTCAACAGAGGTCTCACAAGGAGCAAGGCGCCACAGAGCCGCGTGCCCCTGATGACGGAGGCCGACCGCGCTAGAGTCACCCGCAACCTCGAATCATCATACATGAGCGAAGACGCAGACGGGATACCCGTCCCCAAAACGCCCGGAGCCGCGCTCATGGCAGTCGAAACATACTGCGGCTGACGCAGCCGCCCGAGGGCGACTCGCGCGCTCTCCTCCACAAGCAGCAGATCATGTCTATCAAGGCAGTCGAAGAAGCTCTGATGAACAAGGCGCCGACAGAAAAGGTGCGAGAAGATCGGGCCGCCGCGACCGCGAGCCCACAGCACTCGCAGGCCCGGCGGCAAGACAACTGCGACAACCGCAGCCAGGCGAAGACCTCCGCAACGTCATCCACAGAGGACGGTGGACCGCAGCCGCACCCAGCGGACGGTCAGCACGCCCAATACTGACGACCGCAATGACGGCGACTTCGAGCCATGCGGCGCCGCATGCTTCAGCTTCAACATCCGCGACACAAGAATGCCCAAGGGCTTCAAGCTCACGGCAGAAGCAGTCAAGTACGACGGGAAGCAGGACCCGAGACTCTGGCTAGAAGACTACCTCATAGCCTGCAGTTGCCAGGGCGGTACTTCGACTACGGCCATGCAGTACATCCAGCTGATGCTCACGGGCTCTGCACGCGGGTGGCTAAACACTCAACCCAAGAACGCCTTCAGGACGTGGGACGAGTTCGCGGAGGCCTTCGTTAAGAGCTTCCTGGGGACGTACTCGAGACCGACGACTTTCGTCGAGCTACAAGCATGCAAGCAAGGACGAGACGAGCCGCTCCGGTCGTACATCCAGCGTTGGACCCTGCTCCGCAACACCATGGAGACCGCCTCGGAGGACCGAGTGATGGATGCCTTCATGCACGGCGTCTCCCGCCGCGACCTCCGCGAGGAGTTTGGTAGGCTCCGGCCGAAGAACATGATCGAGTCATGAAGATAGCCAACCAGTGGGCAGACGGAGAGGACTCGGTCCGCGATAGTTCACGCTACTCCCCAAAGGACGAAGCCGGACCAAGCAACTGGCGAGAAGGACGCCACAAGAAGAAGCCGCGATACAACGGCAACGACTCAATCGAGTTAGTAGCGGCGGGATTCCAAACCCCCCGATGATGAAGCGCGCGACAGCAGTCGCCAATACAGCCATGTACAGTACAGTCGAAGCGGCGGTGACCAGAGTCGCCAATACAGCCAAGGGCAATACAACCGAAGCGGCGGCAGCAGCTACCGCAGCGACGGAGGCCATAAACGCGAGTGGCAGAAACGCACATTGAGCCCAGCGGAAGAGCTGGAACAACCCTGCAGGCACCACATGTTCAGGAACCCGGAAACGGGCAAGTGGGGATCCAACCACCTGTTGAAGGACTGTCGAAAGGCACGCAAGATATACGAAGCCATGCAGAAGATAGTCACTCCAGCACCCGCAGCGCAGCCAGTCGCGCAGCTGGCCATCCAGGCAGCACCCGCACCCGCAGTCGCTAATCCAGCACAGGCGGCGGGAGCCTTTCCACAGCAGCAGCAGCCGCAGCAAGAAGCCCCACCAGCGGTCCATGACGCATATCCAGCGGCACGCGGACAACTCAACATGATACAGAAGGGGCGCCCCTCAAACAGGACCCAGAAGATCATCACTCGCCAAGTTTTCCAGGCCATCACCTGTCCACCTGCAGTACCCGACTACCTGAGAGGGTCAGAGACACCAATCACGTTCTCCAGAGCAGATCATCCGCCTGCAGTACCACGACCCGGGCACGCCGCTCTGGTAGTCGAAGCTCTGATCGGAGATTACACCCTGAAAAAGGTGTTCATGGACGGAGGCAGCGGCATCAACATCATCTTTGCCGACACCCTCAGAAGGATAAACAGGCCAACGACAAACTTGCGGCATCAGAGACCACCTTCCATGGCATAGTACCAGGGCAAGCAGTCACGCCCATGGGAACGATCACACTCGACGTCATCTTCGGCACACCCGAAAACTTCAAGAGGGAGTCGATCGACTTCGAGGTAGTCGACTGGAAGTCGCAGTACCACGCGATACTCGGGCGCCCAACCTTTGCCAGATTCATGGCGGTACCTCACTACGCCTACCTCATGCTCAAGATGCCTGGACCCAAGGGCGTCATCACGGTGCACGGCGACTTCGACCGCTCCAACAGCTGCGACCGCGAGTTCAGCAAGATCTCCGAGTTCTTCGGAATGGAAGAGCACTTCGAGGCGATGGCAGTCGACAACGACAAAACCATCTTCCCGCCACGCAAGAAGCAGCCAAGGACGCCGCCTTCAACACGACTGACGACACAACAACTCATCAGGTCCACCCGACGGACGCAAACAAGACAGTCAAAGTGTCGTCGAGTCTGCCTATCGCATAGGAAAGCGCGCTCGTCGAGTTTCTACGTGAGAACTGGGAGATCTTCGCCTGGCAACCTTCTGACATGCCAGGCATACCCAGGAACCTCGCCGAGCACTCTTTACGCGTCCACAAGGACGCCAGACCCGTCAAGCAGACCATGCGACGCTTTTCAGGACCCAAACGAGATGAAATAAGCAAGGAGATCGATCGACTGCTCCACGCCAAATTCATCCGAGAGATCAAGGACTCGGACTGGGTAGCGAACCCGGTCCTGGTGGAGAAGAAGAAGACGAAGAAACTCCGCATGTGCGTCGACTTCACCGCCCTCAACAAATGCTGCCCCAAGGACCACTTCCCGCTTCCGCGGATAGACCAGATCATCGACTCGACTGCAGGCTGCGCACGCCTATCCTTCCTGGACGCCTACTCAGGGTACCAGCAGATCAGGATGAACGTCGACGATGAAGAGAAGACTGCATTCATCACACCCATGGCGTCTTCTGCTACCAGACGATGCCCTTCGGGTTGAAGAACGCTGGAGCCACGTACCAGCGCACAATGCAAGCCTGCCTAAAGGGGCTAATCGGAGAGATCGTCCAAGTCTACGTCGACGACATAGTCGTCACCACTCGAACGGAGGACACTCTCATCGCCGACCTCCGCAAGGTCTTCGCCGCCCTCAACGAGTATCAGATCAAGCTGAACCCGGACAAGTGTGTCTTCGGCGTGCCAGCCGGAGAACTGCTCGGGTACCTCGTCTCTGCAAGAGGAATCGAAGCCAACCCGAGAAGGTGCAAAACATACTCGCAATGCCAGCACCGACCAAGCTTCATGAGGTGCAACGCCTAGCCGGCCGAGTCGCAGCTCTCAGCCGGTTCATTAGTAAGTTGGGAGAAAAGGCCCTGCCTTTCTACCAACTGATGAAAAAGACAGACAAGTTCGAGTGGACAGAAGAAGCGCAAGACGCGTTCGACCAACTCAAGAAAACCCTCACGACTTCCCCAGTACTGGTGGCGCCACTGGAGAACGAGCCGCTATACCTCTACGTGTCAGCCACGAACAGGGTGGTCAGCACGGTACTCGTAGTCGAAGAAGAAGAAGGACACAGTCACCCTGTTCAGCGGCCCGTCTACTACCTCAGTGAGGTGCTAACCTTGTCCAAGCAGCGGTACCCGCACTACCAGAAGCTAGCATACGGAGTCTTCATGACATCAAGGAAGGTCGTCCACTACTTCTCCGAGCACTCCATCACGGTAGTAAGCTCCTCCGGGCTCTCCGACATCCTCACCAACCAAGCCGCGACAGGACGAGTCGCCAAGTGGGTTGTTGAGCTAGGGCCCTGGGGGCTGAAGTACGCGCACCCGAAGTCAATCAAGGCCCAGGTGCTTCCAGAGTTCACCACCGAGTGGATAGAGGCCCAGCTACCAGACGTACCCGACCTGTCCAACGCATGGACAATGTACTTCGACGGCTCCAAGAAGTTCAGATCAGCAGGGGCGGGAGTCGTCCTCATCTCACCTAAAGGCGACAAGCTGAGGTACGTGCTGCAGATGAACTTCCCAACGCCCTCCAACAACGAGGCAGAGTACGAGGCCCTGATCCACGGCATGCGGATGGCCAAGAACTGCGGCGCCACTCACCTCATGATCTACGGAGACTCCTACCTCGTCGTGCAACAAACCATGAAGCAATGTGACGCCATCGCCGACAACATGATCGCCTACAGGGACCTGTACAACCAGCTGGAAGGCACCTTCGACGGCTGCGAGCTGCGGCACGTCGGCCGCGAGAGCAACGAGGAAGCCGACACCCTCGCCAACCTGGGCTCAAACAAAGCGCCGGTGCCACCCGGAGTCTTCCTCGAGTGCATCACGCAACGCTCCGTCAAGCTCCGGCCCGCGCCGGGATCCTCTACATCGACAACGAGCACCGCCGACCCGCCCAGCACGGAGAAGGAGCCTATGGAGTATGCTGATCGAGCCCACATGGACGAGCCCATACCTGGCTTACATACTGCAGCAGAGGGTGCCAACAAACCCAGTCGAAGCCAAGCGCGTCATCCGCCGCTCCAAGGGCTTCACCGTCATCAACGGAGCTCTACAAGCGAAGCATCTCGGGAGTCCTCCAAAGGTGCATCGACCCAGTCGACGGTCAAGCCATCTTACTCGAGATCCACGCTGGCATCTGCGGGCACCACGCCAGCAGTCGAGCCTTAGTGGCCAAAGCCTTACGAGCCGGGTTCTACTGGCCCACCGCAATGCAAGACGCAGAAGAACTCGTGAGGAAATGTCTCGGCTGCCAGGAGTTCGCCAACAAGCCGCACGCACCAGCATCAGCACTAAAGACCATTCCACTCGCCTGGCCCTTCGCTCAATGGGGGCTCGACATGGTGGGTCCACTCAAGAAGTCCTCGCCGGGAGGACACACGCATCTCTTGGTGGCAGTCGACAAGTTCACGAAGTGGATCGAAGCTGTACCTTCACAAGTTCGACTGCCTCCTCGGCAGTTAACTTCATCAGGTCGATCATCTTCAGGTTTGGAGTGCCGCACAGCATCATCACCGACAACGGCACGAACTTCACAGCCGAAGAGTTCAAGGACTTCTGCTCCGAGCAAGGCATCAAGCTCAACTACGCATCTGTCTCGCACCCGCAGTCCAACGGACAGGTCGAAAAGGCCAATGGCTTAGTCTGCAAGGGCATCAAGAAGCGCCTGCGAGTACCATTGAGGCGCGCTGCAGGCGCCTGGGTTGAAGAGCTGCCATCTGTGCTGTGGAGTCTGCGCACTACGCCAAACAGATCCACTCAGTACACGCCATTCTTCATGGTCTACGGCGCAGAAGCAATCATGCCGTGCGACATCAAGTTCGACGCGCCCCGAGTGGTGGCTTACGACGAGTCCGACGCAGAAGAAGCACTCGAGGACGACATGGATACCCTGGACGAAGCACGCGACATCGCCCTTACCCGCACAGCCGTGTATCAGCAAGACTTACGCAACTACCACGGGCGGCGACTGCGGCCCAGAGCGTTCGTCCCTGGCGACCTTGTCCTCCGCCTCAAACAGAAGAAGGTGCACAAACTCGCCTCCCCGTGGGAGGGTCCATACATCGTGACAGAGGCAATCGGCGGCGGAGCTTACCGCCTGAAGGACTCGAAGACGGGGACAGTCTGCCACAACCCGTGGAACGTTGCGCAACTGCGCCGCTTCTACGCCTAGTCGACTCCCCCTTGTAACAAAGCATACATGTCAAGAGGCGGCAGGTTCCAGACGCACTCTTTCCCTTACCAGGGTACCTGAGGGGACTGGAAGGGTTTTAATGAGGCGGCCTGCTCGCAAAAATCAATGAAGTGATTTGTGGAACAAGCTCTCCCCTTTACTTTTTTAGTCAAAAAGCAACATAAACCTAGGCCGCACCCGACGCACTCGGGGGCTGCGCCATACAGGTCCAACTCGAAAAATCCTTGGCCGTCACCCGAAGCACTCGGGGGCGCGCCGCGCAGGTCTAAGTCAAACCTAGGCCGCCACCCGACGCACTCGGGGGCTGCGCCATACAGGTCAACTCGAAAACCTAGGTCGCCACCCGAAGCACTCGGGGGCTGCGCCGCACAGGTCTAAGTCAAACCTAGGCCGCACCCGACGCACTCGGGGGCTGCGCCATACAGGTCCAACTCGAAAATCCTAGGCCGCACCCGAAGCACTCGGGGGCTGCGCATACAGGTCAACTCAAACCTAGGCCGCACCCGACGCACTCGGGGGCTGCGCCATACAGGTCCAACTCGAAATCCTAGGCCGCCACCCGAGCACTCGGGGGCTGCGCCATACAGGTCCAACTCGAAAATCCTTGGCCGCACCCGAAGCACTCGGGGGCTGCGCGCAGGTCTAAGTCAAACCTAGGCCGCACCCGACGCACTCGGGGGCTGCGCCATACAGGTCCAACTCGAAAACCTAGGCCGCCACCCGAAGCACTCGGGGGCTGCGCCATACAGGTCCAACTCGAAAACCTAGGCCGCACCCGAAGCACTCGGGGGCTGCGCCATACAGGTCCAACTCGAAACCTAGGCCGCACCCGAAGCACTCGGGGGCTGCGCCGCACAGGTCTAAGTCAAACCTAGGCCGCACCCGACGCACTCGGGGGCTGCGCCATACAGGTCCAACTCGAAATCCTAGGCCGTCACCCGAAGCACTCGGGGGCTGCGCCGCACAGGTCTAAGTCAAACCTAGGCCGCACCCGACGCACTCGGGGGCTGCGCCAATGCAGGTCTAACTCGAAAACCTAGGTCGCACCCGAAGCACTCGGGGGCTGCGCCGCACAGGTCTAAGTCAAACCTTGGCCGCACCCGAAGCACTCGGGGGCTGCGCCGCACAGGTCTGACTCGACACCCTTGGCCGCACTCGAAGCACTTTGGGGCTACGCCGTACAGGTCTGATTCAAACACCTAGGCCGCACTCGACCGCTCGGGGCTGCACCATACAGGTTTACAGAAGTCTACAAGATACAATTTACTCACTCGGGGGCTACCCCCACCTCGGCATACATACACTCATATTTCCACTTGGAAAAATTGCTTTTACAAGCTAACGATATACAACAGCAGTCTACTACTCTTATTCTACAGGCTCGCCCTTTGGCGCATCGAGTGGCCCTACAAGGTGCTCACTAAAGCTCTGGACCTGCTGAATCATCTGACGCGCAGCCGCAAGAGTATCGGTGTAGTCACCCTCTCCAGGCAAGCCGTCAAGCACCTTGTACAGTGGAAGATTAGGCCGGTGCATTCGAACGTACGCCAGCGCCACGTTCGCCCCGGCAACAAGTTGAGTGTGCACGACTTCCTTCAACGCACTGCCTTCACGGAACCTCTCCAGCAGCGCAGCCAGTCCATTAGGCTGCTCGTTGTGCGGAAAGTACACCCTGTTGATCTGCCAGAGGGTTTTTCTACAACCTTCCAAGAGCACAGCAGCCCGCCAGGTGCGATCCAACATTCGCGCCAGTACACTACCTCTGGATTTATTCGACCAAAACTGACGCGCTTCGGGTGAGTCACCGGCGGCTTCTTTCTCCACCCGCTCGTCTACTCGACTTTGCTCGGCCTTCCAGTCAGAGTTCACATCTGCATCAAGACCCAGCACTAAGAACAGTAAAAGGATAAAGAAGTCGAAGCACAGTGCTAGAAGACCAACCTTGCAGCTGCCGACTGATCAAGTCCATCTCGCCCAGCAGAAACTCCTCTCGCTGGGAGAACGGCGCAACGGGCCGTGACCTCAAGCGCTCCAACTCCAACTCGGCGCTCTTCAACTTCGACTCGAGCTCAACAACCTTGTTCCTCATGAAGGTGATCACTCGTTGATCATTCACACTTCGCGCAGGAGCTGGAGGAGCTCGACGGCGACGACGAGTGGGTGCAGCCGAAGAGGTGTCCTCCTCGTCGCCCGCACCAGTCGTTCCAGCGACCCCAGGAGCTTCGCCCATCTCAGACTGCCAAGTTCGACAGCGTCAAGCAAGGAAAAGAACACATTCATTCAAGCCTAGATATGAAAGAAGACTCGAAGGCACAAATTCACATTTCAACATCAGCATGTTCGCGGCCAGAAGACCCGCAAATATATAGTTCATTACAGACCAAGAACCAAAAGCAGAAGAATCTTAAAAGAACGGAGTCTACATCACAGACTCCGACTGGGAACGGCTCTTCCTAGCAGCCAACTCTGCAGCCTTGGCAATCCTCTTCTCGAAGGTGGCGATCAACTTTGCAGCCAGCTGACTCGCCTGCGCCTTCACACCGCTAAGGGACGCGGTCTTGCCATCAGGCTTCCGAGGGAAGTCGCTGACAACCTTCTCAAAATCACCTACGACTTGGTGACCAAGAAGTAGCTGGAAAGTGAGCTCTGAGCCGCGTACCGTCTGCGCACGCGTGTAGTCCACCAAGGTGGTCGCATTGCCTTCGAACGGAGCCGCAAGCGCGTCGACAGCAACCGGCGATGGCTTGCTGGGGAAGATGCTCCGGTGCACAGTCGCCAAGGCGCCTGTCGACTTCTGCAGCGCCGCCGAAGCATACGCGCAGACGCGGTCGATGAAGCCAACAGCCTCCGCCAAGCCGACATTCTCGCTGGAAGTCCCTTCTGGAGGAGCACCTCCGCAAGTCTCTGATCAAAAGAAAACCACACCCGTAAGACATCAGAAGTCGACAAAAGGCAAAGTAGGCACTGAGCCGAAATACTTACTTCCAACAACATCTGCGAGTGCGAGCAAGCGGTCGACCTGGGTCTTCTCCAGATCATCCCGAGCTTGTTCACGCTCTCGGGCCTCACCCAGCGACTGCTCCAGCTCCGCGACTCGTTTCTTCATGCTCTCCCTCTCGCCTATAAGGATCAAGAGCAGTGTTAGTCATAAAAGGCAGTCGAAGCGCCCCTCGAACACAAGGGTTCACACTCACTATTCGCCTGCTCCAGAGCAGTGCGGAGTTGATCCCTCTCCTGCTCCATGCGAACGAAGGCTGCGGCTCCCTCCATCTGCTGGCGATAAAACGGCTGCGGGAAACACAAGACATCAATCTGCGCCCGACTATTCTAGTCACGCACATCTTCGGGGGCTACTCCCATCGGGAGCGCTGTTCGCGCACCCGATACAGATTTTGCAGAATGAGTCAAAGGACACTTACATGCTCAAGCAGCCCAGCGTCAGCCGGAGTCGCATCAGCAGCTTTCTCTGGCACGGAGGAGGTCGAAGCCTTCAAGGCCAAAGCGTCACCCGCCTGAGCCTCTTCTCCGGTCGTCTTCGCAGTCTGCTCGATCATGGGAGCAGAAGTGTGCTCCATCTCACGAGGAGGAGAACCAGCAGCGCCAGTACGGTCGCTGTGACAAGATAACTCAATTCAAGGACTCGCAAATCAAAAAGCAAACTCGACACAAACAAGGGATGGTTACGCGACTAACCTGGCGCCATCCACATCATCTTCACTGCCCAGGGAGACGGAGGCCATCCTCGCAAACTCAGTCGGCGGTGCAGAGCCGAGGGGAGGCACGATCAAAGGCTCAGCCAGGTCACTCGTGTGCCTAGCGCCCGAGGACGACTCGCTCGCCTCCTCCTCGTTCTCCACACCCGCCTCCTTCACGGGTGACGAAGCCGAAGCAGAGTCGCCACTCTTTCGCCTCTGCCGCTTCAGCAGCGGCTCCTCATCTTCATCGTCCTCCAACTCTTCACTCGGAGAGGTGGCGGAGGGAACTTCATCGTCATCAACCTCGTCCTCCTCAGGGAACTCTGCCTCTTCGTGAGGTCCATTCTCCATCAACGGAGGAAGACTAACATAGCTCGAACGACCCTGTCAGCAAATGAAGCATTCGAGTCAGGCAAAAAGATTCGACAGAAGAAGATACAAGACAAAAGCAAAGCAAACGAAGCTCACCTCAGGCACAGGGTTATTAGGCCCATACGGCTCGACCGGGCACTTGACATTGCACGGGTCAGCGGCTCGGAGACTAGTGATGCTCCTCACCTTCGACACGACTGCGTCATCATCGAGCTCATCGCCAACATCCTCACGCGCCCACATTGGGTGGACGCGAGTGCGGAGCGGCTGCACCCGAAGCCTGAAGAAGGTGGCAATAAGGTGAACTCCACCTGTCTCGCGCCCAAGACTTTTCAGAAGGCCACGAAGAAGCGTCAGCAAGGGCTGAGTCGCCTCCCTGTCCTCCTTCGACAGCGGGTGCGCCCACGCGTTCGTCTTCCGCAACTCGCGATCAGCCGCGAAGTCGGGAAGCCCTTCCTGGTCGCACCTGATGTAGAACCACTTCTTCCGCCAGCCCTGGACGGAGTCGGACTTCTTCATCTGAAAGTAGGTGGTGTCGCCACGCACCTGGATGCCGAAGCCGCCGACTGGATACACCTGCTTGCTCTTCCCCACGTTCCTCCTCACGAGGAATAGCGACTTCCACAGCAGCCAGTTGGGTGCGATTCCCAGGAAGCACTCGCAGAGCACGATATAGCTCGCGATGCTCAAGACGCTATTGGGAGTCAGATCGTGGATCTGAATCCCATAAGCGTACAAGAGACCACGGACGAAATCGTGGAGGGGGAACCCGAAACCCCGCGGAAGGAAATCCACGAAGCAAACGCGTTCCCCCTCGCGAGGAGCGGGGAATACCTCTTTCCGGGAGCGCGCACCGTCGCCTGTTCTGCCGGCGGCAGCAGCCCCTGCGCGCGGAGGGCCTCGAGGTCGGCCTTCTTCACCGACGATTTCACCCAGTCGCCGTCGGGCTTCTTCATCACGCTCGCCTCGGCGGCGGCGACGCGCCAGCAGCAGGCTTCCCCTCTTCATCGCGGCCTTGCTCATGGAGGGTGGAGAAAAGAAACTGGCAGAAAAGAACAACAATGGCGGAGAGCAAGCAGCGGAGACGATGGCAGAATGGGGATGGAATGAACTGTTCGCCGCCGCGGTGAAAAATATATACCGCGTGGCCAGTTAATCCAGGCCGTCCTCAGCGAAACCGCACTCCACAACATCATCTGGCCGTCCACGTGTCGCGCGGAGATAGCAACCGTCGCCGGCCACGCCGCCCACTACGCACGGGAATCAAGGCGCCATCATCACACCGCGAAATTTTCGCGCCCAACGGTCAGTATAAAGCGGCAACCGCTGTCTCCAGTCAATACTGACAGTGGGATCGCACTGTCACGTCCCATCGGACACAGAGTGCGCCAAAAACGTCAGCGCTGACGTCAACCGCGAAGGCGTAGGAAGTAAGCCAACGGGCTGATTGAGAACTCGAACAGTTCATTCGAGTGCAAGAAGATTCAGTAAGCTCCAAGAGCTGAACAAACTCGTGCAGTAAGCCAAACCGGCCGAATACATAGTAAGTCACGCAAAGCCAGTCGCGACTCCATCAGGTCAAGTCCCTTCTTTACTCCCATCGGGAGTGGGCTTTTCGACTGAAGAAAAATTGAGTTTAACCTCAATTGCAAGCAATTCAGCTTAATCTCGGGGGCTACTCCCATCGGGAGCGCTGTTCGCGCTCCCGAGTGACTCAGAACATTAGCAGTCGAAAAATCACCGACTAAGGCTGTGCTCACAGTATTTTACCCTGCAGTCGACGGTTCGACTAAGGAATCCTCCATAAGCCCTGAACGGCCGGAGTCGACTAATTTTACTTGTTCCTTTCAGGAACCCGACGGCGTGCCCAGGAGGAAGGAGTCCTTTACCTGACTCTACGATTTAACTAAGCACTCGGGGGCTCCTGTCGTGGGGTCACTCTTCGACTGCCCCACGGTGGGGACACCTGGGTCACGCCAAGCCTATCAGCCTTATGACGAGGGCCCAAGGAAGGCCCAAGGAGGACGATGTGCGGCCCAAGATAGTCGACGGATAGGTCATGCGACTCCTATCATCTTGTAAGCGCCATCGGCACCGTTCACCTGAGACCTAGCCTACCATATAAAGGCTAGGAGGGTCCTTCGTCTAGGGTAAGCTCATAGCCGCCATCACAAACCCTAGCGAGATTGCCATCTCGCCATTGTAGCCACAACTCGCCATTCAATACTAGACAAGCAGGAAGTAGGGTGTTGTCCTCCGGGAGCCTGAACCTGGGTAAAACGCCTTGCTTGTCAGCCGTCGTGATCACCAGCGCTCATTTCTCTTCCCCTCAATCAACCCGGGGTACACAACCCAGGGATTTGCCGAGTCCACACCTCGTCACATAGATATTTTTATCTAGGAGGTATGTGAACCGGAAATTTCAATCGAACTTCTTGTCGAGAAGTTAAATTTAGTTGAAAAGAAAATGATGATTTGAAAGAAAAATTGAAAAAAATTGAAGAAGTGAAGATGAAATTGGACTTGGATCTTGCCGATGTCGTCGATGATCACACGATCAAGATGGATGCAATGCGCTTGAAGATTAGAAAGATTAGAAAATATGCCATTAATAAATAGGCTTGGTATCATTATGTTGTCGGATCAATGGTTACCTTAGTTGCGATTTGATCGCATTTGTTGTTGCATTTAAATGCATTAGATAGTTGTACGTTAGTTTCAATATGTATGTTTATGAGAACTATGTATGAACTTTATGTATATATTTTTGCAATAATAACATTTGGTCACTACTCTACTTTGGTTTTAATGTGAGGAACTTGTATTAATTAGTTTAGTCACTTCTCTATTCGTGATGTAGTTTAATGGTTTTTGATATATTTATATAATGCAGATGAGCCGACAATGGATGTACGGTGACCGACGCTCTCCGGAGTTCATTAATGGCCTGCATAATTTTCTCCATGTGGCTGAGGCAAACAAGCGGAATGGTTTTATTTGTTGTCTATGTAGTGTCTGTAAGAATAAGGATTACTCTTCCTCAAAAACCCTACACTTCCACCTGTTGCAGTCCGGTTTCATGTCCGGCTATAATTGTTAGATCAAGCATGAAGAGAGTTTAGAATGGAAGACAATGAAGAAGAAAATGATGATGACAACTATCCTATGTTCCCTGAACACGGTGGTACTACAATGGGGGAAGACGAAGCTGAAGAAGAGGCCATTGTTGATGAGCCCGATGATGATCTTCGTCGGGCCATTCTTGATGCACAGATAAACTGCGGAAGTAAAAACGAGAGGTTGAAATTGGAGCGCATGTTAGAGGATCACAAAAATTGTTGTACCCAAATAGCGAAGATGGCCAGAAAAAGAGTTGCTGAAAATATTAAAGAAGATGCTTTCAAAGGATAACAAATTGCCCCCAGTACGTACGAAGCAAAGAAGATTGTCTGCCCTCTAGGATTAGAGGTACAGAAGATACATGCATGCATTAATGACTGCATCCTCTACCGCGGTGAGGAGTACGAGAATTTGAATGCATGCCCGGTATGCGGTGCATTGCGGTATAAGATCAGGCGAGATGACCCTGGTGATGTTGAGGGCGAGCGCCCCAGGAAGAGGGTTCCTGCCAAGGTGATGTGGTATGCTCCTATAATACCACAGTTGAAATGCTTGTTCCAAAACAAAGAGCATGCCAAGTTGTTGTGATGCCACAAAGAAGACCGTAAGAAAGACGTGATGCTGAGACACCCCGCTGATGGGTCGCAGTGGAGAAAAATTGACAGAGACTACCCGACCTTTGCACGTGACGCAAGGAACTTAAGGTTTGGTCTAAGTACAAATGAATTTAATCCTTTTGGGGGGGCAGAGCTACAGTCATAGCACCTGGCCTGTGACTCTATGTATCTATAACCTTCCTTCTTGGTTGTGCATGAAGCGGAAGTTCATTATGATGACAGTGCTCATCCAAGGCCCGAAGCAACCCGGCAACGAAATTGATGTGTACCTGAGGCCATTAGTTGAAAAACTTTTACATTTGTGACGTGAAGAAGGTGTACATGTGTGGGATGAGCACAAACAGGACGAATTTGACCTACGAGCGTTGTTGTTTGTAACCATCAATGATTGGCCTGCTTTTAGTAACATTTCAGGACAGACAAACAAGGGATACAATGTATGCACCCACTGTTTAGGTGAGACTGAAAGTATATTTGATAAATGTAGGAAGAATGTGTACCCGGGGCATCGTCGATTTCTTCCAAACAGGCATCCCTTAAGAAAGAAAGGCAAGCATTTCAAAGGTGAGGTAGATCACCGGACGAAGCTTACCCGTCCTACTGGTGATGATATATATGGTATGGTCCAGGATTTAAAAGTAATATTTGGAAAGGGTCCTGGCGGACAATCTGTTCCGAATGACGCTGACGGACACGCACCCATGTGGAAGAAGAAATCTATATTTTGGGAGCTACCCTATTGGAAACTCTTAGAGGTACGCTCTGCAATCGACATGATGCACGTGACGAAGAATCTTTACGTGAACTGCTAGGCTTCTTGGGCGTGTATGTGAAGACAAAAGAGATGCCGACCTGATTGCTAAACGGGTCACTCCAGAAACAACGGAATTTCCCAAGAGGTCCAAGCGCTGGTTGTACGGGCATGGGGCATCGTTGGACCTAGAGACAGGGAAGCTTGTTCCAAGGGGAAAAAAAATAAGGAAAATTCAAACGGTCACCAAAGCGATTGTTAAAGCAAGAAAAAGTTCAAAAGGGAACGTTCAAACCAGACAGAGAGAACGACGAGCTGACACTCTCGGGAATCCTGAATACCATGGACGAACATGAGGCTATGGCCCCGGTACGTGTTTCGTGGAAGGCTGGGTTTCTGGAGTGCGCTGACAGTTATAAAAGTTGTTAGAGAAAAAAGAAGCAGGAGGTAGACCGGATCCAACGGCTAGAAGCAAATCACGAGGAATTGCAACGCATAGTCATGTGGCAGCAGGAGCAACTGGACACAATTAATAGCAGCAAAGGGCATCTGAGCGGCAACAAGAAGATCCTGCATTCGATGTCGTCCCATCCCAGGTGAAAAGCAGCGTGGGTTCCACGGTGCTCCTGGGTGATCATGATGCACTGATGGATGAAGCATCGATGGCTTGCTACCCGTGGATAATATCACGGAGAAGACAATGTGTGATCTACATCAGTCAATGAAGAACATATCCTTCAAGGTGGCGGTCGGTTGCTGGCTATGCTCGTGTCGGGGTGGATGAAGTTCTGAAGGGATTTGAGACACTGGAGCTTGACATGGCTGGAGGTGAAGGGGAGACGACACTGGGAGAAGTCAGGGGTGGTATCATTCTATGAAAAAAGGAATACATCGTGTTTGCAGACTCCACGCCTCCACGGACTCCTCCTTGTAGCAATCACCTCAGCAAAGTCCACCCCTCCCGATAGGGACCCCAGCGCGAGTCCATCTCGATCTCCATCGCGTCAGCCATCTCCGCCCACTAAGTGGCTAAAGCAGAAACCCACCGGTTCGCCACCTAAGAAGAAAGCTAGAAAGAAGAAACCAGAGGAGCCTCCTGCCAAGTTACCTTACGACTTGACTGAAGAGGAAAACAGAGCGGTCGTGACTGCCAGGTGAAAGCCCATTTTGCACCGAAAAAGCCCGAGCCAAAGGAGAAACTACCTGAGGACGTCGTTGTGCGCTTCGTGAAGAACTTATCGGACCCCGAACCGAAGTTGCCATCATACTATGAGCTCTCTATTGAGAGGTCATATATCGGACTAGGGCAGCAGGGGAGAAGAAGCGGGAAAAAAGATCCCCAGCTCGGAGAATAGGAAAAACAATCGATCCCCCGCTCAAGGTGTTTCCCGATAAGGACGTACAGAATGACAGTACTGGTCAATTCATAGGCGACACTGGTTACCCTATTGCTAAGATAGCATGGAGTTATGTTCACGGGCGGTCTCTGGTCAGACCCGAGCAGGTTGACAATCTATCAACACAAATGCGAAAATTGCATCAGTGGTACATGAAAGTCGCAAAAGGGGGGCAAATCATGCTCATGGTGGCAGTTAAGGAAGAGCACTTCTTACAAGAATATGATGTGCATATTGATTTTTCCAAACTTTTTCAGTTATACAATCAAGATGCCCTCGACAAATCTCTCATCAGTTGCTATTGTCTGTAAGTGATTTATTTCTGTAATTTAAATCTTTAGCTCAGCTCGTTCATTGCTTGTAATGTTCCTCACTATATTCTTTTGTACGCTATTATGCATAATGAAGATTCTCGAATGCAAAAAGGAGAGAATCTATGACATTGGGTTCATTGACCCGAATACCATTCATGAAGTTACCATAAAAAACCATGGCAATGACACAGAGTTACTTTTGCTAAGGTTTTTAAAGGAACACATGTATAAAGCAGAAATACTTTTTGCTTACAACTTCAGGTGAGTGTTACTGTCTTGTACACATTCTATTTTGCTTACTCGAGGTTAAGTGTAGTGATGAGTTATGCATGACTGTGTATATAAACGTGCGCAGCTTCCACTTGATTCTGCTAATCATTAGAATTGACGATGGAACCGTTGAAGTCATGGACTCATTAAGGAGAGATCATGAAGAATACAAGAGCCTGACTAATATGCTCCAGAAGTAATTTCAATCATTATCGCACTATATCGGCCTCTTTCGTTCATTTCCTGATATCAAGTAATTAATAACTCTTTTATTCATTTTCTTTGCCGGGCAGGGTTTGAAAACAGTTCATCAAGGATGAAGTCGGTGAATGGAAACCGGAGCTAAGTTTTGTTCTGAACAAGGTAAGTAGTACTACCTAGGTCCGCGCATCTCTTTAATTCTAGTTTCAATACCATTATCATGATTGATTACTAGAAGAATACCCCGCACGTTGCAGCGGGAATCTTTATAAAAAGTTAATATGTAAATGGAATGGGTATAAGACGCATGATAGTCTAGACGCTAAATTTAATTTGTATGAAATTATTGAATATCTGAGTACTAAATATTAGTGAGGTGGACAATTATATGGATGGAAAAAATGACATGGATATGTTGCATGAGAGATGTACATTATTACTTATTGTTAGTAGAGATGACATGGACAATTTATTGGCTAAAATAGTGGATGATGTGGATACCTTACATGTTTAGATAGAAAAATAATTAATGCACTTAGTGGGGTTTTGCTTTATAAGAAGTATAGATTATTTGATTGAATTCTATTCTCGTACAGTGGTGTCTGAGGCAGCCACAGGGGACTCATTTATGTGCATGCTACATTTGCGAGTTCATTCGCGGGATGACCAGTGAGAACCGCAAAACTCGAAGGCAAATTGATGTACGTAAACACTATTCCCAATTTTATTTTATTACCATCAATTGTGTTGAGTTTCATTCATAATTTTTTAATGATGATTTGACATATATACACACAACTCATATATTCATATTGATCTCCTTCTTTTAAAGTTGAAGAAGATGCGGAACGCGCTCCTACCAGAGCACCGCGTAAAAGCAATTGGGGAGAAATTGGCAGGATTTTTGCTTGCGGAGGTCATACCTGAAACCAGAGAATTCCATAGTCGATAATGCCTCCATGTAATTTAGTGATCTCCATGTAATTAAATAAATATATATACCAAATTGTATGTGTATGTATATGCATCAACGTGATCTCCATGTAGTATGAACTTTATGTATACGAAAACTTGTTTTTGGCGCATCGACGTGATCTCCATATGATTGAAAACATAAAATCCGAAACCCTAAACCCCTTAACACTGAAAAATAATTGAAAAGAAACAAAAAAAACACAAACCTTTAGTCCCGGTTGGTGTTAGCAACCGGGACTAAAGTTCCTCCACGCGCCCGCGCACGGCTCCGCCCACGTGGAGGGCCTTTAGTCCAGGTTCGTGGCGAACCGGGACTAAAGGGGGGGGGGGGGGGGGGGGGCTTTAGTCCCAATTGGGTAGTCCCGGTTTCCTTCTTTTGGGAATTCCCAACCGAACTATCTTCAAAACCTATTAACCCACTCCATCTTCAGCAAACCGTGTTTGTTCACTCGTGCCATTGGACCTTGGACTGCCTGAGTATTTTGCCACAGACGCTTAGAGGAGGCGCTAGCATCGTTTTCTTGGTCGTTTTACCCAATCCCCAAACGATCGCTGGATTTACGTGTGCGTCGTTGTTTTGCTTGTCGCTCCAACATTTTTTCCACTCATGATTTTCGTGGCGTCAGGAACTATACATGAACGCTATTTCCCCGGCAAATTTCAGAGAGTGTTTGGTGGGCGCTTAGCTTTTCAGCATTGGAGAAAAATAATAGTACTAATTTGTTTTCTAACCGCGTTTATCGCCCCCGATTGGCATCTGGCGTTGAAAGTTTTTTTTTTTGGATAAGGAAACCATGATTGGCATCCAGTTTCATATTTTCATAAACCTAGGGGTGGTACATCTAGTCTCAAGGTCTCAATTCCTTGTTAAAATGCGAAAAATAACAACCAGCGTTGACAAGAAACTAAAGATGGACACTCCCCAATCTTTACTTGCGACACACAACCAAAAAAGATACTCCTATGACAACTAAAACATGAAAAAGGCCAATATTCTATCTTTTAACTTAACTAGAGATGGAAGGTAGCGAGACACAGACTTAGACATCCAGGTACATAGGAAGAAAGACTAAATCACAGATGCAGTCTGTCTACTACAGGATCCAACCGGATATTCTATCTTATAACTTAACTAGAGATCGAAGACATCCAGGTAGACAGGAAGGAAGGCTAAAACCACAGTTGCAGTCTACTTACTATAGGATTCCAGCGGTGTCTTCTCCCGAAAATCCAGCGTTGAGAGTGAGGACACTTCAGATTTTTCTTTAATTCCATAGATTATTATTACTAGCAAAATTGCCCATGCGTTGCAACGGGATAGAAACAATCAACACGTTGAAAACATCGGTTGGACCTAATTTTTGCCCCACAATCGATATACCCATGTAACCCTAGCCTTTATTTGTCCAATTGTCCTTTTATGTTATACTATTTTTTTCTATTTGATTTACTCAACAAGGTGCTTGCAACAAATTACTACGGATACTTAGCAAATTACATGGTCTGTCATCCCAATAAGATTAAAATGCTTCTCCCAGCCTCGCTACACGAGCCGGATGACACACCGCAAGCCTTTTAGGTTGCAACTTATTCACACGATCGGTGACGCTAGCTAGGGAGCTCCTGCAACAGAGGAAAAGCAGGGCTCAAATTCGACAAACACAGAGCGGAGAAGATGGGCTGTCAGCGACGCCGGACTGAGACGTGCTCAGCAGTTCGCTGGCATGAGTGGATAGTTCATAAGCAGCAGTTCAGAGAAGTACATCAATTCTTAAGTTGAGCAGTGTAGTTCACATAAAACCTTTCAATCTAATTCAGTCTCACCACCTGCCTCTTATTTGCTCTCATGCCAATCACCCATGTACAGAACTATCGAGGAGCTCATGATCTACAAATAATTTACAACACCACAAAATAAATCTCACGTTTTGGTCTTGTTCATAACTCTGTGCAAGTAAAATTTCAGAATCTTGTGCAACCGAAATTCAGAGAAAAGAAAAGAGGGGAAGCGGTGGATTCAGATCCAGGAGCAAGTCATCTTCCACCTGCACTCCTCCCTGATCCCCTCTCACCATGACCCCCACGCTCCTCCACCTACACTCGTCCCCGACAACCTCCCACCAGAGCACCTCGTTGTCGGTCGGCTCGAACACCCCCAATCACCGAAGCACCTCGTGAGCGGCATGTCAGCACTCACCCAACCGCTCGCCCGGCTCTCCGCGCATGGAAGTAAAATCCCCAAATCACTAGCCAGTGCTCTTCCATGCGTTGCCTCAATGAACTCACCGCGTTGTCCCTGCTGCTTACTAATCCGCCGGTGTCCAACACCCTAGGAGCATGGACGGCCGGATCCGCACGTGTTCGCCCACGTCAAGCAGGATGAGCCGTGGTAGCGGCGGCGACGCGGTCTGCGGAGGGACTCGGCGTGCGCCTGCAAGCTCCTCCGGCCGACGGCCTCCGCCTCTGCTTCGCCACCGCGCTTCTCCCTGTCCTCCCGCTGGCGGTGCCCGACCGACTGCCGACTGCCTCCAGCGCCGTTCGTTTGGAGAGGGGAGAAAAAGAAAAGGAACGAAACGGTACGATGACATCGGTGCATAATATGTGACTTGGTGGGAGGGTAAAATCAGAAAGAAAAATGACGTACCACAAGAAGTCATCCTTCCTTTATTATTAGGTATAGATTAGACATCCTATTCAGCACACAGAGTGCAGAATATCTTACTTTGCACCCGAGTTTTTACGTTGTTTTATTTAAAATTTTATGCTTCGTATACAAATAAGTACATTCATTCTGTCACACAACAAAAAAATATACATAAGAAATGCAATATATGAGTCATAACTTGTTCAAATAGAGAAAAAAAAATGCATTTTACATCATTTTTTTGTATGTCACATATAAAGATTTTTACACCATGTTGATATTTTCTTACGTTCTTATTAACTTAGAAAGTATGACAAAATTGACGTGACGTAACAAAATTTACGATTCAAAAGATACGGGATCGGTGTAGAATAACTATTCTACTCCCTGTTAGTCAAATAGTGCGACCCTTATTATTTTTCTCCCTAAGCGTTTAGCAGTGTACATGGCCTTTACCGCTTGCTAGATTGCTCAGGCAACCAGCTAATGAGTTTGCGAAGGCCTTCACTCGTACGCGCAACGACCGAGAAAAGCCTACTGGAACATTTGTCAATTAGGGAACGGAAAGTGCTTTTTGCACACGAGCACCAGTGATCTCGCCAATGTGGAGCTCTGTATCCAGTGCAAAACTTACTTTGGCACGGGTCTCTACACAGAAAACTAGCGGTCCACGAAACTCCACATGGCGGGATCATTGGTGCTCGTGTGCACAAAATCCCCTCTCGGGAAAGGAAGCATATAATGGGCCACAAAGAAAATAGGCTGCGGTGGAAGAGAAAATGGCTGGCCGAGTGCATGAAAGATGGGCCGCACAAAACATGGGACAATGATGCCGGCATGCAATTAGTCTGAAGTCAGCATGGCGTCACCCACATCAATCCAATTTTTCTAAAAAAAAAATCCTTTTTTTTTTTTGGAACTCACGACCTGATAACATGAAGCATTGCACAGACCACTGGGCTAGAGCAAAAATCCAAATTAAGTAGACGACAGATCCGAAGCCTCGCAGTCGGCTAGGTTCAGGTGACAGTTTCCCTTTAGCCACTGGCTACAGGACGTACTGCAGACACGTTTTTCTCTGGGCGCAGCAGTTTCATGTGCAGGAGCAGGTTTTTTTTTTTGAGGAATAGGAGCAGGTTAATTAGTTGCCACTAATCAAGTAGTGCAAGATTCCGTTGGTTCGTGTATATGCTCCTATGATTACTGCGTGGGTCAAGACGTCCAATCTAAGTCCTTTCTCCCAAAGACAAATACGGTGGAAGTTAAAGATGCGCTAAGTACGTTTGTGACCCCATCCTTAACATAATCCAACATTTCGTTTCATTCCTTACACTGCAACTCAATAATTCATGATTGATCACCCCCTGATTGCGGAACAGTTACATGTCAACTACATGATGATGGACGCAACGCAGCAGCATTCCGAATGAAAACGATAATGGGACAAGATCAGGCCGCAGAAGCCAAAGCCAGCAGGAAGACGTTATGTCCCCGAAACAGCCAAAACCGAAGCTGCTGGTCTGCAGATTCTCGATCTACGGTGTCTGTGCTACCAAAGCTAGGTTCAGCTATCATCTGATCTGTTTTGCTCGACATGCTGCTTCCTTCTTTTCATATCCAGCGATCGAGCACTGACAATTGCATCTTGATACAGGACCAGGGATGAAAAAGTGGAAGTAAGTGGAAGGTGAGTCCTTCCATATAAAGTAGATCTTATTTGTCCCTGAGAGAAAAAATCTACGTCTCTTGCCACAAAGGACAGGAATAAGGAATGATGGAGGAGTGTGAACAGATATAGATTTCGGCGAGACGACAATGACGAACTTGGAATAACGTGTGCGGGGAGGATTTATCTTGGGCGGCCTAAGATTTCCCCACTCGATGCGTCGAGTTATACCATTCCATTTTGTTGGTGTCATCCCTTCCTCTTCGAGTCTTTGATTCAGATGGCAGCAAGCATGTTTGGCAAGGTAAGGATTTAGCAAAGATTAACAAATGAATAACGCCTAGATGACCCGTTCTTATTCTGTCCACCATGTGCAAATCTTGGGTGTGGTGTTAAGGAAGGAAATATACACATTATAAATACAAGGATATCGGTAGGTATGCAACGTAATCTTTGATGGTATCCTTGTCAACGAAATTTTCCATAGGCCAAAACTAACACTACCGTTTAAGGGTAAATAGATTCAGAAAATTAAATATCACGATTTAGTTAGTCTGACAACCTTTCCAACATACCATACACACAAGTCATGTACCATGTGACAGGAAGAGCAGTCGATTTTTTTGCATTTTCTGCAGTATAAATAAACACTGGAATATACTCGAACCGCACCATTTTTTAAATTTTGGTTTCAATTTTATCTTTGGGAAAATGGCTTAGAAATATTATATTTTAGAAATAGCTACAGGTACAAGTAGTTCACTCACATAAATAGGTCTATAATTTGTTCAGATCTTTGTAAAAAAAATTCAATTAGTATTGGCCAAAAATAACAAAAACTGCAATGGCAAAATATTGGTCAAAATTTTCAGCTTTGCTCACGACGTGTAGTTTGCATCATTGGAATATTTTTGAAACTTACAGAAAGTTCAATTTTTTAACAAAGTTTGGTCGAATATTACAAAAGACTGAAAACTTATAAATTATTGGCAAAATGAGTTCAAACTTCCTCGATTAACCTTCTACATGTAGTTTAAATTTTAATTTATTTTCAACATTTGAAATAAAATTTGAAGTTTTTAAAAAATTGGGTGGAAATATATATAATTATTATAAGATCCAATTTATTTAGTGTAGGTGCGGTCCGGTCTGTAATATGAATAATACCACCTCCTTTGCTACGTGATAACTGGCTGGTAGACCCGAATTATAGGAAATGTGTCTGTTAGCATCCAAATTTGGCACCTAGCCGGCCCGACCCGGATTTCCTTGATCCAGGCGAGACGCACCCATGAAGACACCAAGACATGGAAAAAGAGGAAGGAGACAAGCTATGACCCAATGAGCAAGCCACAGGCTATAGGTCACCATGTCTCAGGACCCGGCATTTGGTCTTACGAGAGCCGGCCATACCCAGCATTCGTGTTCCAAGAGCCGGCTTTCTCCCAGTAGCCGGCCATCATCGAGAGTCGGCATTCTCCCAGGAGCCGGCCAGGAGTCAGCATTCCCAGGAGCTGACCATGTTCCAGACCCACATTTCATGCCGGCATTCTACAAGAGCCCGCCATCATCGAGACCCGGCATTATCGCAGAAGAGCCGACAGTCCCCAAGAGCCGGCATTGTCCACAAGGAGCCGACGTTTCAAGTTACGGAAGCCGGCATGCACGGTGCCATGATCCAATCGACAACTCAAGCCGGCACCATTGTGTCCCAGAAGAGGATAAGCCGGCATGGTTTCATTTCTTGCTGGGAGAGTCAGTAAGCTCATTTACGTGCCGGGCCATGCTATAATCTAGCTCACTAGCCAGTTAAAGTGGTGACTCAAGTAACTACTTATTTGGCACCTTATGTTGCTAACGATATTCACGATTCGGCTCACTTTCATGGATATGGCCGAACTAGTGATGATTCTGCAGAAACACATGTGCCGGCTTATAACAATGTGGCGTACGATACTTCCCCTGCACAATTGCAAAATTTCGGCTACTCATGGCTGAAAGAAACTGAAAGAGTCGGGGGCAATCTCAGCCTGAGGCTGACACCGGTGACTTCACTACGCTAACTTTTGAGGAGTTATCAGACGAACAACGTCAAGGCTATGAAGTTATCAGGAGGAAGCGCAAAGAGGAGTTTGAAGCACTCAAGAAGAAGCGTGATGAGGAGGACTTGGAGATGTTTTAGGCAACTCTTAAGGGAGATATTTCAGTGCCTATTCCTCCACACAGCAATCTTGTCGAGCCCTCTGCGTTACAGAGACAAGAAGACAAAGCTCTCAAGGCCAATCAGGACGAGGTTAACCCGGCCATTACGATCGAGCCGGCAAAAGAAGCCGGGGCATGCAATACAGACGCCGGGTCCAATCAGCAGAGGAAGCCTGACCCGGCTATCACGACCGACTTCGCGGAAGCCGAACTTAGCAGTTCAGGCAATGGCGGCTCGGGCATACACGTCGTGACAAGGATATACATCTCGGGTACCCTACCATAAGGGTACCTGGTGCACGTGTCGACTAAGGCCCACTATCAAGAGCCTACATGAAGCCCATGACGAAAGGCCCAACAAGATGGAGTACTCTCCAAGATTAGACATAGGCATAGTCGGTTTATACTTTCCTTACATGTAAACATGGTCGGTTACGGACTCCCGAGAACAGCCTCTTATAAAGGCTGGGAGGGCCGTCGATCCTGGACAAGCAATACTCGAACCACCAAAGCCCTAGCGAGATCGACATCTCGCCGGAGCCTCCCTGTAACCGCATAATCTCACAGATCAATACCAGACAAGCAGGAAGTAGGGTCTTTACCTCCACCCGAGGGGCCTGAACCTGGGTAAATCTTTGCCTCTGCTTGTCAGCCGACGAAACTACCAGTACTACCACGTTCTCTCCCCATAATCTCAACCCTAGGTCCTTAACCATGGGATTTGATGAGTTAACCCCTCGTCAATTGGCGCCGTCTGTGGGAAAGAATAGTGCTGGACTCACGGTTTCTTCGGTTCCATCGGAAAACGGCGACTCGCCGATCGGATCTACAAACGGCAACTCGCCGGCTGCATCAACAAACCAGAACTCGCCGACTCGGGGCACACGGCAACTCGCCGACTCACTCGACAAACGGCAGCACGCCAGCTTCACCTGCAAAAAGCACATCAGATCCTCTGATGGATTTCGAGCCACACTCGCCAGAATTCCAGGAGACCTTCTCCGATCTCGAGTCAGGTTTGGGTTTAACCGTTGGTTCGTTCAATTTTTTCGTCAACAAGCTTGGTGTGCAGGACTTGACAGATCCACGCCAACTCGCGACTTCCGCACCCGAGGCTCCATCGGTTGCGGCTCCTTCGACTGCGGATCCATCAACTGCGTCCATACCATCGTCGATCCTCCAAGCTTGCTCGTCTGCAACAACCATGTCGACTCGAGAGATCAACGAGCTCATTGAAGAACTCCAAGGGAGGAGGCCGAATCAGCATACCGCACAAACGATCCCGAGCTCGATCTCCCACTCGAGGATAGTTTCGACTGCGGGATCTCCCTCAGCGACTTCGACGAGCCCGAAACTCATATCGACAACCACGTCGACTCCGAGATCTGCACCAACAACAACCTCGACTTCGAGATCATAACAACTTCGCCGCACCGAGATGAGCATAGGCGATGAAGACATCGACAGCGAGATCCGTCCAGACGGACCACTCGATGGGCATATCGACTCCGACATGAGCCTCGATGAAGACGTCGAGTCCATGACGGGACTCGAAAACACATACACATACCCTCGGGTGATACCCCAGCAGGTCTACGTTGCCTTCGCCGCAGAATCATCTGATGCTGCGGCCAGTCGCAGGCCTACAGAGTTCCCGTGCACGGTTACTATGCCGGATGGAGTCACAAATCTCACAATTACTGCTGAGATGGCAGCAAAAGCAGATAAAGTCATCAAGGAGTGCACAATGATGCCAGCAGACGCAACACGGGAGGAGATGTTGACCTTCCAGTACTTCAACTGGCAGGAATCACTTCGACTGCAGCAGATCAGAGCAACACTCGAAGAACGTAAAAAGCAAGCTAGCTTGTCGAGTGCGCGAAGAAGACAGCTCTCCCTGAGCTCCACCGGGCGAGCAGACACAAGACCCAGATCAAGGCTGTCACACCTCGCGCCAGATGAGAGGGCAGCACTCACCCGCACCTAGGCAACTCTTTCATGACATACGACGAGGAGGGAGTGCCAGTACCCAAAACAGCTGCGGGTGCTCTCTTTACCGCTGCAGCATACCTAGAGGCAATCAAGCCTCCAGCTGATGACCCCAATGCAAAACTACATCGCCAACAGATCAAATCACTCGCCTTAGCGGCGAAGGCCATACGCCAAATCCCAAAAACTCCAGGAGGGAGTCGAGATCGTGCCATAGTTGACACGCGTCGTGAAGAGCATAATCGCAGTGGTCGCCGCCACCACTCGAAGGAAAGAAGCGGCTCACGTCGGCGCAGGTCCAGGAGCAGATCACGCAGATCTTACAGTAGCGACTCGTACTCTGATCGGAGCCTGAGCCACACGGAGCTCTGTGCTTCACTCGACGCGTCCGCGAGACACGGATGCCCAAAGGGTTCAAACTCACATCTGAACAGCCCAAGTACACGGGTCGACAGGAACCTTCAGGGTGGCTGGAAGACTACAGGCTGGCTGTCGCGTGCCAGCGAGGCACAAATATCACAGCCATGCAATACATACGACTCATGCTCGAAGGCACAGCCCGCGACTGGCTCAAGGCTCTACCTCCATCAACATACGACTCGTGGGATCACTTCCGCACAGACTTCATCAAAAACTTCGAGCCTCTATGTGAGCGCCCAAAAACGTTCGAAGAGCTGCGAGCTTGCGTTCAACGGTCAGACGAAACGTTGAGGTCATACATCCGACGATGGACTGAGATACGCAACTCAGTTGGAGTAATTTCAGAAGATATGGCCATGGATGCTTTCATCATGGGCCTCGCCAGGCGAGACTTCAAAGAAGCACTTGGTCGCCAAAAGCCAACCTCTGTGGCTAACCTCCTGAAGATCGCGACTGAGTGGGCAGACGGAGAAGACATGGCGCGCACCACACGCGGGTCCTCACCCCGTGACAATCATGAAAGTGGCAGTCGAAGCCGCAGAGACTCATACAGAGACGACCGAGGCGCAAACGTTCAAAACGTCACTACGACGACGACAGACCCGAATTCATGGCGGCTGGGTTCTCCACACCCCGCAACGACCAAGACAGAAGCGACCGACGGTCAGAAGATCGACGGGACAGTCGAGATGATCGCCGGGACAGTCGAGACCGCGGCCAACGCAGCGACAGCTACAAGAGGAAAGACTGGCGCAAGTCGCGCTCCGGCGCACAATCCGAGCGATCATTCGAAGAAAAGATGGATGCTGATTGCAGATTCCACCTGTACAAGGGGAAGACGGAAAATTGCGCTCCAATCACTCGATGAGAAACTGCAGAGAATTCGACCAACTAGCGTCTGAATACGTACAACTCAGAAAGGCAACAGCCGCACACGCACCTGCACCTGTGCCTCAGCCAAACAATGTGCCCGTCCTGATGGCACCACCTCCACCACCACAGCCTGCCGCAGGCGGAAATATCGCGGGTGCCATACAACCCGTACCTCGGGTGGACGAACCTCAGTACCCTCCGCCCCAAGGGCAGATGTACATGATACAGAAAGGTCGCCCTTCCAACAGGGAGCAAAAACTTCGCACTCGACAAGTAAACATGGCGGTCATGTCACCTCCTGCCGTAACTGAATTCTTGAAGGGATCCGAAACTGCAATAAGCTTCAGCAGAGAGGACCACCCACCATCGGTCGTTCGTCCAGGGCACTCTGCTCTGGTACTCGACGCACAAATTGGAGGCTACGCCATGTCCAAGGTCTTCATGGATGGTGGCAGCGGCATAAACATCATCTTCGCAGATACGCTCCGCAAAATGAACAGGTCAGTCGAAAACCTGCCAAGATCTTCAAATACCTTTCACGGTATCGTCCCAGGCAAAGCAATAAGCCCAGAAGGCACCATACAACTCGACGTAACGTTCGGGGACAAGAACCACTTCAGGACAGAGTCGATTGAGTTCGAAGTTGTCGACTGGAAGTCACAATACCACGCCATACTTGGACGCCCGACGTTCGCTCGATTCATGGCGGTCCACACTATGCATACCTCCAGCTGAAGATGCCTGGACCAAAAGGAGTAATCACAGTCAAGGAAACTTCCAAAAGTCCGACTCTTGCGACCGAGAGTTTAGCAAAATCTCTGAGATGTTCGGCATGGAAGCAACACTCGCCGATCTAGCGGTCTCCAACGATCGAACACTTATGCCGGAGCACAAGAAGGTGGCAGTCGACAGAGCATTCAATGCCACCAATGACACAAGGTCGCATCAGGTGCACCCGACTGACCCGACCAAGACAGTCAATGTCTCTTCGAGTCTGCCTATCGCATAGGAAAGCGCGCTCGTCGAATTCCTCCGTGAGAACTGGGATATATTTGCGTGGTGTCCAGCCGACATGCCAGGTATTCCCAGGGAATTCGCCGAGCACTCTCTCCAATTATTTCCAGATGCTAAACCAGTCAAGCAAACAATGCGCCGCATATCCGGCCCGAAAAGAACCGCAGTCGAAGCCGAAGTCGACAGACTACTCGCAGCAGGTTTCATCAGAGAAATCAAGAAATCACAATGGGTGGCCAACCCCGTACTCGTAGAGAAGAAGCACACAGATATCCTTCGGATGTGCGTAGATTTCACAGCACTCAATAAATGTGTCCAAAGGATCACTTTCCACTACCTCGAATCGACCAGATCGTCGACTCCACCGCCGGGTGCGCTCGCTTGTCCTTCCTGGATGCTTACTCGGTTACCACCAGATAAGGATGAAGGAAGAGGATGAAGAGAAAACGGCGTTCATAACCCCACTCGGGGTCTACTGCTACACAACCATGCCTTTGGGCTCAAGAACGCAGGCGCAACCTACCAGCGCATGATGCAAGACTGCCTCAAGAAGCAAATTGGGCGAAACGTCCAGGTCTACGTAGACGACATCGTCATCACAACAAGGGAGGAAAACACACTACTCGATGACTTGCGAGAGACGTTCGCAAACCTCAAACGCTTCCACATCAAGCTCAACCCGAAGAAGTGCACGTTCGGCGTGCCAGCCGGGCAGCTCCTGGGTATCTAGTCTCGGCTCGTGGAATCGAGGCGGACCCGGAGAAAATACAGGCCATCTTGACGATGCAAAGGCCTTCAAAGCTCCATGACGTGCAAAATTAGCGGGTCGAGTGGCAGCACTCAGTCGATTCATCAGCAAACTAGGCGAAAAAGCACTCCCGTTCTATCGACTGATGAAGAAAGCAGACAAATTCGAGTGGACGCCAGAAGCCGAAGCAGCCTTCACGGACCTCAAGCGAGTCCTCACAAGCCCTCCAATCCTCGTCGCACCAAGGGAACGAGAGCCACTATACCTATATGTCTCCGCAACTAACAGGGTGGTAAGCACCGTACTGGTAGTCGAACGCAGGGAGGAGGGACACGCCCAAAGCATACAACGCCAGTCTATTACTTGAGTGAAGTGCTCTCCATATCAAAGCAGCGGTACCCGCACTATCAAAAGCTGGCCTACGCCGTGTTCATGTCCTCAAGGAAGCTGACGCACTACTTCGCAGAGCACCCGATCACTGTAATCAGCACCTCAGGGATCGGAGACATCCTCACAAACCCCAACGCAACTGGGCGAGTCGCAAAATGGCTCATCGAGCTAGGACCACGAGATATCAAGTATGATTACCCGAAGGCCATCAAAGCACAAGTCTTACCTGACTTCCATACCGAGTGGATCGAAGCTCAGTTGCCAGGAGCACCAGATGTGTCCAACTCATGGACTATGTACTTTGACGGCTCAAAGAAGAACGAAGGCGCAGGCGCAGGTGTCATCCTCATATCACCAAAAGGCGACAAGCTTCGCTATATCCTGCAGATGGGATTCGAGTTACCATCCAATAACGAAGCAGAGTACGAGGCCCTGATCCATGGCATGAGGATGGCCAAAGCCCTCGGGTGCACTCGACTGATGATCTATGGTGACTCGAATCTTGTGGTGCAGCAAACAATGAAGGCCTGCGATGCAATCGCAGATAACATGATCGCCTACCGTGACTGTACAACCTAATGGAGGGCAGCTTCGAAGGCTGCGAGTTGCGGCACATAGGGCGCGAGAGCAACGAAGAAGCAGATAAGCTAGCCAACATTGGCGCGACCAAAGCACCAGTTCCACCTGGTGTCTTCCTCGAGCGCATCGAGCACAGGTCCATCAAGAAAAACGAACATCTCCTACATCAGCCGCACCAGCCAAGAGCAAAGCACCTAGCACAGAGGACCCGCCAGTCGAGGTACTCCTCATTGAGCCAACTTGGACTCAACCTTTCCTCGCATACATACTCCGCGGCGAGGTACCTGAAGACATAACAGAGTCAAGACGCGTCACTCGACGATCTAAAGCATACACCGTCATCAACGGCGAACTATACAAGCGCAGCGTATCAGGTATGTTCCAACGTTGCATAGCATTCGAAGATGGCCAGGCCATCCTTCGTGATATTCATGCAGGTACCTGCGGGCATCACGCCAGCAGTCGATCACTCGTAGCCAAAGCCTTTCGCGCAGGCTTCTACTGGCCCACAGCACTCAAAGACGCGGAGGACATAGTCAAAAGGTGCATCGGCTGTCAAAAATTCGCCACAAAGCCGCACGCACCCGCATCGGCGTTGAAGACAATACCATTGGCCTGGCCCTTCGCCCAGTGGGGGCTTGATATGGTCGGGCCACTCAAAAAATCCTCCCATGGAGGGCATACTCACCTTCTGGTGGCGGTCGACAAGTTCACCAAGTGGATTGAAGCAGTCCCTGATGCATCCAAAATGCATCTACTTTTCCAAGCACTTTGCTTCATGATTTGCTCCGGAATCTTCCCATATTTGAATAAAACTGCTGAATCTGACGCTGTTTTTAGCAAAGTCTCTTTTCGGCTATTTCTGCAGGAAATAAAATCGGGGAAAATTACCACGTCAATTTTTATGGAAAAGAAGGACAATGGACAAAAGATGGACACGAGGAAGCGCTCGAGGGCCAAATGGGTGGGTCCTACGCGGCCCCTGTACCTGGCCGCGTGGGCCCAGCCCAAATGGGCCTCGGGCGCCGCCTCGCCTTCGGTCTTCGACGTACCCCCTCATATATACGAAAAAGTGCTTGCCCTAGGAGGAGAGGAGCTTTCGCGAAACACACCGCCGCCACCATCATGATCTTCGTTTCGGGGACAGATTGATCCAGGATTTCTCCTCCGGTGGAGGGATCCGGAGACCGTCTTCACCGCCATCTTCACCGCCTTCATCTCATCGACCATGAGCTCCCTCTCCATCACCATGTGTGAGTAGTTCGCTGTAGGCGTGTGAGGTGGATGGGGATTGGATGAGATTGATCATGTAATGCTACCCGTTGTTCGGGATTTTAGGGTTTTATCTTGAGGATACTTTTGTATTGTGTTGATGCACTCTTGCTATGTTTAATGCCTGCTACTAGGGCCCGAGTGGCATGATTTCAGTACAGAACTTATATTGCCCCATCATATATTTGAGTTTGGTATCTATCTGCAAAGTGTATCACCTGCTATTATGTTGAACTTGCAAACCTAAACCTGACATATAGGGAAAACAAGTGGGAGATGTTTTAGTTTGAGGATTCTATGTGTTCATGAAGTGTTAATGCATTGTTCCGGTCTATTCGAAAGGGTAGACCTTAATTACCTGTAGTTCCAAGTTGGCCCGGTGAAATGGGCAGGTTGGACAATAGATGTTGTGCAAATTCTCTTGGTTAGTACGCACAACTAAATATGGAACACATACCTACATATATCGGAGTTAGAGATAGGTCCCATTGTTATTTGTTTCTTATTATATGATCAATCTCATTCTTGCAACAGCCCACTATCACCTCATGCCTACGTTTCGAATCTCTGAGTTACACTTTCACTTTCCGGTGAAAACTGGAAACACTTGTTCACTGCTACTGTTCTGCTTGTTACTTGAATCATACTACTACCATCACTATTACTGCTGCAAGTTATTGATATACAGGTGTGGTTGAGAGTGACGCCTCAATTGCCAAGGTCTTATTGATATTCTTGTGTTCCCATCGAGTCGAACTATAAATTTGGGTAATACTTCCCAACGAAGACTTCAGCGATCCCCTATACTTGTGGGTATCAGTCCCTATCACAAGTTCGACTGCCAGTACAGCTGTCAATTTCATAAAATCCATCATATACCGCTTTGGTGTGCCAAGTAGCATCATCACTGACAACGGTACAAACTTTACGGCTGAAGAGTTCCGATCCTTCTGTAAAGAGCAGGACATTACGTTCAATTATGCATCCGTGGCACACCCGCAATCCAATGGCCAAGTCGAAAAAGCCAATGGACTCGTGACGAGCGGAATCAAGAAACACCTCCTGGTGCCACTCAAAAGGGCCGCGGGTGCTTGGGTCAAAGAACTCCCATCTGTGCTATGGAGCCTACGCACAACTCCTAACGCTTCAACACAGTTCACCCCATTCTTTATGGTCTACGGTGCAGAGGCAATCCTGCCATCAGATGTAAGATTCAATGCACCAAGAGTCGAGGCATACAACGAAGAAGATGCAGATGAAGCACTCGAGATGCAGTCGACTTGCTCGAATAAGCACGCAACACGGCACTAGCACGCACGGCTGTCTATCAGCAAGATCTCTGCAGTTACCACAGCCGTCAACTGCGTACCAGGTCCTTTGAGGTTGATGACCTGCTACTTCGACTGAAACAAAAGAAGGTGCACAAACTCGCTTCTCCATGGGAAGGACCTTTCATCATCACCGCGGTCATTGGTGGTGGAGCATACAGACTGAAGCACGCGAAGACAGGAGAACTCTCGCACAATCCTTGGAACGTTGCGCAGCTGCGCCGTTTCTATGCTTAGATTGCTCAGTCGCACAATGTAATAGGCACATATGTCGGATGGCTGCAGGTTTCAGACACGCTCTTTTCCTTACCAGGGTACCTAAGGGGACTGGAAGGTTTTTAATGAGGTGGCCTGCAGCTTAACATTAAAAATGGAATATAGTCAATGATTTCTCATATTTCTCCCCGCTTACTACTCGCATAACTTATTCGCACAACCTTAGCCTCACCCGAATACTCGGGGGCTGCGCTATCTCAAAGCATGAGCTGTCGCTCCTTCTTCAAACATAATACCCCAGTCGTACTCGAATACTCGGGGGCTGGGTCATAAAAATCATACATAAACAAAAAGTTGCTCAAAATCATGAGTTGAAGCTTCAAACATAGCAAAAATTCACAGCTTCACTCGAACACTCGGGGGCTGTGCAATTCATGTTCCATACTAAGTGTTTCTCATAAACCCCACTTGATATACACGGGGGCTGCGCACATACATATAAATAATATGCACTATGTATAAGTGACAAATTTACACTTAGGGGTTGCCCTATATACAGGAACACCCTAATCTTCCGGTTCGTCCTTGACTGGAAGGACAGGGCCCATAAGTTGAGAGTGATAACACTCAACCAACACCCTCGCATATTCGACTATATCGTCAAGTTGCGACTGCGACAAACTGATCCAGGCATGGGTGGACCTAGCTGCATATGTGGACGCTTACTCCGGATATACGCCATCGTTGCGTTGGCTCCATCCACAAGCTTCTGGGTGATAAAATCTCGAATAGGACCTGCACTCCGGAAAAACCCAAGCAACGCGTGGATTCCTTGAGGTTGCGGCTCAGTCGGGAAAAGACTCTGGTTGATTGGACTGAAGGCCGACCTGCATAGCTCGAGCAGCATAGTGCTCCGCCACACTCGATCCTACAGAGTTGCGAGTATGCGCGTTCGGCTCTTATCCAAGCGAAAGTGCTGACGGCCCATCGTTGGTTCGTCAGTCGCATTGTTCAACTGCTCATCAACACGAGCCTGCTCCGCCTGGAAGTCTGGAACAAAACCTGCAGCAAGGAACGTTGGATCAACAAAAAGGACAGACTATGAACTCTTGAGATCAAGGCAGTCATGCTTACACTCGAGTTGTCTGTTCACGATCTCCATCTCGCCAAGCACATAGTCCTCTCGCTGAGTGGGTAAAGCAGGCCTCGCCCTCATCATATCCAACTCGCTCTGGGCACTCTTCAACTCTTGCTCCAGTTTTGCGACTCGAGCCTTCATATAACGCATTACTGCGGCATCGTTTGCCACCTGAGCTCGAGATCGAGTAGGAGCACGATGCCGCGACGAGCCAGATGAAGTAGCGGCTGCCCGTTTCTGTTCCAAATATCATAAAAGCTTCACGAGAAACTCATCACAAAGCTCAGGCGAGTAGTAGCACATAGCCTTACAGCAGAAACACAACAAGGAACCAAATCCATACAAGTGTGGCAAAAGCATAAGCATACTCGAGGTATCATAAAAGTATAATTACAGTCCAACAAAAGGGAAGATGGCCCTAAAGTCTATGACGCAGACTCCGACCTAGCCCTACGCGCGCGATTGGCGATCTCCGCTGACCGGCGCTCCACGGTAGTCATAAAAATTTCAGCCAGCTGCGAGGCTGGCTCGTTCACATGCTTCAGAGACACCAGCTTCCCATCCGGCTTCCGAGGGAAATCAGACAGAGTGGCCTTGAAGTCACCCTCTATCCCATGACCTAAAAGGAGCTTGAGGGTGGTTTCTGAGCCGCGTACCGTCAGGGTGCGAGCAAAATTCGCCATCGTGGAGGTTCCCGGGCATAGGATGTCAGAAAGCCTTCCACAGTCGATGGAAGTTGGCCAGACGGGAACACGCCCTTGTATATGGCGCCGAGTGTGCACGTAGACTTGGCGAGTGCATCCTTGGCTTGGGTGGAGACGACGTCCAGGTTGCCAATAGCGCGGTCGAGGGATAAATCGCCACTTGCCTGGTCTACAGGTGCCGGTGCGCCAACAGCTCCTTCAAAAATCAGAAAGAACAGAAACTCTTACACGACATTCAGCGGCAACAGAAGTAAACAAAAAGTGTCAAATTTTACTCACCACCCACGTCTCGGGTGAGGCTAGCCAGACGCTCAGCATACTCTTTTCACGCAAAGCAGCGGAGTTCTTGGCATCATCCAAAGCCTTCTTCGACTCAGCACGCTGCTTGGCGAGTGCATCTTCTAGCTCCTTCACCCGGGACTCAGCCGATGCCTTGTCATCTGAATTTGATGGCAAGAAGTAATTCAAACACTCAACTAAGCAAAGACAATGCAAAAGGGACTTCGGGTTAAGAATCAAAATACACTTACGAGTGAGTTGCTCCAAACTGGTGCGCAGGCTGTCCCTCTCTTGCTCCAGTTGGACAAAAGCCTTGCCCGATTCTACCAAGTTGAGGTAGTAAGGCTGCAAGCACACGAAATCAGCATAAGTTATACATAACCAGTCCCGTATGCGGACTCGACAAAAAGACACTTACGTGTTCTGTCCAAGGCACGGGGCGGCTGATGTCCCGACCTCCGGAGTTGTGGCACTCGTAGCCTTGGCCGTCTCAATAGCAATAGTTGTGGCTGCTGATTGAACGACTTCTGGAGCCACGTGAGAGACTTCCGGGTGCTCAGGGGTCGTCATCTTCTCGGATGGGGGAGTCAGAGGGCGCACAGTCTCAGCACTGCGAGTGACAGACGAAATACAACATAAGCAAGAATATCAACAAACAAAAACTTTAGTGCAAAAAGCTCAGACGCATACCTGTGCTCTTCTTCCTCATCAGTATCAAGGTTGTCAAAGTTTGGGCCTCCAAACAGTAGCTCCTCACCCGACATGGGAGGAGGAGCTGAGCTCAATGGGCTCACGTTCAAAGGAGCAGCTGTGGCAGTAGGAGACGAGCCCGAGTCTCCGTCATCTCTCACATCTGATTCCTTCGCGGGTGAACTCGTGGAGGAAGACACAACTCGGGCCGCCCGACGGCGCTTGCGAGTGGGAACCTCGCTCACATTATCAGTCGTGGCGGGCTCCTTGGCCTGTACTTCCTCTGCCCCTTCCTCTTCGACCTCTTCCATGGGAGATGTGGTAGCCGAAGGTAGAGGCGATTCATCTCCTCCCTTCGTTTCTACTGTTTGCACCTCCATTTCATGAGTTGGGCCATCTTTGGGAAGAGGAGGAATGGTTGATGCAGTTGAATGACCCTGCATACAAAATACAGCAGTCGAAAGTTACACAGATGCACAACAAAAACAGCAAAAGCAGGAGATCATAAATTTGATCGTTCACTAACCTCCTCCAAAGGCCTATCAGGACCATAAGGAGTGACAGGGCAGTCGACATTGCAGGGCTCGCTGGATTTCATGCTGGTGATGGACCGCACATGTGACACCAGCTCGCTCTTCGACAGTTCCTCCTTGCTCATTCGGGTGGCGTTGAGCGCACCCTCGTACTCCCACATGGGGTGGGCGCGAATGCGGAGCGGCCACACCCGCATCTTCACAAAGGTGGCAATCAAATGCACACCAGTTACGCTGCTCAGCAGCTCTCCAATCTTTGACAGTAGAGGCGCCGCTTCTGCCTTTTCTTCAGCCGACAGTGGGTGGTCCCAGGCATTTGTCCTCGCAAGTATGCCAGCAGTCGAAAATGGCGGGACTCCTTCCTGGTCGACGCGCACATAGAACCACCTCTTCCTCCACCCTTGCGCCAAGTCGACTGGCTTCAGGGCGAAGTAGCGGGTGTCGCTGCGCACTTGGATCCCGAAGCCGCCAACAGGATAGGTGCGGCTGCCTCGGTTGTTGGGCCGGACCATGAAGATTGACTTCCAGAGGGCCCGGCTGGGAGAAACTCCCAAGAAGCACTCGCACAAAACCATAAAATAGGCAATGTGCATAATGTCATTTGGGGTGAAATCATGGATTTGCACCCCGTATGCATACATCAATCCACGAACAAAGTCGTGGAAGGGAAGCGAAAAACCCCTAGGCAGAAACTCCGCAAAACAAACGCGCCCGTTAGCGCGAGGCTCGGGGAGTACCTCCTTGGGCGACGGCGCGTGGACGAACAGCTGGTCCGCGGGCGGCAGCATTCCCTCCTCGCGAAGCTTGTCCAGATGCGCCTCCTTGATGGTGGATTTCATCCAATCGCCGTCGCTCTTCTTGAGGTCGACGGCGGGCGCAGATGCGCCAGCCGCAGTTTTCTTCCCCTTCAGAGCGGCCGCATCGGTCGCGGACGCGTCGGCAGCAGCAGCTTTTCTCTTTGGCGCCATGGCAGTGGTGGCTAAGGGGAATAGCGGGAGCTCGGGCGCAAGAACAATGGAGGCGAGAGGAAGACGATGAAGCAGGGGCGGCGCGCAGAGCAAATGGCAAAGTAAAAAATAATGCCAGCGCCGTTCCCTATTTACCACAAATCAAATGCAATCACAATCGTTCAGATCCTAATCGTGCGTTACGCACGTAATCTCACCGTACACGTGGCAAATGCGGAGGGCAACCGTCGCCGGCCACTCCGCCCACTGCGCACGCCAAAAGAGGAGCCATCATCACGCCTCCGTAAAAAGTGGGCCAGAGTGGTCAAATCAAGTCCAAACGGCACCGTCGTTCAGTCAAGTGCCGCGCAATGGGCCCACCTATGTGTCACGTCCCATCCATCACAACATAACGCACGCCACCGCGTGTCAGGCAGCGCAGTCGCCAAAAACATCATCCCTGACGTCATCTCAAGCGCTCTAAATACATTCGAGTCTGCCCAACGCATCTCGATCACTCGACTGTCTTGTTTGGTTCGGGTGTGAAAAAGCAATGTTAAGGCGAATTTGGTTACTCGACCGTTCCATTGACTGGGGCATATTACTCCCATCGGGAGCATATCAAAAAATTCTTCGACTGGAGATGCTCAAGATAAAATGATTTTGAGATTATCCTCCATTACAAGCAATACAGCATAATCTCGGGGACTACTCCCATCGGGAGCGCTGTCACGCACCTGATACCCACAAGTATAGGGGATCGCTGAAGTCTTCGTTGGGAAGTATTAACCAAATTTATAGTTCGTCTCGATGGGAACACAAGAATATCAATAAGACCTTGGCAATTGAGGCGTCACTCTCAACTACACCTGTATATCAATAACTTGCAGCAGTAATAGTGATGGCAGTAGTATGATTCAAGTAACAAGCAGAATAGTAGCAGTGAACAAGTGTTTCCCAGTTTTCACCGGAAAAGTGAAAGTGTAACTCAGAGATTTAAAACGTAGGCATGAGGTGATAGCGGGGTGTTGCAAGAATGAGATTGATCATATAATAAGAAACAAATAACCATGGGACCTATCTCTAACTCCGATATATGTAGGTATGTGTTCCATATTTAGTTGTGCGTACTAACCAAGAGAATTTGCACAACATCTATTGTCCAACCTGCCCATTTCACCGGGGCCAACTTGGAACTACAGGTAATTAAGGTCTACCCTTTCGAATAGACTGGAACAATGCATTAACACTTCATGAACACATAGAATCCTCAAACTAAAACATCTCCCCCTTGTTTTCCCTACATGTCACGTTTAGGGTTCGCAGGCTCAACATAATAGCAGGTGATACACTTTGCAGATAGATACCAAACTCAAATATATGATGAGGCAATATAAGTTCAGTACTGAAATCATGCCACTCGGGCCCTAGTAGCAAGCATTAAACATAGCAAGAGTGCATCAACACAATACAAAAGTATCCTCAAGATAAAACCCTAAAATCCCGAAGAACGGGTAGCATTACATGATCAATCTCATCCAATCCCCATCCACCTCACATGCCTACAGCGAACTACTCACACATGGTGATGGAGAGGGAGCTCATGGTCGATGGAGATGAAGGCGGTGAAGATGGCGGTGAAGATGGTCTCCAGATCCCTCCACCGGAGGAGAAATCCTGGATCAATCTGTCCCCGAAACGAAGATCGTGATGGTGGCGGCGGTGTGTTTCATGAAAACTCCTCTCCTCCTAGGGCAAGCACTTTTTCGTATATATGAGGGGGTACGTCGAAGACCGAAGGCGAGGCGGCGCCCGAGGCCCATTTGGGCTGGGCCCACGCGGCCAGGTACAGGGGCTGCATGGGATCCACCCATTTGGCCCTCGAGCGCTTCCTCGTGTCCATCTTTTGTCCATTGTCCTCCTTTTCCATAAAAATTGACGTGGTAATTTTCCCCGATTTTATTTCCTGCAGAAATAGCCAGAAAATAGACTTTGCTAAAAACAGCGTCAGATTCAGCAGTTTTATTCAAATATGGGAAGATTCCGGAGCAAATCATGAAGCAAAGTGCTTGGAAAAGTAGATGCATTTTGGATGCATCAGCTCCCCCAAGCTTAGCTCGTTGTTTGTCCTCGAACAACTCAAACGTAGTGCAGAAGTGATAAAAGACTTTGACAAGAACTTTGCATTGCATATGTAACACAATTTAATATCAACAAGCATTCAAAGCATAGCTTCAACAACAAATGATAAGATGTTAGCAAAGGTATATCTAATCAATGTTAAAGCATTTATATTTGTTGCAAGAGAGATATTATGTAGAGTCAATACTTGGATGAGTTTGCTCAACTGTAGAAATAAACAAAGGTTCTTGCATCGCTAATGATTGAATCATGACAAGACTTTTGGGGTCTTTTGATTCTTTCTTTTGTTACCTGGTGAAATCATTGTGCTTACAACCTTGCTCTTAGTTTTAGCAAACCATTTGATATTACTGACATGACTCATATGCTTGACCGACTAATGGTTGAAAACCTCATGCCCCGTGAATACGAGTACCTACACCATGGCTACTCAACTTGGGTCACTAAGCAAGTTCAAAATTTTCAGTCATTGCAAGTAATAAAAGTGTCATCAAGAGCGTCAACTGGGGTACCTCTTGTCCCAGGACATGGACAAGCCCATGTCCAAACAACAAGACAAACAGACAATGAACAATCTCAACACTCTTTTATTTACCATTTGCATAGCTTTTTATTACGAAGTGCATCACTGAATGTCCACCATGGTGCGCTGTAAATTTCCACCATGAATGATGCATGGCTTAAGTTGGCGGCCCAGGCGTCTCTCTAGCCAATTATTCTTACTCATCAAACTTGCTAAGTTTTCGCTTTCATTTCGCACATGATAAGCATCCATAAACAAAAGTACATGATATCAACTGAATATATTTATTGCAATGTTGAAAGCTTTACATGTGTCAGCACATTTCAGCTAACTCCCAACCACTAAACCTGTCAAGTTTACAACTTCATGTTTATTATTTGAAAGATTATTTTACTTTCTATTGGTTGGCAAGTTTAGTAAGCACAATGGGATGCGTAGACCTTTGTTTAGAGCTACAATTATTCAATCCACAACCAAGTATTGTCACCAAATAAAATTTCACTTGCATCATCATATAACATACTAGAACATGGAGAAGATAAACATTTGCTACCATTTCTCTAGATGTTGAAGAAACTATGATGTGCTCACTTGCTATTATTAAAGAGCCCACATAAACACGGCAAAGGTGTCATACCTTTCATCCACTTCATGCACCCTCAACTCATCATCGTTGTTCTCCTCTCCCAACTTGAACTGCACAATAAAAACTCAAATCTGCCAGAAAATGTCACTGCATACAGTACTGTTTTTACCCTACCTAGACACCTCATAAAAATCTCATATTTAACGTGTGTGAAGGTTATGATGTGTTGCAGCAGTGGTTAAAATTTCAGCTCGATCGGAGTTACAGAGAAAAAAATGAAAAATAAAACAGCGAGCAGATTTCAGCAATTTCTGCACCTCCGTTTTTGCGTTTGTTTCAAGAAAACGAAAATGTTTTTGCTATTTTTCGTTCTAAGAAACAAAAAACAAACAACTAGAAGTAAAAGAAACAAATAAAATCTTTTTGTGTTTTTGTGTTTTCAAGAAACTTATCATAGCAATATAACGGTGATATAAAACAATGAATGGAGAGTAAGAGAGGTACTCCCCCAAGCTTGCGATCAAGCTAGTATCCTGGGTAGTAGCCGTATCCACTTCCACTTCCAGGGTAGTAACTATATGGGTAGCCTTGCATGCTTGGGTACAGGGGCTCCGCCTGAGGAATGTACCCCTGTGTCTCTGGAGCTTGTGACTCCTCCTGAGGCGGCGCCTCTTCCACTATCCATTTTCCGGTACTCCTGTCAAAAAGATCAGTACGGGGGAGCCTAATGGACACTCGCTGCCCACTAGTGCTCAAATAGTTATACAGATAATGTCCCCCATACAACGTACTTATATCCATGCGAGTAGTCAAAGCAAAATCAAGTAATTTGGACTCTTGCACTAGAGTACCCATGTTATCACCATATCCTCTCTCGTTTTTAATGTAATTGTACACCATAGTAGCAATAGCACCAGCATAAATAGGAGTTTGATCAGTAATATTTCTACTCACAGCAGTATTCAAAGATCTAGCAAGTATGACTCCCAAGTTATATTCACACGGTGTATTTTCTTTTGCACATTTTAGTAGATAAACCATTGGTCCAGTGCAATTCAAAGATCTAGCAAGTATGACTCCCAAGTTATATTCACACGGTGTATTTTCTTTTGCACATTTTAGTAGATAAACCATTGGTCCAGTGCAAGCAGAATTGTTATCCCTAGCAAGAAATCCTCTTGCAAGAAACAACGCAAAATATCTCAAACATGGGTGCTGTATATGAGTAAATTTACCCCTATTTAATATATCACAGGAGTTTACAGATATAGTGTGCCAAAACTCAACTAGCTCATGGTTCGTATCAGCACGAGTTTCACTCCAACTCCTGAATTTTCTACACCAATAGCATTGCAAAATTCCCCTAGAGACATAACAAGGCGCTCACCTCTCATAGTAAATTTGCAAACAAAGGTAAGAGGGGGTGCCTTACTTCTCTTCCTATGCTTTTGGCGCTCCGGGCCCTCAAATCTGAAGGTAGAGAGGAATTCCCGTGAGAGTTCCACATATGTATCTTGGGGGTTCTGGGAGAACCTAAGCAAGCCAGTTGTAGTGACGAAGGTGTCGAAGTCCTCTTTGATCCCCCACTGTTCAAGAACATAGGGATCTTGCCATCTTGTTGTATGTATTTTCAGCTTCTCCCCTACAAAGAATGCATCATCCTCCCACAGGTGGTCATCATCATAATTGAGGGAAACTTTGCATGCTCTTCTTTTTGGTCTTGAGCTCATCCCAACCAAAGCTTTGCCCTTGCTAAACATGATACCTTGCTGCCCAAAAACAATATTTAACAAAAATCAAGATGTAACACCTTAAAACAACATTAAGCCATCCATAAATAGTCTCCACATCAATATCATGCATCAATATCAACTAGAAAACTTGAATCTATGGATTTCCTAAACATAAAAGGGTGACACCTAGTGCAGCAAAATACTTCATGCATGAGGCATAATAACAAAAAGTAATTGGATGAGTGGAGGAGTCAGATACCAATGAGCAATCCCACCAAACAGATTTGAAAAATCTGCCCTAAACTTGGAGATCCAAGGATAGCAGGAAGAGAGCTTGAGAAAATTTGGGAAAAATACATGGGGCTGGTTTCCTGTCGAGGGGAAGGAGATGGGCACTGGATACTCACCTAACCCCCTCTGTGGGCCAAAATAGTGGGTCCCACGCGGCCAGGTACTGTGGCCGCGTGGGACACCCCTTTTGGGCCCTGGTGGCCCTCTGGTGTCTCCCTTTTGGCTGTTAGTTCCTCTAGTAAAATAACTTACCTCCAAATTTTTCTGGAAATTTTCGAGAAAATTTTCTGAACATAATTTCTCAAACTACATTTTTAGAATTTCTGCATTTTGAAATAATTATGCTCATGCAAATAATCTAAAAATTCTAGAATAAATGAAATCAAACATTCAAAGCAATTTTTATGGGAATCAAGTTTACATCATTTTCATATTAGTAATGAGGTTGATCAAGTCTCATTAATAATATGCAAAAGATATAATACATGATTCTTTATTTTATATGTTTTCTGAGCAATTTCAAGTCACCTCATATTTGATTGGAATAGTTCCAACCATCATGATAGCATATTTTGGTTCAAGAGGTGGTAATGGAATTCCAAAACTTCCTATTATATGTAACATCCCAAGTTTTTCAAAAAATTGAAAAATCAGAAAAATTTAAAACTTTTGAAAACTACTATGTATTTTTCTTTGAAAAAAAAATCATGCATGCATTCATCATCATCTTGCATTGTTTGCTTTTGGTTATTTCAAAAGTGGGAAATAAATTTCCACTTGAAAACATATTTAAGAAAATATATTAGTAGAGCATTTATGCTCCATACTTCTTTTAACTCTGTTGATGTTTGCTTCTGATTTGTTTGCATCTGTTGAAATAATTATCTTTGCAAATATATATATCTGGTGGTATTTAACTTTTACTTAAGCCACATTTGATTGTTAAAAAAAAAACCTATTTTAAATTTGACCTTAAGTGCCGTATTGTTTATTAAAAACCTAGTTTGGAAATCAAAATGATTTCTATTTGAATAGTGTGTTTGGTTGTGAGTTGTTTATTTGTATGGATAATTATTCTATTACTTACCCATTCTATATTTTCAAGTTTATAGTATTGCCTTTGAAGGAAATTATTTATTTGATTTATAAAATGAGTTTCGAATTCATTTTGAATTATCAAACCCTTTTTAAACAGAATGAGTTTTATTGCAAATTACCCTTTGAGTGATATGTAATATTATTACTCATATTTTCCTTTGGTTTAAAATATAATTTCAGAAGGAAATTATAAAACCCTATAGTTTTCAAAAGACATTAATATGTCCAAAATTCATTTAAACATATTTCAAAAATTTAGACAAAATGTTTTGGAAAATATTATTTGAGGTTTTCAAATTAAAAGAGTTGGTTTTACAAAACTATAGAAATTGGTTTGACTTAATTCGGTTTTGTATTTAAAAAGTTATTAAAGTTTTTAGGAAAAGAAAAGAAAAGCTTTTGAACAAAAAAAGGGAACCCTAGCTAATTGGGCCGAAGCCCAACTTCTATACCTCTTCTCTACCCCGCGTGCGCGGCCCAGTTCCAGCCCAACAGCAGCCCACGCCAGCTTCCCTCTCTCTCTATCAATGACAGGTGGGCCCCACCAGTGACACAAGCGGTGACGTCACCGTCTTCAACGTCGTGCGCAAGAAGAACTCCCCGAACCCTAGCACCAAATCCGCTCCGAATTCGTCGCGTTTAAACGGATTTTATCCGATCTCTTCTGCCCCATATAAACCCCGCTCCCTCCTCTCTCTTTTGCCCCAGAAACCGAAACCCGAGAGCCCCCAGGCTGCTCGAGATCATCCACGGAGCGCCGCCACGGCCGCCATGAACTCCATCAATCCCGGCGAGTACAGGACACCCCGAGCCCTACCATCTATCTCTTTCTTCTTATTTCATCGCTGCGCATCGATCTGACCCTGTCCCGCATTTTTGCGTGCACCAGAACGTCGTATCCATCCTCGACAGGAGCTCGCCGCCGCTTCCTCGACTCCGGCGAGCAATCCTGGGCCAGCCGGAGCACCTCGACACCGCCAGTTTCGTCATCGTCTCCGCCACGCCTTTCTTCATCCGCAGGTATAAGACACGCATCCCCGATCTCTCTGTAGCACTAGAACACCAACTCCGGCCATGGCGCCACCGCGGGAGCTAGGTTTCCGGCGAACAGCGCCGCTCGTTTTAGGTCAAACGAATCTCGGCCGTCCGATCTCGTTTTAACGCGTGAGATTAGATCCATCCGATGAACCGGTACCGGCGAATCAGAGCGCGCCACGTCGACAGCCCAGTCAGCAGCAGCGTCAGCAGCACAGTCAGCAGCTCCGCACCAACCAGAAGACGCCACGTCGACGGAGGACTTCAGCGCGAAGATCTTTTCAGTTTTCTTTACGTTCTAGCCCCTGCGCGTCACAGATTAGTCCCTGGATTTTAGAATCATTATTAATTTTATTCCTTTAGCCAAAATTTATGAAATTTATATTTTTGGAAAGCTATTAATGTGTAGAAACTTTTTGTATGCTTAATTTGAGGTTTGGACGAAATTAATTTAGATAAATTTTTAAAAATGGTTTAATTGATATTTTGGCTATAATTTAATTATAAAAATTGATAATTGAGCAAAATATTTTGCTATATTTTTGTTTGTATAAATAATGGCCGTAGCATTGCTCTGTATTTTTGTAGAAGTGTTTTTATGTGTTTTTGCATGAAAATTGTTTTTATTGCTTTTTAGGTGTTATTTTAATAAGTAAATTATATTAAAATTGTTTTCCACATTAATTTCGAATAGAAATTTTAGCTAAGTCATGATGATCATGTTAGATGCAAAATAACTTAGAAATATTTCACCTCTCCCACAAAAGTGTTATTTCTTCCTTAGAAAATTTTGAGTAATAAAATTTTGACAACACTTTTCCTTGGAAAATTTCCTTAGAAAATATTTGATAATTATTTTGACAACCCTATTTCCCTTAGAAAATTTCAACATCTTAAAAGTGTTAAATATTTTCCTTAGAAAAATTTAGCATCTTGAAAACTTAGTGGTTTTAGAATATTTTCCTAAGTGTTATTTTTGACAAGTGTTTGTCTTTAGAAATTTTATCAACTATGGTTTTAAAAAGTATTTTTCCTTAGAAAAATACCAACACCTTATTTTATGAACTTTTACTTAGAAATTATTTTGACTTATTGTTTGACCTCTTTGGTCCTTAGTTATTTTTGGAACATCTTGTTTGCTTGCATTTCCTTAGAGCTTTTACATAAGCATGGCATGCATAATTAAGTCCTTAGTATTATTTTATACTTTCACATGACTTCCTCCTTAGAAATTTTGAGGAAGAATGCTAGCTCTTTTGACCCCTCTAGTTAAAAACACTAAGTTAGAAATTAGTGGAAAACAAAGAAGAACTTAGCATAAAGACAAGACTCCAGAAGCATCTCCAAGAAGAAAAGTACTTAGAAGAAATCAAGAGGAAGTTCATGAAGACCAACCATCCTACTTTTTCTAAGTCCTTCTTCCTTTCTCTCTTTCCTCCTCCTTCCCTTAAACTTCATGGTGGCTAAGTTATATTCAAGATCAACCAGCTGCCAACATCATCAAGTCTTCAGAATCAACAAGTCCACAAATGTGCAATGAAGTCAACACATCAAGTAAAACCACAAGGAAGCAAAGAGAAGAATTTTAGAAGACCAACTACTTCTTTTCTTTCTATCCCCTCTCTATTTTTGTCTCACTTTAGACAAAGGCCAAGACCTTGTGTTTATGACTAAGTTCCTAGAGTGCTAATTGAAGACCATTGAAGATCAATGAAGCTACAAAGGAGTTGAAGATTATGTGAAGACCAAAATTGTGAAGACTTCTAGTAGCCTTACAACTCTTCAAGTGGTTATTTTATTATGTTTATTTGGCTTAACTTTGGCCTTGCCTAGCCTTTGGGACATTGTTATATTAGGTCTTTTCCCTTATTTTGTTTTGTTTGTCTTTCATACCACATTTCTCTGTGTCATCCTGCATCACATGCATATCATATTTTTCTAAGTGTTGCATTTATGAATGTATGTTTATTTGTGATTTGTTTGACTTGTTAGAAATTCCGGAGAGAGACGAAGGTGGTTGCAACTGCTACACCTGTTCTTCTGTTTGCCGAGGCAAGTGGCACACCCTCATAAATTTCCTAAGTATTTTTATATGCATTACTTAGTGTATTTCCTTATATGCATGTGTTGGATAGTATTATTGCTATATGCTAAATCCACCATACCTTTACTCTAGTTGTGTCTAGAACCCCTTTGATAACTTAGTAGAATATTTGATGCTATGCAAATGTGTTTTCTTTAAAGCTTAATTCTACTAAGTAATTTATCACCTGGGTGGACTTGGTTATGAAAAGATGATGGAAAGGTTGAGTGTCATCTCTTAGGGGTGACCTCTAAGGGATGGTCACTTGTGGTTGCCACCCAGGGTATTAAGGGGCCAATGTTTTCTCTAAGAGAAGATTGCTTACCGTGCAACCATTAGTCATATGGGCTCTGACTTGATGGATTAAGTTGCGTGGACTCGTCCCGTCTTGACAGGTGGTGGTAGATGGTTAGAATGGGAACGGGTCAAGGCGGCATGGGATGAGGAAATGCTTCTGAAAAGTCTCGTCTCAACTCTCTCCTTTTCCTTAGCACAAATTGAGTGCTTGAGGATAGTTTGGGTTTGTTGGGTCTAATGGTGAAAGTGCACAACCTCTGCAGAGTTAAAAACTAAGTACTTAGCCGTGTCCCCGGTTACAGACAATTTGAGCAGCTGATCAAGGATTCAACGGAGGCTTCATCATTCCAATTTCGAAAGTAAAACTTGATGGTGAACAAGGGTAGATGAGACTATGGTCTTATACCATATCGTCTCCAACTTTTGAAGAAAATGTTTTACAAAATGTTAGGCAAAATTGGCTTTTATGCAAAATAGCCTTAAACTCCACCAGCCAAATATGCATATAGGCTATAGAGTTATTCCACTAAGTGTCCACATAGTGTCACTTGCCAGATCCATTTTTAATGGTATCTGACCCACTCTGTTGCAAATTTTTATTTGTTGCAGATTGTTCTGACGACGAGTGAGTTTCGTTAGGGGGTTTCGAGTCTGCAACCAACATGTTTTCGCCTGTGGCACATGCAAAGGATGAGGACTCCATGAAGATTATTATTTCCGCTGCTTTACTCTTTCAAGCTAGCTATATGCTATGCAAGTTGTAATGAATATTTTACCAAGTCTGGATCATTCGATGTAATAATGATACTTTGTTGGGATACTACATCTTAAACTGTGTGTGCAAATGAAACGATCCAGGGGTTTGCACTATACACAGGTACCTCGCCATATTTTAAGTGCAGGTACGCTACATTATAAGAGTATTCCTTTTAATGGAGTTCACACTCTGGCTTACCATAGTAACAGATTTCTTCTTAGGAAAATAGATAGTGTGCTCATTTCCCTTGACATTGAATGTTACCTTGCTCTCAGTGCAATTTATAACAGCCCCTGCAGTGTTTAAAAAGGGTCTTCCAAGAATAATAGACAAATTATCATCTTCAGGCATTTCTAACACAACAAAGTCTGTAGGGATTAACACATTAGCAATAGAGATAGGGACATCCTCACATATTCCTATAGGCACAGCAGTTGATTTATCAGCCATTTGTAATGATACTTCAGTTGGAACCAATTTGTTTAGGTTAAGTTTCTTATATAAAGAAAAAGGCATAACACTAACACCAGCTCCTAAGTCACATAGAGCATATTTCACGTAAGTTTCTTTAATATGACAAGGAATAGTTGGAATACCAGGATCACCACGTTTTTCAGGCATTTTCCCTTTAAAGGAATATTCAGCAAGCATAGCAGTTATTGCATCAGTAGGAATCTTTCTTTTATTAGTCACAATGTCTTTCATGTATTTGGAATATGGAGGGATTTTAATAGCATCAACAAGAGGAATTTGCAAACACAAAGACTTAATCAACTCAAAGAATTTCTCAAATCTAGCATCATCCAAAGTTTTTATTACCTCTTGGGGATATGGTATGGGTTTTTGTACCCACGGATCCCTATCTTTACCTCTTTGTGGATTAGGATGGCTCTTCTTCTTATTCTTCTCAGTAGATGGTGGAGGGTCTTCTTTATCATTAGGTTCAGGTTCTTCAATATTTTCATCCTCTTGTGGCTCTTCTTCAGGTGAAGGTGATTCTTCTTCATTATTATTATCTTCAGTCTCAGCATCAGAAATAGAAATATCCTTATCTTGCTCTTCAGAGTCATCAATGTCCTTGTTTTCATTGGGAGATTTTCCTGCAGAAGATTTCTTCTTGAGAGCTTCTTGTTCTTTTCTCTTGGGATGGCCTTCAGGAAAATCAGGATCCTGAGTACTTGCACCTCCCCTAGTGTTAACTCCACAAACCTGTTTCTTCACCATAAGACTTTCATACAATTGATTTTGAAGAGAAACCATTTGTTCAATTTGATTATTCATCATCTCACAGTGTTTAACAATTCTTTTTACCTCTCCCACACTAGCATGTAAACTTTCTCGAAGAGATTTAATTTTGTGAGAGTTCTCCATAATAGTCATTCTAATATTATGCTCCTCAGGATTATGATGATAAGCAAAATCATTCATGTAGGATACATCAACAGGAGGTGTTACCTTTTCATTACCTTTTATGGAGCTAATAGCATTGACTTGAATTGGAAAACATGGTTGATCATCAGGAAGTTTAACACCCATTTCAGATAATTCCTTAAGATGAGAGGTTTTAATTCCCTTCTCTTTAATAGCCTTGGAAGCTTCTTTCATTGTTTCGTTATCCAATTTGAGCATGCCTCTTTTCTTTCCGGAAATATCTCTTCAATATTCCAGTCTTCATAATTCCTAGAGATAGTCTCCAATAGCTTAGTTGCTTCATCAACGGTCCTTTCCCTGAAAACATTACCTGCAATACCATCAAGATAGCCTCTGGTGTTTTCGGTTAGACCATTGTAAAATATATCAAGTATTTCATTACTCTTGAAGCCATGGGTAGGACATTTCCTAACCATCTTACTATACCTCCCCCAAGCTTGGGGTAAATCCTCCTTCTCTTTCTGTGAAAAGTTGCTAATCTCAACAGTCAAACCATGAATCTTATCAGCAGGGAAATACTTATTATAGAATACCTGCAAACATTCTTCCTTGCTAGTAATACATCCAGGTTCTAAACGATTATACCAAGTTTTAGCACTTCCTCCCAAAGTAAAAGGAAACAGCTTTAAGAAATAGTAGCGTTGATGGATTTCATCTTTACCAAATAACACAGATAAGTCATGCAAGACAGCAATGTGTTCAAAAGGAAACTCATCCTCTCTACCATAAAACTTATATTTTTCAGCTTTTTCAATTATTTCAGGATCAACACTAAACTCATAATCTTTATCTTTAATTTTAATAGCAGGAGCATTCATTTTCTCAGTAATAGGAAAATATCCATCAAGAGGAGAATTTTTATAGCTATCAAGTTTATCCAATTTATCAAAGTCAGAATTCATAAAAGCCATAGTAAATGCCTCCTCTTCCTCAGAAGAAGTTTCAAATTCATCATCACAGTATTCATTATCTTCTAACTCAGATTCCACATTTTCAGGTGTTTCAGTTATCTCAGATGTTTCAGGTGTCACTTCTTTGTCTATGCTACCACATAATAAATCATTTTCATTACTAGTAGACATTTTAGACAATGGTGAACTAGATAAAACCTTTCCTCTTTTCTTAGGAGCAACAGCAGAAGCAACATTAGGTGAAAAGTTTGGCCTACTTGGCAAATCCGTACCTCCGCGAGTAGTTGAAGGCCTCAATTCCTTCAGAGTAGTCTTTTCCTTTCCCATGGTTAGGAACAAGCAAAAGCAGCAAATAGATGATAACAAGTTGTCTTACCAATAAAGCTAGGCTCCCCGGCAACGGCGCCAGAAAACGTCTTGATACCCACAAGTATAGGGGATCGCTGAAGTCTTCGTTGGGAAGTATTACCCAAATTTATAGTTCGACTCGATGGGAACACAAGAATATCAATAAGACCTTGGCAATTGAGGCGTCACTCTCAACCACACCTGTATATCAATAACTTGCAGCAGTAATAGTGATGGCAGTAGTATGATTCAAGTAACAAGCAGAACAGTAGCAGTGAACAAGTGTTTCCCAGTTTTCACCGGAAAAGTGAAAGTGTAACTCAGAGATTCAAAACGTAGGCATGAGGTGATAGCGGGGTGTTGCAAGAATGAGATTGATCATATAATAAGAAACAAATAACAATGGGACCTATCTCTAACTCCGATATATGTAGGTATGTGTTCCATATTTAGTTGTGCGTACTAACCAAGAGAATTTGCACAACATCTATTGTCCAACCTGCCCATTTCACCGGGGCCAACTTGGAACTACAGGTAATTAAGGTCTACCCTTTCGAATAGACCGGAACAATGCATTAACACTTCATGAACACATAGAATCCTCAAACTAAAACATCTCCCCCTTGTTTTCCCTATATGTCACGTTTAGGGTTCGCAGGTTCAACATAATAGCAGGTGATACACTTTGCAGATAAATACCAAACTCAAATATATGATGGGGCAATATAAGTTCAGTACTGAAATCATGCCACTCGGGCCCTAGTAGCAAGCATTAAACATAGCAAGAGTGCATCAACACAATACAAAAGTATCCTCAAGATAAAACCCTAAAATCCCGAACAACGGGTAGCATTACATGATCAATCTCATCCAATCCCCATCCACCTCACATGCCTACAGCGGACTACTCACACATGGTGATGGAGAGGGAGCTCATGGTCGATGGAGATGAAGGCGGTGAAGATGGCGGTGAAGACGGTCTCCGGATCCCTCCACCGGAGGAGAAATCCTGGATCAATCTGTCCCCGAAACGAAGATCGTGATGGTGGCGGCGTGTTTCGCGAAAGCTCCTCTCCTCCTAGGGCAAGCACTTTTTCGTATATATGAGGGGGTACGTCGAAGACCGAAGGCGAGGCGGCGCCCGAGGCCCATTTGGGCTGGGCCCACGCGGCCAGGTACAGGGGCCGCGTGGGACCCACCCATTTGGCCCTCGAGCGCTTCCTCGTGTCCATCTTTTGTCCATTGTCCTTCTTTTCCATAAAAATTGACGTGGTAATTTTCCCCGATTTTATTTCCTGCAGAAATAGCCAGAAAAGAGACTTTGCTAAAAACAGCGTCAGATTCAGCAGTTTTATTCAAATATGGGAAGATTCCGGAGCAAATCATGAAGCAAAGTGCTTGGAAAAGTAGATGCATTTTGGATGCATCAGCACCCGATAGAATAAGACAAAGTGTCAGTCGACAAAAGGATTGACTCAGTATATATACAAAATCGTACTCGAAACATTCCCGAGTTGCGTCCGCCGCAAATACCTCGGATGCTGCACGCATAGTGCAAAGGTAAGACCCGCCGAACTTTCGAGCTGGGCTAAGGACGGTTCCAGCAACGTCAATCCTTATACTTTCCGTGTCAGCAGACATGATGAAAAATCCTGACGGACGCGTTGGGTAAAATTCAAATCTATATACTGTTGATCAACTCAGTAAGACCTCCGCGGCCTAGTCGAATCTGACCAGTTTGTTCCAGATTCGAGTCCGGTGACTCGAGTTTGATTGAAAACTAGTAAGGTTTTACCCGAATGTGTAGTTAACCAGTCCCGATCCGTCGAGTGTACTGGGCCTGCTAAGCTATTATCTCTTGATCATCATAAGCAAAAACCACAGTCGATGAGATACTCGACACAGCCAACATGTGCTATTCATACAGGAATTCCAATTATAATACAAAGCATATGACGTGCACTTACGAATGAGTCCATGCCCGATTCTTCGAGTCAGACAAGTACTCGGGGGCTACTGACAAGGATATACATCTCGGGTACCCTACCATAAGGGTACCTGGTGCACGTGTCGACTAAGGCCCAACTATCAAGAGCCTACATGAAGCCCATGATTAAAGGCCCAACAAGATGGAGTACTCTCCAAGATTAGACATAGTCATAGTCGGTTTATACTTTCCTTACATGTAAACAGGATCGGTTACAGACTCCCGAGACCTAGCCTCTTATAAAGACTGGGAGGGCCGTCGATCCTGGACAGGCAATACTCGAACCATCAAAGCCCTAGCGAGATCGATATCTCGCTGGAGCCTCCCTGTAACCGCATAATCTCACATGATCAATACCAGACAAGCAGGAAGTAGGGTCTTTACCTCCACCCGAGGGGCCTGAACCTGGGTAAATCTTTGCCTCTGCTTGTCAGCCGACGAAACTAGCAGTACTACCACATTCTCTTCCCATAATCTCAACCCGAGGTCCTTAACCATGGGATTTGATGAGTTAACCCCTCATCACGCCGGGTCCATCAAGCCGGCAGTGGAGAGCTTCGTCGAGGAGGAGCGCAGTGAGCGGCGTGAGCCGGCCGTGCTCGACTTTTCTGGATGCGAGGGAGTTTGCGTACTACCCGGCGAGTTCCGTGCCAAAGACGATGAGCATCAAGAAAAAGAGGACACAGCCGAACAAAGTTCGGTTAATGATGAACATCAAGAGCCAGAAAGAAAAGCCGAACAATGTTCGGTCAACAAGGAGCGTCCAGGTGACGCGGCACGGGATCCAGAAGAGGAAGACGAGGTGTTGGAGAGTTATCCAGAGGTGGAGCAAAACATTGTTCCTGTTGTGCCAGCATTGCATTCTCCCAACATCTTCGAAGAGGTACGCCATGCCGACAATTTACTTGTCTTTTGATTAGGTCAAAGTCATATTGTTGATGCATCTTCCAACATGATTCTAATTAATGTTGAAAGACCAGTCGAGATAAGTAATTCGTTTGCTAGGAATAATCTTGTCACTAATCATGTCAGCCAACATATCATACCATTCGTAGAGGCTAATAGTGGCAATTTATCACAATCAAAGTTGTTCCCGTCATGTCGGCTAAGCTTTATATTCATATGGGCAACTTTGCTTATTTCCTGCCTGGCTAACATTTGGTCTCAGATGAGACGTATATTCTGTAGCTATTTTGGTTGCACTAACACAAAGCCAGGATCAAAGTCCTTCAAGATAGCCGATTCAGAAAAATCGGAGAAGAAGGGCGAAAGACGATGCATAGCCGAGTTGGATGACTTTAAGTCGGTACGACTCGGTTCCTTAATTCCAAATCCGGTATCCCAATGTCGGCTAAAAGACGAACATTGTACCATCTGTCTGGGCATTGGGGATTACATTGTCGGTGTATCGCCGGCTAATCCAATCATCATAGAAGATCACCATGTCGAGCCGCCAAGAGAGGAGCGAATGCCAAATTCTTCGAGCAGAATAACAAAGACTGCGACATGTTTTATGAAGCACAATCGGCCTTCGAAGGATGATTGGAATTTCTTGAAGCACAAGCTGATAGCCATCTGACTGACATTGATATTGACGGTGATCAAGTGTTGACTCGGCTGCCTCAAGCCGGCTCATCCGAAGACGTACGGGTACACACTGGAGATGATGGGATCGATTCGTCAAGCAAAGAAATTATTCAAGCCGGAAATCCTGAGGACGGATGTTCCATCAAAGCTATAACGAAACCGTCTAACACTGGGGGCAACCAGAAAATCCAAAGACAGTTGCCTACAATGATAACAGAGACAAAGGCAGCGATAAGCACCGAAGGAGGAAATCTAAAGTTACCTTTGCTCAATTATTAGAGAAGTATCAGAAGATGAGCGAAGTAAAAATTGCTTATCGGCCAGCTGAATCCAAGGCATTGAAGTCACTCCCAAGTCGTAAATCTGATATGATGTTGGCCAGTTAATCGCGTCACTGCGAGTCGGACATGAGCTCATGGAGGAAAAAGGAGATGGTCAAGCAAGTTTACCAAGTGAAAAGAGATGGCCGCAAGAGCGCTGTTTCGGACTCAACTCCAAATAACCAAAAGCCAGCTGATATGATGTTGGCTACAAAGGGCAAGGAAGTGAAGCGAGTAACTTTCAACGACCTAATCGTCGAGTCTGGACCAGCCAAGCCGGAAGTGCCAAAAGCCAGGAAAGAACTGCCAGTGCATAGATCAAAGTCAAAGCCGGGTTACCCACTTGGTTTATCACATTGGCAAGAGTGGCAGTTGAAGCGGCTTAGAGCCGAAGAGTTGGAGAAGATGAACATAGCGTGGGTTCCTAAAAGAAGCCCTTGGGTCAAGAAGGATGCACCAGGTTCTGTCGCAAAGCCGGCATGAGTAAAGGAGGACAAGCAAGAAGTCGGCTGACAAAGCCGGCGATCTTCATCTCACTATAGGAGACTTCAGACGGTGTGTGTCGTCCATGCTCTTCAACCGTTCCATCAAAGTCGGCACCTTGTGATTTATCCCCATCCAAAACATCTGATCTATTTCGGCTATTCACACTTTGGTGGGCGGGTTCTCCAGGTCCTTCAAGATGAGGACACATGGCCGATATTTGCATATCGCCCTAAGAATGCATTGTGTTGGCAAAGCCGGCATCTGGCTAGAGGTACTCTTCATGGTTTTATCTCCCCTGGAAGCCGGTGCTCAGTTATGCCAACACTTATAAGGACGACTTGATTATTGAGTCGGCCACTGACGGAAGATCTAGTGCAAGCCGGATGACTGGCTGGAGCAAATATGTTTTTCTTATCTGCATGATCCAAGTCAAATGATCAGGCATGATGCACCACAGGATACTTGGAGTCCCTAGTGTTATCAAGACGAATATCTGAAGAGGCACTACCCAGGTGACCACCAACCTGATCACACGGCCGATAAGAGATTATCGCCCTTAGCATGACACAACCGATGTAGTGTTAACATCGTGCTTATATCAAAAGCCTAGACAAGATATTTTCTGGCACGCAAGCTCTGCCAGAAAACAGGGGGCATGTGTTAGCACCGAAATTTGGCACCTAGCCGGCCCGACCCCGGATTTCCTTGATCCAGGCGAGACGCACCCAGGAAGACACCAGGACATGGAAAAAGAGGAAGGAGACAAGCTATGTCCCAATCAGCAAGCCACATGCTATAGGTCACCATATCTCAGGACCCGGCATTTGGTCTTACGAGAGCCGGCCATACCTAGCATTCGTGTTCCAAGAGCCGGCTTTCTCCCAGTAGCCGGCCATCATCGAGAGTCGGCATTCTCCCAGGAGCCGGCCAGAAGCCGGCATTCCCAGGAGCTGACCATGTTCCAGACCCGGCATTTCATGCCAATATTCTACAAGAGTTGCCATCATCGAGACCCGGCATTATCGCAGAAGAGCCGGCAGTCCACAAGAGCCGGCATTGTCCACAAGTTGCCAGCGTTTCAAGTTACGGAAGCCGGCATGCACGGTGCCATGATCCAATCGACAACTCAAACCGCCACCATTGTGTCCCAGAAGAGGATAAGCCGGCATGGTTTCATTTCTTGCTTGGAGAGTCGGTAAGCTCATTTACGTGCCGGGTCATGCTATAATCAGGCTCACTAGCCGGTTAAATTGGTGACTCGAAGATGACCCGGAGGATAACATACAGAGATTTGCACGACAACGCTATGAAGATGACCTCGTATGGGAAAGTGCCTAACACGGAAGTTTTGCGTATCGTCAAGCTGCACAATATTGCTTTTGGAGGTGTCTTCATCCGAGTTAGTATGCGTCTACAGAGTTACGACAAGATCTAGATAGATTAACCTGTCACCTACCATAATCCGAGCTGAAGATGAAGATGGACCTGGAGAGTCATCAAGACGGCCTTGGATGGAAAAATGATATTCGCGAGAGTTGTTCGCCTCGTTGAGACGTACAAGTTTGGACTTTGGGCCACATCCATCCGAGTTCATATGAGACTACAGCGGCACGACAAGAAGCAGGGCAGGAGGTGCAGCGAATCCGGACAGGAGTCCGGGTTAGGAAAGACTTAGGGTTTTTAGGACGGTCTTGATGTAATTTCCTTGTAAAGAAACTCCTTTGCTTGCCCAGGAAGTCCAGCCGCCTCATATAATGTGAGAGGTGACGGCCGATTGAATAACACTAATTGAATTTATCAATCTATCACACCTTTGCGTGTTCAATTTATCCCTCACCCTTGTACCTATGCTTCTCGTTGTTTCGTAAGCCGGCCATGGTGGAAGGCTGCGGATCCACGAGGCTCTAGGGGCAATCAGGTCGACCTGGAGCAGCCAATCGTCGCCGCGAGCCCTGACGGGGTCCCTCCCGGGCAAGCGGGGCGTCTGGTTATCAAAAGTGCCGGTTGGACTCTTGCGTATCGCGCTTCCAGCCGGCCTCCCGCGGTGCGACTTGCGGAGCATCTCCCCCGGCGCCGCGGGTACACGAGGACGTGTTCGTGTGACGCGTTTCTAACGTAACATGTTATTTGTGTTTTAAGAAAGAACTTAACCCAAAAGTTAGTTCTTTTTATAAACAATGATGATGATTTTGTTAAACTCCATAAACAAGACTACATTAAGAATAGGGAGCGACTATTCTTAGTCACTTGATTTTCAATTAGATGAAAGTCACGGCAATTCTTGTGCAACCCCACCTGCAACCTGAAAATCCGAGTTACAACCTATGTGTAACTCATGTGCAACTCAAAAAAATCTTAGTTGCGACCCATCTGCAACTCACGGTGCAAATCTGAAGACCATGTTGTTAATGCGATCTAACTTAATTATCATAGTAAAACCATTAAAAATATACCTAAAAAAGGATACCTATTTTTAACGTAATTTCTTGACATTAAAAAAGACACTAGTATTAGTATCTTGTAGGCTCGGTATGATTGAGTTGATTAAGTATGACATATAATAAACGGTTACTCTCCTTGTCTTTTCTTAGCTTACTGAAATTGCTAGGGTCGGCCCTGCGCTGTCTAAATCCTTCCAAAAACTATGATGCGTTGGGCTTATTACAAAATATACCGTTAAAAATTAAGCATAAACTGAAAGAAACGGTCAAGAAACACTTTCAAGAAAAAAAACTAGTTGTCAAAATGGATTCCCAATCCATCTTAATGCCAAACATAGTTGTATGCTCTTACTACCAACTAAAACAAAAAAAGAGGTATGCAACAAAATTCACAGCATGAACCAAGGTACTAGTCTATTAGTCCCTCCGTTTCGAATTATGATGTGTTGTGCTTATTACAAATCTAATGTATAAAATTAAGCACAAAACTGTAAGAAAAAAGGAAATAACAACTATTAAAGGAGAAAAACCTGGTCGCAAAAAACGGATTCCCAATCCACCGTAATGCCAAAGACAGCAGTATGCTCTTACCATTAGTTAATACAAAAGTACAAATGCAACAAAATTAAGAACATGAACAAAGGTACTACTCTATTAATTTTCAAGGTATTTAATTTTGATATCACGTATTATGAATCTCACTGAAGTATCCAAACAAATGGAAAATTCGGATTATTTTGGATTTTGACAATTTACTAAATTTCAATTTTTTTGCCTAATCTATTATATAATTAAAACACAAGTTATTTAATGGCTCAGATTTTGCAGAAGTGAACGTTTGGTTAAGATTTAATGATTTGGTTCCGCATGAGAAAGGTTTCACGAAGAGAAAACATAACCTAAGTGAACTCTTCTTTCACGAGATTATATACATGCTACAACTCGCCGGCGGCCGGCCAATTGTTGTTGCAATACCACAAGCGCAGAAGCGCTCTGGATATATATCGTACCACAAGCGATCTGGAACGAAGACGAGGAACTGCTATCTTCTGGACGACGATCTCAACCTGACAGAAGGATATGTAGCACGCGGCTGGCTGGCCGATCTTTCTCCAAGTGCATGCGCATCGATTAGCCCAGATTTTGGATCATGCTTGCTGATGCATGCACCGATCGACTACCAGTGAACACGCAGCTCGCCAGTTCTGCAAGAACGATCGACGCTTGACCTCATGAAATCAGCCAAGAAATAGGTATGATTTATCCAAGGTTTCCACGTTCTGTAAGTTGAGGGAGAAACAATCTGTTTCTTTGACGATTTTGCTTGGTGTATTTTCAGGAAGATCCGTCAAGGTCAACAGAGAGAAGAGAGGGTTAGAAGTGAAGATGGGGGAGCGTCCGAAAAAAAACTGTCGAGCGAGCTTTTTTCCTCGCCTCTTTTCAACGCAGCCAAGAATCCCAATCTAAGTCAGCCGCCGGCAACAAGATCGTCTGGGAGCTGGAGAGGTTATTCACTACGCCATCTTCGGCCAGCAGTCCGACGCCGGTGAAGCATAGGTCAACGGCCACTTTCCTGCCGAGACGCCGCCGTATTTGTCTTTGTGGTACGTCAGCCGGTTAACTCTCCCGTCCGTAGATCAATAATAGTCAGGTTAATTTCAATCTTGCCTCTTGCATATACATCATGCGGCCATCCAATATAGATCCATCAATTAAGATTTGCCTCATGCACACAGCCGGACTGATTATTACTAAAGGAATCATGCACCAGCAGTGGAAGATGGATCGATCGAGGGAAGCAAGATTCGGCTCAGGCACACAGCCAGCTAACGTCTAGCGCAAGAAGCATGCGCCGGTGAACCCTATGTTGCACGCCTACATAGCACATGCATGAGGCCAGCTCTCAATCGACTGATCCGTATGTTGCACATCTATAACTCTCTCATGCTATGCGGCAAGATTGAACCTGCACGCCTGCAGGCACAGGGGAGTGGACCGTGAAAATATAGGTAGGCAAATACGGCGGCAGTGGCAGCGGCAGCGCTAGCGTATGCATGTGAGAAGAGCATATGATACTGTGGGGTCGGAGAAGTTGGAGTATTGGACAAGGACAGAGACAAACCAAATTTATTTGAGCTGTTGCACATACCATTCGAGCTGGATATATGCACTGTCAAAATTTATTAGATGTACACGGCGGAGACATGCCGATTCTATCCGGCCGGCCGTCCAACATACGTTCGTTGGCTTCAAGGTTCGTGAAGCATCTTGCATTGGATACAAATTCGTGGATTCCAAATTACATCATCTGTTGCTGGCTATGCTGAAGATCAGATCGATCAATGTTGCCGGTGTTCAGGACGGTCGGTCATGTCGATACACGACATGGCGGCAGCGTCAGGGTTTTAGACGTCAGACCATGCGGCGTTGCTCACGCACGGGGACGCGTTGATTGATCCTTTAGAGGCGGCGTTCATGGAGGAGGTTATGTCGATGCTCCACATACATGCAGGCTTCGGATAGAGATGTCGTCGTGTATCCCATGAAAGGGTGTTGATCGCTTCACGCTGGCAGCAATGGAGCAGCGAGTCGCGTACAGATTATGCACATATGCATAAGCACAGAGGGCAATGAGCTTGCCGTAAGAAGATGCACGGCCGGCCAGCGTATGTGCCAGGATCTTGCCGACAAGCCTTTGCGGTTGCAGCATATGCATATGCACATGGTAGATATTTATTTGAATGGAATCACGTGTTCAAGAAAAATCACAGTGTTCCTAAATCATGTCTGAATTCTAAGAGGAGATGAAATCTGTCTCCTCCGTCGCTCTTCTCCTCATCTTTCAACTTTGGCGTCTATTACTTCCGCCGAGACGAGCCTGCAAGGGATCATCGCGTTGATAGCGACTGAGTTTGGCATGATTCACAAAAAAAAAAAAAAAAGAGTTTGGCATGAGCAAGCTTACCGGTTAATGACCTGCTACTGCTATTGCACTCCAATCGGCCATGCGTCATGCCGGGCTAACCGATTGTCCGCACATGTCGGAAATGCCATTCTCCCTGCTAATTGATGCTACAAACTACTACATTGTCACAGGCATAGTCTCTCATGTTGTCCAGCCCAAATTTGTTGCCATGGATGATTGAACTCCTCGGTACATGGCAGCTGCAGATCTTCAAGCTAAAGTACAATAGGTTTATTAGCGGACCAATTAACTTCATTCGGTATACTGCGCTGCACCTATAATGGCAGAATACACTAGGAAACATCAAAGCGAGGTAATCATCCTTCTCATGTCTAAATTTATACTGATAATGAAGTATAGAAAGGAGAATTGTTAATGTCTTGAAATAGGCGCAACTTTTGAGGTATACAGAATGCTATTGGGCTATAGTTATACTTGATTTATGGAAATAATTACTACAAAAGGGGGTAAGTAAATTAGTAATTTGTTTGATGAGTTTTTCTGTTCGATGGAAATATATGTAAGATTGAAACTAACATGGGGGGCTAAAGGGATAATCATATGAACTTATCGGAATACAATCGCGACAATTGTAGCAAGAGTTGCCTTAAGTAATAGTTTTGTAGATGACATAAAACTGATGAAATATAGTTTTGTATTCCCTCTGTATAGTATATAAGACGTTTTGGGTAGCTATTTTAGCTTCTCCAAACGTCTTATAATATGATACAGAGGGAGTAGATGACATAAAACTGATAAAATATAGGTTTGTATATGACGTAAAACTGATGAAATACCATATCAAATATGTTATTTGGTAGTTAATGTCTTGAAATAGGCGCAACTTTTGAGGTATACAGAATGCTATTGGGCTATAGTTATACTTGATTTATGGAAATAATTACTACAAAAGGGGGTAAGTAAATTAGTAATTTGTTTGATGAGTTTTTCTGTTCGATGGAAATATATGTAAGATTGGAACTAACATGGGGGGCTAAAGGGATAATCATATGAACTTATCGGAATACAATCGCGACAATTGTAGCAAGAGTTGCCTTAAGTAATAGTTTTGTAGATGACATAAAACTGATGAAATATAGTTTCGTATTCCCTCTGTATAGTATATAAGACGTTTTGGGTAGCTATTTTAGCTTCTCCAAACGTCTTATAATATGATACAGAGGGAGTAGATGACATAAAACTGATAAAATATAGGTTTGTATATGACATAAAACTGATAAAATACCATATCAAATATGTTATTTGGTAAATCTAGCCGAGCAAATGCGCGGGCCACCCAGCTAGTTTACATTTACTTTGAATCTGGACCGAAAATTCCTCTACTCAAAGTACACACAACCAACATTGGTATCACCGAATGTGCTTTCCGAATTCACATGAAAAAAGACAGCAGTAAGGCGCACTGAATTTAGACAAAACCCGACAACACCTCCATTCAGCAGTATTCCTAATTACTAGTCTTCTTGAAAAAACACAAACCATTGCCGTTTCCAAATATTACGAGAACCTCCACGAGCGTAGCAGCGAAAAACAATGGATCACAAATTCAAGATCCGTTTCGGGTTGCCTGCCCTTCTCAGAAGGTTTGATCATTCATTTACACCATGCATTATGCATCCAAAAACAGTCGAGTAAATCCCTTATAAATCCCAGAAGTATTCTATAAATGAATGCCATTTATGAGCGTCAAATCCTTTCTTGGACCTCTGTATCTGTATCCAAGCTGTGTGTGATCCATCCGTTTCGTCCATGGAAAAGCACCATTACCTACCATAACGAAGCGTATCAGCCAGGTCTGCCCCTAGCCACCTACATATACCGCTCGCTGCCCCTCCCTCACACTTCCCACTCCTTGGCCGTCACAAGAACCTTCCCCGCGCGCCACGCCCAATCCTTACCACCATTATGACGCGGCGCGCGGCGATCTCCGCGGCCGTGGTGGCGGCGCTCCTGGCGGCGTGCACTGCGGCGGCGGCCGCCGCGGCGATCACCATCTCCCGGAAGCACCACCACGGGAAGTCGGCGTCCGGGTCGTGCGACATGTTCGCCGCCGGGAGCTGGGTGACGGACGAGACGTACCCGCTGTACGACTCGGCGAGCTGCCCCTTCATCCGCTCCGAGTTCGACTGCCGCCGGTTCAACCGCCCCGACAAGCAGTACCTCAAGTACCGGTGGCAGCCCAGCCCGCCCTGCTCCCTACCCAGGTTGCCGTACGATCGGCCGGCGTCGGCAGAAATCAATCTCTTTCCCCCCGTTCCTGCTTTTGAGACGATGTTGATGCGTAGGTTCGACGGGGTGGCGCTGCTGAGGCTGTGGAGCGGGAAGAAGGTGATGTTCGTGGGCGACTCGCTGGCGCTGAACCAGTACGAGTCGCTGCTGTGCATGATCCACGCCGCGGTGCCGGACGCCAGGACCATCGTCTCGCCGCGGTCGGGGAAGGTCAGCCCGTCGACCACCGTCACCTTCGAGGTACTTCTGCTTCCTCGGCGTTTCTTGGCTTCCTTCAAAACAGGAGTAGATGTACCGTGGTTCAAGCTTAAGATTGTCCGGTAAAAAGTTATCTGGTGCGTACGTTGGGGCCGGGCTGGGTGGTGTACTGGTGTGAGCATGATGAGGTGATCAGTCCGGTACCGTTTGTTACGGCGGATCAAGGCGGCCGCGTCGGGTGAAGACGTGAAGTGATAAGAGGGAGGCGTGTGAGCTGTAGAGATCATACCACCGTGTGCGTGTGCCTGGCTGGCGATGGCGAGGGACCGTGCGGCGCGGTGCAACGGGACACTCCGGCGGCGGGACCGCCAAAACAATGTCCACTGGCCACTGGCACAAAAGCTAGCGTTTCTATCGCCTCGCGCGACACTGGAAAAGGACAACGCCCAACGAAATTCGGGTCGCCGTGAGGTCGCCTCGTTTGGACTTTGTTGGTATCGAGCGAGCCGCGTGCACCGAACTCTGCAACTCTGAACGGTGGCTTGCCGCATGTGGCGTTTCTTCCTTCTTCCCCGTTGTCCTTTTCTCAGTTTTCCTTTTCTGGGGACCAAATTTCCCCGCTTGCATTGCCGCGCGATTCATCTCTTTGCCTTGTGTGGATGGCTGAAAAGGAAAAGCAACAGAGTCTGCTCACGATATAGTATCCACCGAATCCAGCCAGTGCAATTTCCCCAAGTGAGCTGGCCTGAAATGAAAGAGCTGTCTGAATCTGCTCCCTGCCGTGTGTTTGCCGGTGCTCTGGTGTTGTTCGGACGGTGCGATCTAGCATGACATGTTCCTGGTGGCCAGCTTCGACGAGTACAAACCTTCGTTGGCGCCATTGAGCGCCGACACGCACAGGGAGTTAAGGACACACACGTGCAATAGGTAGTTGGATGCCTCCTTCAATGGCACTGATCTGCCGGCCAAGCATGTCCGGCAAAGCGAAATGGGGAAACACAAACGCTACCCTATGTCGGCCGGTGTCCTGTTCTGACATTGCACTTGCTATTACCGGACGGTGTTGGGCTTTGATGGCATAGCTGAATCTGACGACGATACTGAAATGCAGGAATACAGTGTGACGCTGGTCTACTACCTGACGCACTACCTGGTGGATCTCGTCGACGAGAAGGCCGGCCGCGTGCTCAAGCTCGACGAGATCGACCAAGCCCGCAACTGGCTCGGCGCCGACGTCCTCGTCTTCGACTCCTGGCACTGGTGGCCGCGCACCGGCCCCACGCAGCCGTGAGTCCCAACTCCCAAATGCTTCTCTGTCTACTATTTTGCTGCATTTTGCAGTCAGGTTTTATGTCTGAATTCTGAATTTCGTTTTGTGGGTGTGGTGTGTGTCTTTTGCTGCAGCTGGGACTACATCCAGGAGGACAGCAAGGTGATGAAGGACATGGACCGGACGCTGGCCTTCACCAAGGCGCTCAACACCTGGGCTAGCTGGGTCGATGCCAACCTCGTCCAGACCACCACCAAAGTCTTCTTCCAGGGCATCTCTCCTTCTCACTACAAGTAATTTACCTTTGCAACTCCACAATTTCTTCTTAATTTGTCCGAAGTTAATCCTTCAAAGTCACATGCTTTGTCGCACTACATGGCCGACATCTCATGGATCCTCGTCTCATCATAAGAAAGAGAGAAAGTGTGGTGCTGTTGGGATCAGGGCCCATGCCTTGGCCCTTGACTGCTACAACTGAACCGCTAAACCACAACCACCAACTTGTCCTCAAACTTTCACATGCTCGCGTCCAGTGCGCGCATCTCGTCCCATCCATATCTGCTAATCTTTGATGGCATCATAGCAGCATCGTATATGAAGGTGCAATTCTGTAACGTCCCTGATGCGACTGCTATACCGCAGGGGCAAGACTGGGGCGCGTCGCCGAAGAAGACGTGCATGGGGGAGACGGAGCCGCTGAACAGCACGGGGCCGTACCCCGGCGGGCCGATCCCGCAGCAGGCGATCCTCCGGAGCGTCCTGGCCGGCATGGCCAAGCCGGTGTACCTGCTGGACTTCACCTTCCTCTCCCAGCTCAGGAAAGACGCGCATCCGACCAAGTACGACGGTGGCATCTTCGGCGAGGACTGCACCCACTGGTGCGTCGCCGGCCTCCCGGACACCTGGAACATCCTCTTCTACGCCGCGCTCACGGGCCAAGACGACTAGATTCATCTCAACAGCTCTAGGATAGGTCAATAATCAAAGGAGCACATTGGTTTATACGGTTGAAAATATTTTTTTTCCTGCAACAAGAAGAAATAGAAGATTACACAAGTAAAAAAAAAAAACATGGTTCTAATAGGCTAGGAGGGCATGATTATTAGGTGATTGATTTGTACAGAGAAAAGGAGATTGTTTTGTCAATCTATGTTCTCTGGGTGGCTCACTCTATGAGTGAACACAATTAATATATTTTCGGTTGAACTTTAAATGTCCTCATTTCAGAATTCTTGACTTCAGGGCATGTACAATGATAGAGAAGGCATACCTTCTCTTAGCCATCCACATCATTTAGAGAAGGCAAAATTATAAGTTGTACAATGTATTATCTCTTATTGCCATCCCTAGCAATTAATGAGAATTAATTATATTTTAGTAGAAAATTGTATTTCTAAGGGAAGACAAATGGTACAATGGTGAAATTAGTCTTTCCTTATTTCGTAAGAGATCATCTCTTAGCTAAGGAAGACAGCCTCCCCTTTCTTCATTCTCTCTCCGCCAACTAGACAAATATCCTACGTGTCAACGTTAAGAGAAGGCTAACGTCACCCCATTGTACATGCCCTCAGATTCTATCGAGGCGAACTAAGCATGTATGCCCGGGCACACATATATTCATGAGTCCTCACTTCTACCTTAATGACAAAGCCGGGGTGGAGTCCCCCCTCCGGTCTTGTTGTTGTTTTTTTATATTCATGGATATTCAGCTAAATACGTACCCATTATTTTCGGCAAAAAATTAGGTAATATTTGCCTATCCTACCCAACGAATAAGATCTGTGACCTGGCCTCTTGGCCCATAGCATCACGACTGAACATTCTATCCCAACAGCCCAACAGGCTTGGCTCCCTTTAAAAAATGATAAAAATATGGAAGGCTTGCTCTATCGCTCAGCGCTCGGTCGGTCCAGCGAAACATATACAACGACGCCAGGCGACCAGGCGAGGCGGCCAGCGCATCGACGGCGTCGGCAGGGGCGAGCGAGCGCGGGAGCACCGGCGCCAGAAGGGATCCCGAATCCGGCGACCAGCGTTAAGGCATTGGTCTACAGAGTGCTCACGCCAGCGAAGGGATTCACCATATTCATTCAAGGCAGGGTTCTAAAATCTGAACCCTCGATAATTTCTTTTCCAAGTTCCAAACTAGAAAATCAGCAATTGCTCTTCCAATTAGGTTATTGATGATTGATTGGTGGCTCCATCGATCCGATTATAATGTGAGAAACCATGTTAGGGTGTTGAATTGCCAAACATGTACTGAATTTTCTATGATAACCTTCAGTAGTTCAATACAATATGTGGTACTGGGCCTTGACGAAGCCCATAACAGGCCGTAACCGATAAACGGCCCAATCTAGTGACACGCACAATACACTATTAGAAAATATAACATCTAAAATTCTAAATAATATATTTTTGGTAATATATAACTAGTATTAATTTGTTTAAATTGATGATTTAGTGACACGCGCAAGATTTATAAATCAGGAAAGAGGAAGTATACAAAAATAGTCACATAGTATGCCACAAACATTAACATACCATAACTTGATGTATAATTCAATAAAAGCAATTTTTTAATTCAGTAGAACAAAGCCCAATTAATTATCTCTTTAAAAATCTGGTGATTTTTTTAGTATGATATGTGTTCTTCGCTGCACTTGTGACATTCGTATTTAACAATGTGTGTTTTTAAGATGTTCGATTAAACTATGATGTTGTAATATTTGATGTTATTCCTTGAAGAGAATATACTCCCTTCAGTCTTTAATACAAGGTCTCTATTCAAAATACAGTTTGCAACTGTAAAAAGCATCGGTATCCCTCCCCAAGAAGAATTGATTTGATTTACACCTCGTACGATGGTGTTCATTAAGTCGAACGTTGCATGCATCAATAGAGAAAAAACATCACATGAAACATGTTTAATTAGACCAAAACAGGAAAGATTTTTCTCACAAATAGGCATGATATCTATTAGTTTGTTTTGCTTTTTCTGTGTATCATTAAAGTATCGGTCTTGTATACACACCGCAGTGAGTATTTTTAGTCAAACTTAGTCAAGCCCCCATTTCTAAAAAAAGAAAACTTAGTCAAGCCCCCATTTCAGAATTCTTAACTTCAGAATTTATCGAGGCAAACTAAGCATGCCTTTATAGTTATTAGAGATAATTTTCTGTTCAGTCCATACCCCAAGCCGGGTCGGGCCTAGTGTGAGATCCGAAAGCGTATCGTAATCACACCTCGACGTACACTTAGTTGTAAACCCTAAGCGTCAATATCTTTCAATCTCTATAATTATCTCAGTAGTAACAACTATAAATTTTTTTATCTCAGTAGTTGGTACAGGGATGTAAATGGACACATTTATGGCGCCATATAATCCCACATAAATACCTTCCTAGTTTACTTTTCCAGGAAACAAAAAATGTTTTGAACTAATGACCAAGATAAATGGGACTATATGGCGCCATATACCTGACCATTTACATCCCTAGTAGTTGGCCCACTTATACAGAATTAATGAGATGCGTCTGTGTTTCGATGTCAAACATAAAAAACAAAATGACATAGAGAATTTGGGCCAGATCTAGATGAGACCGGCAAAACTGGCCTCACGGCTCACTTGTGCATGTGGATCCATTCCTCTCCATAAAATGGGCCAATTGTGCTTCCCCTAGGACCATCTTTATTCACATTAGCAGTTTAGCACAAACTCCATAACTCATATCTTCACAAAATAAAAATGACAAATACGTGCGGCCAAAAGAAAACCTTCAACTAAACATAAAACAAAGGTAGGGAATAATTTAGAACCAGCGACGAACATAACTGAATGGTTCCTGCCCATACACAAACTGGTGCTAGGGGTGCATGGAACTATTTTAGAATAGGTGGGTGCGCGTACGGGCCATTGAGCCAACCGGCGGCGATGCGGCTGTATGCATGTTCAGTGAGATGGATGCCGTCCCATTGCAGTTGGGTGGCAGGGTTCGGGCAGGCGCTCACGCCGGGAAATCCGCACACCGCTGTTAAGTTGTAGTTGTACGGTCCGCCCGCTCCACAGCACACCTGAAGCCCCGATGAAGCACTGAACCCTGCGATGTTAATTCATCCCAGAATTATTAACTGTACATAAATTGTATAGAGGACCGCTATGCGTCTGACAGAAATCGTCCGATACTTGGAACGAAAACTGTTCATAAATTGTGACAAGTCTAAGTTGTACACTACTACTATTACGTGATATGCTTAAGACTGGGCGAATCAAATTGAGTTGCTGGGTATTCGAGTTGACCTTTTGCGATCAGCATCTGATAAGAGTATTGTTTATACATGGAGCGTTTACTTTCCTGACAGCTACGTTCAACTGGTAGCTTCCCTATAGCTTAGATCCAAACAATCAATTCTGGTCATGGTCATAGAATTGGTCAGATGGACATGATTAGGTTCTCCAATGTAACCATTTCAACTCTTAGAACGGCATCAGATTGATCAGAGTATAAGTTGTGACGAGTCTAAGTTGTACAAATACTATTTAGATCAAATGGTAAGCTATAAACCTAGTTACATGACATTTCTGCCAATCATATACGAGTAGTCAACTTATGTGAGTAATTAATAAGGCAAATAAAACTGAGTTGCTCAGTTGACCTTTTCGTATCTGCATGTGACAAGAATATTGTTAATACATGGAGCGTTTACTCTCCTGACAGCTACGTTCAACTGGTAGCTTCCGGTTCCCTATCGCGTGACACACGTGATAAACTATCTCAAATCAACAACTGGTAGCTTCCGATAGCTAGATCCAAACAAGGAAATTCTGCTCATGGTCATAGATTTGGTTGGATGGACATGATTAGGTTCTCCAATGTAACAATTCGGCATCAGACTGATAAGAGTCAGATTGACCGGGACGAAGCAACACTCACCAAATTTTGTTGGTTTCTTTAGAAAATCAATCACCGGCTTGTAGTAGTCGGCGTAGATGATCTTGGCCCGGGGGTACTTGCACCGGAGCTGATACACGGCCTCGAACAGCACCGAGTTGTGGTAGTGCGCGAGCGCATTGTACTTGCTCAGGCACCCGGTGTGGGGGTCGTAGTCGCTCGTGTTCGGGCTCGCGTACAGCGTTAGGATGATCGGAATGCACCCGGTCGGCAGTTGCCCCGGCACCACCACATACCTGCCTCCCTCCTTGAGTACCGCCTGCAAAAACAGAAAGCATCGATTAGGCTTGGTGGTCGAGAAATCTTAACGAGGATCAGAAGATAGCAAGTATACCTCAACGCCTGCTGAGATGGCGTCTACGACTTTTGGGACGTACGACTCGACCTGCTCCAAGGTTTTCCCGGCTGCCAGTAAGAAGTTGTAGTCGTTCCCACCGAACTCTCCCACGAAGAAGAGGGATTTCTTGAAGTAGTCTCTGCAATCTGAAGATTTAACAGACTGATCAGGGAGTTCTTTACTAAGTACTACGCTCTCAACAGAACACAAAGAACTGATCGATGCAGGTAGTACTATTTGGAAATAACACATCGATTCCAACAGTAGTAGGGTACCTTTAGGTGTTGAGCACAAGGTGGGCTTGAGCTTCTGGAACCAGTCGAGCTGCACGCTCAAGGAGCTGTTGAAAGGGGGCACGCTTGTGATGTTGTTCTTGATGTAGAAGGCCAGATCGAGCGCCGTGCCGCCGACGACGGCGAAATTTGCTCCATGGGTGAAGTTATGCTTGTCGCCGAGGATCGGGTTTATGAATGGAAGCTTAAACTCTTGGGCTGCATGCGAAGTTCATCGATCAATGGTCTTCCCCCGCATGGGAAACACCATATGCAAGCTAGCTTCTCTGATGGAAACAAAAATGAAAGCATGATATATATACCGATGAAGTCGATGATGAGGCGTCCGTTGGAAGCTCGGCCGTTGGGGCCGCCGGGGAAGCTCTCGCCGTAGGGGAGGTTGTTGAAAGGCATGATCGGAAAGAACGTTGCGGCGAGCTTGACGAAATTGCCCGTGTCGGCGTACGAGTTGCCGAAGGTGAAGATGGACCGAATCGTGGGGCGGCGGCCATAGTTCGCCTGAGCGTAATGTGCGCAGGCGAGGAGGAGCAGGGCAACGAAAACTGTTGACCTTGAGGTCGAGGGCGAGCGGTGCTCCATGGTTTCGCGCAGCGTGTGAACTGTCCGGCCAGCACTCTATGTATGCTATGTGGCCAAAATGCACAGGTACATATATAACACTGGGCCTGAGCGGCTGGGATGTGGGATCTCTGGTTGTACTTGCATTTACCATTGACCCGATTGCGGAGAAAGCTGTTGCGATGCCACGAACTTTGCCTTCCCTTGGTGGCGTGGAAGAACTTAATGATTTCAAGGCCGATCTGCAGTAAACAATCTGTGCCATTCCGAGCCTCGTTTGCCCGTGGCGGGCCTTGTTTGCCACGCGCAAATGAGTTTTATCGTCGGCTATGGGGCCGTCGGATTCAGCTGTCCGACGGCCAAGATTTAGCGTTAACCCAGCGAATTTTTAAAGTTAAATTCTGGCCGTCGGACAGCTGAATCCAACGGCCAGATTGTGCACTAGCGCATGGTAAAGAGATTAATCGGCTAAATCGCTGCCGTTTCCATACAGCCGTTCTGTATTAGTGAGTGAACTTGTATAAAACACAGGAGTCGACTCATTCAAACAACGGAAAGTGCTTTTTGATCTCGAGCTCCAGTGCACCCTCCTATTTGGAGGGTGCCGGTGGAGATGCTCTTACATTTTCCGTGAGCATCAGAATCCTATACTCGGCGGGCAGCGGCGGATGTGTTGTTGCCCGCAATCAGTAGTACTAGTCACGTGAATGCGCGGTCAGACTTGTTTCTCACGGAGGAAATTACAAAAACCTACCACAATTGTCGGCCAAACCACAGGTCAGTACCTATTTTGGTGATTTTTTCATGTCAGTACCAATCATGAGGCCAGGCGTTACAAATCGCACAAATTGTCGAGTGACCGTGGTTTGACAACATTTCTGACATGTGGGAGCCATTTGTAAGCGCTGAGTTGGCAGCACAAGTGGAAAGGAAGATGAGGTGGACATGGGACCCGCCTGTCAGTATATGTCTTCTCTCTCTTATCCTTCTTCCTCTCTCACCCAGATTCCCCAACATGAACATGACAAAGGGCAGACGCGAACCAGCCGTGCACGGGCGAAGATGGCGGCGCCGGCGTGGTGTGCTCGTCCCTATGCCGCCGCACTATAGCTCGCGTGTTGACCTCGTTCAGCGGCACGCTGAACTTGACGACGACGCCGGAGCCCGCGGACACCTCGGGCTTTGGAGCGCTACCAGGGCCGGAATTGGCAGAAGATGGAGACCGAGCTGGGCAGCTCGTTGGCCCGAGCTGGAGCCCCAGCGCCAAGCACTGCGCCGCCCATACTGCCAGGACCGAGCGACCCCTGGGTGTTGGCTCGGAACGGCCAGGACCAAACACACGCTCGCAGGCCATGTGCTCGTGACAGCGAGGGAAGTTGAGGTCCAGCTGCGGGTTAGTGGAGGAGGAAACCGAGGGTGGGCCGACGGCGGCAACCTGCCTGGTCGCTGGGAGTTGGGGAACCGAACCGACGGAGGAGGGAATCGGGGCCGTCCGACGGCGCCTTGCACGGTGACGGCGAGGTTGGGGGCAGGGTCATAGGAGGCGGCAGCCAGGGGGCCGGCCGACTGTAGCTCAGGTGGAGGCGCCGATGTGCTCGCACGCGGCGATGTGCTCGCGCATGGGGCACCGCTGCTGGCCGTGCACTTGTCCGTCACCGACGCTGAGCTCCAACTCAGAGGGAGAGAGGAGGAGCATAGCTGCCTCGGGTCGGGGGAATTGAGAGGGAACGGAAAGGAAGGTGAGAGCATGGTGGCCCTGGAGGAGGGAGACGGGATCGAGAATTGTGTCGGCTGTTGGAGGAGGAAGAAGAGATGAAGAAAAAAATGTGGGCTGACAGGCGGGCCCGTGGACACCTCAGCTCCTTCTCCGCGTATGTAGCCACATCAGCCTGACAAATAGGTCCCATCAGTCAGTGCGGCCGTCAAAATGCTCTTAGAAACGAATTTGTGCGATTTGTAACGCCCAGCCTTACGATTGGTACTGACGTGAAAAATCACCAAAATAGGTACTGACGCGTGGTTTGGCCGACAATTGTGGTAGGTTTTTGTAATTTCCTCTATCTCACGTGATAACACAAAATTTCATCCCTAGGTCACTCCAGCAGTATCCATTACAGAGATCAGTCACCGAGTCAAACGACTAGCTTAAGCAAGAACCAGGCAGCAAGGCTGAGGGTCAGAGCAGCGTGGGGCTAATGTAGGGACCGTGGAGGATGCTGTCGGCGATGGCGCGGTAGGCGGCCTCCGTCAGGTGCACGCCGTCCCAGTTGGCGTACGCCGACGGGTCGGCGCACACGCTGGATCCCCGGACGCCGCAGCTCGCCTTCGGGTTGAAGTTGTACGGCCCACCGCCGCCGCAGCACGTCTTCAGCGGGCCCTGTTTGAATCCTGCAACCGCCACAAGCTCACCAGTCAGGATTCAGCATTGCTACTTGCTAGTATAGTTAGCAAGGCGACAGTTCACCTGCCAATGGATGAAACAGACAGAATCCTACAAATTACTATCTAAGGCAGCTTGAAACCGTTGTTAAGTTCGTATCAACAGGACAGAAGAGTTTCCCTTCTGTTTATTCTGTACTTGGGCATCGTCCGCACGTCACTGGGTCTTACAGTGATGCAACTTTCATCTCCTTCCTTAAAATGCTATCAAAGAGGGATGCATATTTTCTGGAACTCAAGATAGCCACCACTAAGAAGATACATTTATCATTTTTTCTCCTGAGCAAACCATGTTAACCAGTACTAGAGATGACCGGCACAGTTAACTGAACACGGTCTTTTCAGCGTCCTTTTATGCTCAAACAGGGCTCACCTTTCCCTAAAGAAGAATGGCCAATAATAAGAACACTCAGATCCTCCGAATCTTTTCTAAACAGCCCTACAATCTATAGCATCACCGATACTGATGATGGCGCACGTTGCGGGCCATCCTTCAGACGACATGGTTACCGTTCAGAGTAGCTTTCAGCCTGTCACTCTTGAATGAATGAATTCCCATCATGGTGTTTCACGCAGAAAATTCCAACGCGTCCATGTCCATTCAAGTAGGATAATATCGATCTTCCAAGGATCGATCGATATGTGCTGCTATCTATGAACGAAAAATGGCATGGTTTGCGGGTTGGTTAGCGCACTCACCGAATTGCTTGGGATTCTTGGAGAAGGCCATGGCCGCGCCGTAGTAGTCGGCGTACATGATCCTGGCCTTGGGGTACTTGAGGCGAAGCACCTGCAGCTTCTGCTGGACCATGGCGTTGTGGCGCTGCGCGAAGTCGTTGTACGTTTTCAGGCAGCCAATGGAGTCGTAGTCGCTCCTGTTCCTGCCGGGATGCAGGGTGAGGTACGCCGACGAGCACCCCATCGGCAGGTTCCCCGGCACCACCAGGTGCATCGCGCCGGCTTTGACCAGCCTCTGAGACAAGACAATGTACATGCAGCAACAGCGTATTGGAAATTGAGTACTACATTTTGCTAGGAGATCAACATAGCAATATAGGGAGAAAATGTTGGATCTCTGAATGAGCAGCAGAGAGTGGCATCTTGAGAAAAATGCAGGTTTGGTCACCTCGGTGGCGTCGATAATCGCGGTGGCGACAGTGGGGACGTAGGATTTGGCGTCGTCCAATGTCTTGCCCTTGAAGAAGGCGTAGTTATAGTCGTTTCCCCCAATCTCCCCCACGAGGAAGAGCGACTTGCTGAAATACTCCTTGCAATCTGATTCGATTTAAAAAAAGACAGAAGTAAGATCTTGCAATGAGTGAGAGTTTATAGAGATTGACCCATAATCTGACTAATTAACTAGGTAGAGATGGATGAAACAAGACAGGTATTAGTAAATAACGGACTTTTGGGAGAGTTGCAGAGCGAAGGCTTGAGCTTTTCGAACCAGTCGAGCTGGACGCTGAGGGACAGATTCGTCCAGAGCTTGTCCGATGCCCCTATCCCCTGAAAAAATGGCGGATCCATTGCTGTGGCGCCGCCCACGGCGAAGTTGACGCCCTGCCGGACATCCTTCCCGCGCGCCTGTAGGTACGGCTGCAGCAGCGGCAGGCCAAACGCTTGCGCTGCAACCAAAAGGAAACAGAAATGTCACTGAAGATGCACAAGAAACATCGCATTCTAAGCAGGAAGGCAACATTGGGCGACGGGCACGCACCAAGGAAGTCGACGACGAGGCGGCCGTCGGAGCAGCGACCGGTGGGGCGGTGGAAGTAGGTCATGCCATAGGGGAACCTGCCGACGATGGTGAAGGAGAGCGGGCTGGACACGAGCAGGTTGCCGGTGTCAGTGAGGGAGTCACCAAAGCTGAACATCGAGGTGTAGTTCTGCCTGTTGCCGCCGCCGCCGCACTGGGAGACCCGCACGAGGCAGCAGCAGGCCAGGACGGCGACGAGGACGGAGAGCCTGGAGATCGCCATGGAAATGCGTGAGAGCTGCAGCGCCGCAAAGCAGTGACACACACAAAGCACAGTAGCTTGCTAGCTCGACCCACTGATGTCCACTCACTCCTCTAGGCTATACAGCCAGGCGACTAGGCGAGAGCGTGAGACACTGGCACGAGGCGCTGCCGCCCGTTTCCACATCAAGACAGCTCCAGTAATGGTGGCTCTATAAAGGCTCATTCACCTCTGCCATGCTTGAGATTGTAGGTGGTGGAGTTATTGCGCGCCGACGGCAAGGCCAATCTGAGCGGGTTTACGCGATCCATGGGTAATTTGGCTAGGCGCCGCCCGAACCTGGAAGCACGCAGCTCGGTCCGTCCCCTATGAATGGATAATTGATGCTTCACGTGTGAGCTCGGGCCTGCACCGTGACAATGCACCATCTCTTAGCATAAAATCATAGGAGTAATTAATATTTATGATACTAGTTATGATACCCAGTATAATTAGTCTAAGTTATAACCTCACCCTCTCTCTTCATTAACTAGTATGCCACATAAGCAAAATACCTATGAAACCGTGCTAAAAAACTTGCATTAGCATAGCCCTGACACTCCCACAGCTCAATTATTCAGACAAGGACGATGCGTTGATGCTCACGATGAGCTTGGGGTTACGGGTATCTTCACTCGAGGCCCTCTATTCCACCGGTGGTCACGAGTTCACAACTCAGTTTGACATGCATCACAGGGTCACAGGGTCATGTACTGGTTATGTACTGGTTAAGACCATCTCCACTCGCGGCGTCCAAATGGCCCGCCTAAAGGCCTTCCGGACAGGCCATTTGGGCACCGTCTGGAATAATCGTTGGTATTGGGCGCCGTTGCTCCCTACTCGCAGCGCCCAAATCCTTTTTAAAAAATTAAACTTCGACGAATTTCATTTAAAATTTAGGAAAATTTACATATTTGAATGAAATTTAAACATAATCTAATGGCGGCGGTAGCAGCGCCTTAAGACGGCGTAGTCGTCCTCATCCTCCTCCTCCTTCTCCTTCTTGACGCCGGCGCCGCCGCTGCTGGTCCCAGCGCCGCCGTCCTTCTCCTTGACGCGGCTAGGGCCTGCGCCGTCGCCGGTGAGGTCGAAGTAGGACACGCCCTTGGACTTGGCTTGCTCGAACGCCAACCACGCGCAGGCAGCGAGCCCGTCGAGCGGTGGTATGTCGTCGACGGACGCGGCGACGACAACCTGCGTGATGGCGTCGTCGTCCATGCCCGCATGCGCCGCGATGAGCTCGGCCATGAGCGGCGACAGCTCCGGCTCCGCCTTGACCTTCATCTGCTCCGGCTTCGGCGTGAGCAGAGGCGAGGTGCGGGAGCGGGACGAGAAGGCCGCCGAGCACGACGAGGAAGAGCGCGACGAGGAAGACGCCGCCGCACGCGGTGCCCATAGGTTCGTCGTCGTCGGAGGAGGAGGAGGAACCTCCGGCGTCAGGAGCAGCGATCCGCCGTTGCGGATGTGCTCCATGACGGCGTCGAGCATGCGCCCGGGCACGCCCCAAAACGCCTCGCGCCCGGCAACGTTCTTGTCGCGCGGCGCCGGCCCAGGGCCATCCCAGCGGTTCATCTCCTCGTCATGGCGTTCCTCCAGCGTGAGCTTTCGCCAGTAGTGGGCGATGGCCTCCGCGCGGAAGTCGCGGTTCGCCCGCGTTAGCGGGCGCGGCACCGGCATGCCGCCGACGGAAACCGCCCAGCGGCCTGGGGCGCGCATGTCGGGCGGCATCAGGTAGCCGTTCTTCCATAGCCGCCTCGGCCTGCTTGCGAAGGAGGGTGCACGGCGCAAAGCCGTTCGCCGCCGCGCCTCCGCTGCGCCTCCAACTTCCGGCCATCTCTCCTGGTTCACGGTGTGGCGGGGGTTGCGAGTGTGCGTTACGAGAGGCGAGGCGTGCGGCTGCGAGGGCGAGGTGTGAGGATGGGGACGGCGAGGCGAGGTCTTTTATGGTCGACGGAGGGCGGTGACATTAACGCCGCTGCCCTCGAAAAGGCGCGCCGCATTGACACCGCCGAGCAGGGGGACGCGATGGCTCACTGGCGGTCGCCGGCTGTGAAAACGAGGCGCGTCCACGCGGCTTTGACCACCGACGGTTGGAGTCGACCGTGTCGCTGATAGGCCTGGCCCGCGCGTCGGGGACATACGTGGCGACGCGCTCCGTTGCGTCCGGGGCCACCCGAGGACTACCCAATATGAGAGCGTGGGCTGGGCGTGCCGGACAGAAAAATGGGCCGCGCCGGACAGAAATCGCGTTTGGACGCCGCGAGTGGGAGCCGATTTCTATCCGGCACGCCCCAAAAGTTTTTAGGCGGCCGCGAGTGAAGCTGCTCTTGAGCAACTCAAGGAGCGGTTCTAATGGTGGCAAAGAGCATCTGAGTACACCGGGGTCAACTGAGCCGTACTCCCGTACCTGTAGCCAGTTGATATTGTGTTCCCTGATTTCAACAAATTACTAGTGCTAATTGCGAGTTCCAGAAGGAAGATACTGGTGCTATTTGTGAATACACAAGTCTTAGTCATGTTCATTCACGGACCACATTTCAGAATGTGGAGCCGTAGACGGCAGAACCCGCACTTTCCCCTCCCTCCTCACTACAGTGCAGAGAGGGCGAATTTCTGGAATCGCCTGCCGCCGCGCTCTCGCCGTCGCAGATCCGCTGGGATCTCTCTCCCCCCGTCCGCTCCGGCGGCGGGTGGGTGGGGATCCTCGGATCTCCTCGTGTATATAGAGTAGGGGTGTGTGGGTTGCCTCCGGCGGCGCTGTGGAGGCGGTGGTGCGGTCGGTGGTGTTTTGGCGGCGGCGTCCTTCCTCTCCGGCGGTGGAGCTCCGGTGGAGCTTCGTCGCACGGGCGTCGTCCTCGCCGTGCTCGCGGATCCTTGGATCCGCCGTGCGCGGCCTTCTCCTCCAGCTGCTGCGGTGCGGCGGCGCTGGAGCTGCGGTGCTTGTCCAGGGCTGCTCGGGTTCTCCAGCCTCCTCCAGCGACGGATCCGTTGGTGGCCGAGGTGAAGAAGGGAAGCGGTGCCAGGGGGGCGTCTCCCTGCGTGTTCATCGACAACAAGTTCGTCGCGGCGCGGCGGGCAGGCTTGGAGGCGTCTCTCAAGGATCGAAAAGTTGCCCAGGCAGTGGCAAGGTGGCTTGCTGGCCTTCGTCTTCGTCGCCGGCGGAGCTGCGGCTCGCGATGCTGGCTCTGGATCTTCCTCCTCGTATGTATGTTCTTCGTTTTCTTCGATCTGTGTACTTTGTATGTGGATGTTTGGTGAATATATGAGGGTGTTGGATGTGTGCAAAAAAAAAAAAAGAATGTGGAGCCGTATTAAATTCATTCATTGCTCATTATTGTGTATTTGGAGCTCGTGATGCCATTTAGAGCCGGATGTGCCGAGCAATTGTTCCACGAAATTTCGGATCTATTTTTTTCTTGTTCCCTTCAGCATAATATGCTCCAACTTATGATGGTACTAGTTGAATTGTAATGCTTTCTTTAGAAAATGTTTATTGTGGATATGATCAAGTCAAGATCAAATTATGAAATTAATGATACTCCATCTCACTACTTTAGTGTTTGAATGAATCACCGGACACTTAGAAAAATAAGGCAATGAAGGCAGGAGGAAGCGCATACTCAACCCGCAAAGATAAATTGTTGTCTATGACTTGGTTGGCCACAAGCATGGATCTATTCGAGGAACCAAAAAAGGCTCAATGTATTGGAAAAAAAATCCACCAATTTTGCCATGAACACAAGCACAACATGGAGCCAATTCCAATCAATGCACAAAGAGAACTATGTCCAACATAGATGGGCCACCATACAACAGTCTGTAAACATTTGTGATTTCTATGCATAAGTGAAAATTAAGAATAAAATGACATTACCTCGATAAAATCGAAGTGATCTTTGATTTTTTCTCGGTTTCACCAACGTTGGGGTCTGGTGTTATTTGTAGGCATTTGAAGAATCTAGCCGTTGGAAAAGGTAGATGTTCTCTAGATTAACAACTAGTGTTTCTCAGAGGTTTTTCTCAACAGAGGTTTTCCTTATTGACTGGTGTTGTGCAACTGTGCATCAAGCACCTAGAGTTTCAATATAAGGGATATGAGGTGTAGGGTCACTCTAACTCTTAAGTATCAGTTTTATCTTCAAGTGAGGCGCTTGACTAAGCATAGGTGTAGGTTTACTAGGCCACGACCTTTGCTTCAATCTCGTGCTCAGGCTAGGGTCTCACGAGTTAAACGCAGACCGATACTTAGAAAGATTTCTACAGCCTTGAAGAGATCAAACCCCCCTAAATAGTATGATTTTCCTATTATGACTCAAAGCAATAAAATAAAGACTACGTCTTCAACTTGTTTCGGCGTCGGCTTCGAGTTCACTGGTTAAGTTCTGAATCTCAAGAGGAGTTTGCGCCTTGAGTTTTTCAAGTACGCCGTGTGAACGGTCTTCAATCAATGTCTTCCTTTTCTTGTCTTCAACCTGTATTCTCGTCGATCGTTGCTTCTGCGATGGTTCTTCATGTGCACCCATATAATCCTTGAGTCAAGGCAGTGACTGTGTCTTGATTTTTAGCTCGTCGTCGCACAACATTTTTGTCTCAAGGATCATGTTGAGTTATTGCATCAAGCATGCGATTGTGCCATGTGTCCTTCGTTAGATGATGTATTCAACGTTGTCTTCAAGTCCGCTTGATGTTCTGATGATTGGCGTCTGTCTTGAGTTTTCTTTCTCTGTCTTAAACCACCTGAGAGGATGTTTCTTGGGGATTGCTGGTGTTGATGTTGAAGCGTCTTTAATGTGGAGACGGTGCATCATATCTTTCAATAAACTTGTCACTCTCGTTGATACTTACGTATGTCGATCTCTTGTACGTGCTAATGTTGAGTTTTGTTCGCCTAGGGTCTTCATGAAGTACTACTTCATTCTTTAGTTGATCCATATGAATGTTGCTTCAAGAGGATGGATCAACATGGCTTTTTTTTTGTGAAACACAGTACAACGCAGACGCTCACATACACGCGCATACACTCACCCATATGAACGCACACACGCACACCCTACCCCTATGAGCACCTCCGAGAGACTGAGCCGGCGGATCAAGCTTGAGATTGACGAAGTCACCACGGGCGCCTCGCTGTCGACGGGAATGTCGCCTCCCACTGAAGAATATTTCGCCTAAATGAGAAACACTAGTGTCAAACATGGGGTTTGAACTCTGGTGGGCTGGGGTACAACCACCCTCCTAACCATCCTACCACAGGCAAGTTCTCAATGGATCAACATGGCAGTGGTTAAACCAAATAACCATCCGGGGGACTGTGTTCCTGTGTATACTAGAAGAAATTGTTAGTCCCTTAGTCATGTTATCGGTCTATGACCCAAAACCTATGCAGGAAGGCATTAGATGCACTTTCAGTAGAGGATAAAAATATTTGAAAATGTAGCACAAGACTATGATCACTTTCAGGAAAGAATAGTCTAAACCCCACTTGGCCAGAAAGTCCTGTTATACTTTTGTAGAGACACTTGCCAAGAAATTCAATTACTGACCAATTTTTGCTACAATGTTTAATGTTTCAGATTAGTATGACGACGAGTCAGATATGTTAGGGTCGTGAGCCTCCACTAAACATGTTCGCCCGTGGCATATTTATGGACTCCTTGTATGATGTTTTCTTTCTACTACTATCTATTTTGAGCTAGCCATGAGCTATGCAATTTGTATTAAACTGGATTTCTAGATCATTCGTGTAATAGAATATGATGCACTTGTATTTGGTATTTATCTTATATAGGGTGTGCTAGTGAGTTTTATCCAAGAATTGGCACTGTAAGCATAGAGATCCCACCTTATCAGGTGTGGTCACTACACAAGATAAACCAAAATAAATAGCAAAGCATCCCAATCCAAATAAAATTCAACGATTCATACATAGGTGATACTCGAATCCTTCATTGTTGTGCTTTTTGCTCTCCTTCTTTTGTTTCATGAGTCACTTCTTACTTTCGTCATCTAGGAGACTGGTGTCTGGCAACATTATCCTTGAATCCTCCGTGATATTTGCGGGTTCACCTTCTCTATCTCAAGTTCAAGGGTCTCAAACGTCTTCACCTTTTCAAACTCCATTTTCATCTATTTCATACTCTTCTCCAACTCCATCCTCTCCCTCTTTATGCTCAATCTCTCCCGGAACGTCTGTCGTCAAACTTCATCTTCTGCCTTTGTACATCAAAGAATGAAGGTTTCACCGTGGTCGGAGAAGATGTCTGTCCATTTGGCCGCATTTTTGCTTGTCGCACCCTCACGTGCGACCCTATCATTCTCCCTCTTCCTCACTATGATATTTATTTTCCTATTTAGCACGGCTCACGTTCGTCCGCTCCTCCATCATCATCGTCATACAACCTAATAAATAGATGATAGTTTGAGCCATCGTTGTTCTTCATCTTCTCTGTGGGCTTCTTGCGATCTTCAAAGAGGGTGCCCCACTTCGGTTTTCCATTCAATTTGAGCCAACAATGGGACATAGTAAGTTGATTTTCTCAACATGATGATATAAAGTGGCGGCCAACCCCATCTAGCAAGTAAGAATAACTCAACATAATGCGATATAAGTGATTTTAGAAAATAAATTTTGTAAAATTCAGATGAACCAAACAAAACTTACATAGCTATCGAATTTTACCCTCCTACTCTCACACTTATCCATAGCTGAATTCCAGAGAGTTCGACTTTGAGTTTGGCTTAACACCAAACAAGCGCATGATACACCGACAAGATCATATTACACTTGGAGAATTGGTATCCTGTGAAAGACTAGGTGTCTCCGTCGAGCATCCTTTGTGTGGACTTGTCGAGGCATGTTTGTTAAGGTTTGTAGATCGCCTAAAGGACCTACCATTACTGATCGAACAAAGTGGGTGAAGCTTCGCTAATGGGAAACATGGATTAGCAGCAAGCGGGTGCTGCTTGCTAGCTAGACTGTGTGCGTGCATATCCTCGAAAATGTAGAGCTAGTGCCGGCGGGCTGAACTCCGAGGAACAAACCAGATGTATAAGTTTTCATATCTCTGCTACAATACGCCCAAACACACACGGGTGGATTGGCGAAACCGTGTGCAATGGACCTGATATCTCACACGATTAAGTTAGATCCAGTGTGCGAAGTGGCCCCAATCACACATGGTTGAGAAACCATGTGCGATTGACTGTCCCGTCGCTCACACACCAATAGCGACAGAGTCGTCAATCGTGTGCGATGGGCAGCATCAATCGTGTGAGGTTGCCTGATCTGTACTTGTGCTGAGAGCCGGTTTAATTGCCAGAAAGTTATGATAGAAGGATAGGTTTTTGGATTCCGTGGAGTTATAGGAAAGGCAGTTGGTCTGCAGTACGGACGCAATACAGATTGAGTTAATTTGATAGGATTTTAATCAAATCATCAACCACTTCGTTACAACCTAATAAGTTGGTGATTATAATTGGCAATTACCCAAAAAAAGTTGCCAGGACATGGAAATATGAAATTTAGTTTCGAATATCTCACCTTGACTAAGTCAAGGATTAGCGGTTTGACATTTTTTTGTTAAGTTTAATATTGAGATGATCTAATGATATCATCGCTTACATCATTACATGCATGCATATTGGAAACCGTGGCAACAACGTAGACTAATATTTTGATTAATGTCAATGGATGAAATACCCTTGTAGAAATATAGAGGGAGGGTGTACGGAAACAAACGTGTATTTTTGTTCTACCTTCATTTCATAATGAAAGCCGTTTTGATAGGAGTGAGGATCTGGTGCGCCCGGGCACCAGTCCTTCGGGAATTTTAAAAGTACAAATTTGTACCTTTGAGTTTAAAAAAAATTCTGCCGTGGATACATACTCATATGTTGTATATTATTGCAAAGTTGGGGTGGAATATGCGTTCAATTTTGGGCTATAGAAAAAACAAATTTGTGGTCATAAAAACACTTTTTCTGGCGATTTTTTTCTTTTTTCAGTGGCCCAAAATGCTATGTATTTTCTTTTGAAAATTGTAGCGTCCGTCGTGGATGTGTATATGTAGTTGTATATTTTTCCATTGATTTTTTGGAGGCCAAGAAATATGATTTTGAAAAGCGAGAGCATTGGCGGACATTTGAAAAACACTTCCCAGTTTTGATAGTTTTGAGCAGAGATTTTGTGCTCCCGAGCGCCAGTGATCCCGGCATTTAAAAAAAAATCGAAAAAACTATTTACGTGTTTTAAAAAATTCTGAAAAAACCCCTGAATGTAGCCATTGGTGTATTCTACAAACGTGCCAATAATAAACTTTAAATACTTTATATTTGGGACTACACAAAAATGACAAAAGAGTGGATCTGAGTATGCTTATTTTCAAATCTCTAAATTTATTAGGTTTTTTGATATTTGTGTAGCTCAGAATACAATGTATTTGAAGTTGATCTTTTGCATGTTTGTAAAATACACCATTAACTACATACCTGATTTTTTTCAGATTTTTTTGAAACTTGTAAATATTTATTTTAATTTTTTTAAAACTCCAGGAGCACTGGTTCTCCGAAGCAAAAACACTTTTCTGGTTTTGATAGGCCATTTTAACCTACCAAAACAGATTGCATTATGGAACAGAGGTAGCAGCAAATAACAAGTCCGAGCGACCAAAACCACGAACAGGGAAAAGCAGAAGCTAAACACCCAGCTTCACTTCGGGAGTTCGGGTTCTTTGTTTTTTCAGGTAATTGTTCACTTTGATTTCCGTGTTACTGCTATTACCAATGCCTTTAATTAGCCAGGAGATGTTTGGACAGACATGCAAGATCTAAGCATCAGGGGATCTAATATAATCAGGCACTCCAACCTGACGTGTAAGATTACGAAGAGAGATACCATAAAAAATGCCTCTCTTGTCCTCTCTACTATGTGCCAGCCAAGCGATATGGCATTGGCACCAGCCTCAGGATATGCAACTTTCGAATAGTTTTTTCAGTCCCTTTTTCCCACGCTAGTAGTAGTAGGACCAAGCCATTTTTATGCTTCTTGAGACGATGCACTGCATGCATGGAGGATCGGAGGGGAAGTGGCAGCTCATGATAAGGTTCCAATTGATGGACATACTGGGAGGCATTGTCTTCCCGATTATACCCTGATATTTGCACGCTATGTCAAACTGGTGCAGAACCTGGATGGAGTAGAAGCTTCCAGAAGAACTCTAGGCAATGCCCTGGGGAAAGCTGATGACAAAATTCCTATGCTCACGCGGCGATCGATGGTTATGCTCAAAACTAGTGCGACCTTCAGTAATTCCAGTAGTACAAGAATCTCCGACTAAGATAAAGCTGCATCAGTGCTGGTGTTGCCCAAGAAGTCAGGGCCCACATGGAGCACGAGACGCATCTTGAAATGGGCAGTATGTTTGTCACGAGGCGCATCTTAGTTGCCATCAGTCGGAGATATTTGTTTGGTTTTAAAATATTGGTTTTTAGCCGCTGCAGCCAGACTATAAACTTGAGGGTTCAAGTTCAAATCACTGGGCCAGAGGCCTATCTCTCTTGTGTAACAAGAGTTTCGGCCCAGCCTTAGGGATACTGAATCGAGAGCCCTATATCTCCCTCTAAGAGTCGCCCACAGAGTCGCTCCACATAGGGCGGCCCATTTGTGTTTCTTTTACGTTTTTTCTACTTCATTTTTTATGTTTTTGTTGTTTCTTTGGGTAATATATATTTTATTTTTTCCGGAAATATATACATGAACCATTTTTATCGGGAACAACTTTTATTATAGGTGAACACTTTTTAATTTATCGTGAACCTTTTTATTATAGGTGAACACTTTTTAATTCATCTTCATCCATTTTACGGTTAACCGTTTTTATTTAGGTGACACACTTTTTAATTTATCGTTAACCATTTATATCATAGGTGAACACCATTTAATTATCATGAACCATCATTTCAAAATTAAACTCTTTTTTTTGAACCATTTTTAATTTAGGAGATTTTTTTAAATTATCATAAACCTTTATTTTTCAAAAGTATTAACTCTTCTCTATAACATGAGCTTTTTTTTTGTAACATAAATAACATTTTTTTAAACTAGAAAAGCTTTTTTATGTCATATGCGAACTTTTTTATGTTTTTGAAAAAATGTGGTGAAATAAAAACCAACCCTATCATTGGGCCACATGAAAGCCGGATCAGCGGCAGATCGCTGCGGGCCGATGCTCCGCACCAGCTCGCTACTCGCTAGTGAATCCAACAAAGATAACAGTGACCACACCCCAACGTTGTCGCGGTTGTTGCAGCCCACACCACTATGTGAAAGCATTGCCCAAAGTTCTTTGCGAACCAAATTGCCCGGAAGGCTATAATAGTTATCTCCATATAAAAAGGTTTGCTGAGCTACTGCTTGAGCTTTGAGATAGTCTCAAGACGAGAATCATCATCACCATCATCAGAGGACAAAGAAGGGCATAGGTATGTCCAACAGCTTCGGGAAAAGAACAAGTGAGATCTAGTTTTGAAAACATGGGAATGGCAAAGCACACAAGTGTAATCCGCTATGAAGAAAAGAATGCGTTGCAGCAAATTTCTTGTATTCAGTCTGTATTTTAGAATAAGCGATGAAAGACTGTGTTTCTGCTGGCAAGAAGATTTCCACAGCCACTTGCTGATGGTGGTGGTGTTCTTATTCCTTTGCAGACTGAGTATACTTCTCTCTTGTCAATTTCTGACCCTTTAATTGGTTTATGTGATGGAAAGACCCATGTCTTTTTTTTTTGCGTGACTACGGCGGGCTCTTAGAGCCAGCCTGAACTTTATTGCTCAAAATGTTGCCTATGAAAATTTGAAGCCTCTACATAATTGGTTAAAAAGAACCAGAGTTTGCAGGGGGTACATGAGAAGAGAAATAATAGAAAAGAACGCACACCAACAACACACACGAGGGGGTCACTCCGAGAACCTCAGATACAGTTGATTGATGAAAAACTCATCACGGCCTCAGCACAGTGATCACAAGGAGGAGTCCACATGACATGACAGCGGAAACCCATCTAGGACACTGCACCTTCGATGTAATCAAACACCAACGCGCATCCAAGGCCACACAGCGCGCCGACACCATCTGTGTCGGGGGCGTGGCCGAAAGGTTGCGCGCGGTAGAGACGACGCCATGACGCCTTTGTGCCGCCGGCTGAAGTCGAAGGGCATCGGAGACACCCCCACCGCACTTGCGGGTCGCCGCTGTAGTCGAAAGGCGTAGCACCACCGAGGGCAACCCCAACCCCATCTGGGTCCGATATACCCAAAGGGTGGGCTAGCCGAGAGCACGCGCGAAGACCACACACGCCAGACACGCCAAGGGCTTCGACAAGGATCCGACGCAAGGGCCTCGCAACTGGCAAGGAGAAGCTACCACCACCATTGCCACGGCTCGCCTCGCATCGAATAGAAGACCGCACCCATGGCCGCCATCTGCAGAACCATGGGGCACACCAGTACAAGAGAAACAACGTCCTCTGACACTGATGGCGAGACAGAGGGCTCAACAACCAGCCACGACGGCCCCCCACGTAGGGAGCACGTCGTTACCGTGGTCACCATCTGCGAAGCCACGGCACCAGCCATCCCCAACGGCACCCTGCTGCAGGATGATGGCCGAGTAAAGAGGTAGACGACCCTCGCAACCACCGGAGCACAACACCGGCCAAGCTGAGCACCGTCAAACCCGACGGCACCCCCGGGGCCGGGATCGACGGTCGGACCACCGGGCGCAGAGCACCGAGGAAACCACATGCTCAGCAGGGAGCGGCGGGGCCTCCCAGTGCCGGCGTCGAACCAGGAACTCTGTGGCCCGCCAAGCCCATCTGGGCCTAGACGGGCCCGGGCAGCACAAAGCCGCCGCAGCTGCGCCGGCGGAACGGCACGGCCGCCCTGCACCGCGTCCACGCCGCAAACCGAAGGCCGCCGCGGGCACGCACGAGGGCCTGAGGTCGGGGAAGTGCGGGGGAGAGGCAGCGGCAGTTTCCCGGCGGCGCACGGGGACACGCACGAGGAGGAGAGCTCGCCGGGGAGGCAGCCGGCGAGGGACGCGAGGACATGGCTGACCAGGGCTGCAGCTTTCCTCCAAAACTGCAGGACGGGCCGCGGGAGCCAGGTCCCCGCCGTCCCCTTCACCGGCGGCGTGTGGCATTTGTTCGGCGGTCGCCTCCGGGTGCGGCGAGGGAGGGAGGAGAGGGGAAGGGGCGGCGACGGGTGGCTAGGGTTTCGCCTCCTCCGAAAGACCCATGTCGGTGACCTCTGTTCCTCTTAGGCCATGTCTAGTGTATGGTGAGAGCGGGTGGAGCGTGGGGATTGAGAAACTGAAAACCATATAAATGAATATTCGAAAAGAGAATCGTTTATCCGCTCCCGTTGACATGCAAATATAAAAGAGGAAGAGGTTACATGATCGATTGTAGTCTCAGATCATCATTATTTAGTAAAACATAAGAACTAATGGACCAACCATCTGACAGATCAAACCAAAACTGGAAAAAAGGGCAAAGAAAAAAAAGGGAAAAAGAACTGAAAACAGCAAGTCGAAGCAATCAATCTTACTGTAGAGGGACAAGGGGAAACACGCGAGTTCCTTCTTATAAAATGAAACCACAAGTCAAACGAATACACAGAATTCTTCGTGACAAATTCGTCAGCCTTATAAAAAGGACGCTCCATCCGTGACGAAAACAACGTTAGCTCTTGTAATTAAACCTTCTCATAATATTCGAAAATGACACATAAGTCTTTTGCGTGTTTAAGAAAAATGGACCCTCCACCCATGAAATACACGCGCCGATCAATGATATATCAAAGTTACAAATATTTAATTAGATATCGGCAATTCTCTGTAGCCCCATCTAAGTGCTGCTAGTATTCACAATTGTCTATGCTCTTCAACCAGCCTTTGGCAATATAGCTGTAGGCCCTCTCCGTGAGGTGTCCGTCCCAAAACAAATATGCAGAGGGGTCGTCACACACCGTCGCGCCAGGCATGCCACAACCGGCACTCATGTTGAAGTTATACTTTCCACCTCCACCGCAGCAACACCTCAGAACATCCCGGGTTAGTCCTACAATTGTGAAAACCACTTTGTGTGAGAAGAAAATATGTCACCTTAATTACAGCCTTAGATAGAACATACAAAACTGCAAGCGATGACCAGATAATTTGTGTACATTACCGACCAAATTACTACTCCCTCCCTTTCTAAATACTCCCTCTGTTCCAAAATAATTGTCTTAGATTTGACCAAAAGTTGATGTATCTAGACATAAAACATGTATAGATATATCTACTTTTGTGCAAATTTATGAGACACTTATTTTTGGACGGAGAGATTATAAGATGTTTTAGGTGTTACATATATTGTCTACATGCATACTAAAATGAGTGAATCTACACATGCAATATGTCTAGGTACACTTATATGCATATGAATGTGGACAAAATATAAAACATTTTATATTTGGGCACGGAGGGAGTAGTACATAAGAGAAGTATTGACCAAATTTGCCAGGAGACTCCACCATCTCCATGACCGGGGTGAAGAAATCGGCATACACGACCGCGACACGCCGGTGGTTTCTTCGGACGTTCTTGAGGGACTCCTGCAGCAAAAAGTTGTGCACGGCTATCTCGTTGAGGCACCCGGTGCGAGGCTCGTAGCCCGCCGGGTCGGCGCTAGGAAAAAACACCAAGTTCGGCGGTGTGCATCCCAGTGGAGGGATCCCGGGAACGACGATGGTCTTGGCCCCCTGCTTGATGATTACCTGTTCGGTTCAGAAACTCGGGCAAGTTCAGAGTACTTCAGACTGAAAAATGGGTATGATTAGTGCAACGTAAGGTTATTACCTCAATGGCTGCAGAGATGGTTTTGACCACGTCTGGGACCATGGATCTGAGCTGTGGAATGGTCTTTCCGAAAACAGCGAAGGCATAGTCGTTGAAACCCATTTCCCCCACGAAAAAGAGTGACTTGTGGAAGAAGCGCGGGGGCACTTGGCACTTGTATGCTTTGATTTACCTTGCGCAGGGCTGCACAAAGTCGGCTTCAGGGCCTCGAACCACCGCAGCTGCACGCTGGAGCTGGTGTTCAGAACAAACTGGCCTACACCCGGGATGTCTCTGAAGAAAACGGCGTCCTGGGCGGTGGCGCCGGCGACGGCGAAGTTAGCACCTTGGCCGAAGCTGCCGTTGTACGACAGGTACGGCGGGACGAACGGCAGCTTGAGCTTCTCAGCTGCACGCCGGCCGGCCGGAATCACAATGAGACATTCTTTACTAGAACGAACAGGAGAGTACGTAGAAGTTTCGAGTATGTACCAATGAAATCGAGTATGAGGCGGCCGTCGGAGTTGCGGCCCGTGGGGCGGCCGAAGAAGGTCATGCCGTAGGGAGGCGCCGCGGCTGGGGTCACGAGCGAGTTGGCCGCGAAAACCACGATGTCATTTCCGGTGTCGGAGAAGGAGTCGCCGAAGTTGAAAATGGAATCGTAGCGCCGGCTGGATGAGATGGCGGGTTCCACCGACGCAGCTAGGAGGAGAACCGGGAGGATCCGGATCAGCTTCATCGTGTAGGTGTAGCTAGCAAGACCTGATCGATGGACGGAGCAAAGAGGCTAGGTCAATTTATAATAGCGAATGCCGCATAGACGTTCAGTTCGTGCTTCACGTGGCCTCCAAGCTCCATCACTCGATGGCAAGTTGGCCATGTTAGAGCTTGCAATGTCAACGGGTTAAGCAAAGAAAATAAACTAGTCACGTGGTGACATAGGAATAGATCGAAGCACTCATGAAAAACTGGAAAGTTCACACGGCAGACTAAAATTTGGGTGACACGGATGCTCTTCATTTGATGAACTTCATGATGGAGACCTAAAATTAAAATCTTCACATCAGAAACTTACATTCGATAAATTTTGCCTACATGGCTTTGATTCCAAAAAAAAGTCAGGGACAAAGATATATCGGAATTTAGGACGATAACCTCATCCATATCATTACCAAGTTCACTAAAAAATGACGACCTTCCGCCTTGTGCCTTCAAGCACTCACCAGTCTCTAATGCCCAAAAAATATTTATCAAGAAGAGTGAAGAATCCACAATAACTCTATGTACGTGTGGAACCTTCACTACAAGAGTACGTATTAGGCACATCGTGGATTTTAGGTAGGACGACGCAGCATAGAGTTGACTCCAAAGTATTTGTCCGACGGACCAACTATTCGAGGCGACTATCAAGGCACTCTTGGGAAGTGGAGACAAATGGTGGATCGACGAAGGGAAGCCAATGTTGTTGCTGACCTAGGCATGCTTCCTTCTCCGACATCAAGAACTCGCATTTGAATCATCCCTGGTCAGTGATGGTTGCGGCTTATGAGGACTTGGAGCATTTTCAAACAGTGTGTCTTGGTCTATTGTTCAGTTTTGCTTGTTGTTCATTTTCTTGTAAGCTGATTTCCTCAGCACCATGTAATCACTCTACCCATGTCTGGCTTTATTCATTTAAAGGCGGACATTTGATGCCTCTTATCTAAAAAAGACAACTTTTACAGGAACAAAAAGGCCATTTTTTCTGAGAGGACTCATCAATGGTGCCAGTTTTGAGGATCGGCGGGTCGGCGAAGGGCCCGTAGAGCCAGCCCTGGGCAATATGACTATAGGCAGCCTCCGTGAGGTGCACGCCATCCCAGCTCCAGTGGTTTGACGGGTCGTCGCAGGCGTACGCGCCGGGGTTGCCACACATGGACGTGAGGTTGAAGTTGTACTTGCCCACCCCGGCGCGCCGCAGCATGTCCTCGGCGTCTGTCTCAGGAACCCTGCGAGAAAGAGCACGTAGAACGGGGAATGAGGGCATGAGGCTATCAGGCCGGAATAAGACGGCTCTTCTAATGCTTTAATTGACCATGGCGAACTGAGCCTATCAAGAGGTCTATGCCTTTATTGACTATGTTATGGTTTTGTAGGAAATATAAAGTACGATGTAGATAGGTTTAGAAAAGTATGAACTCGTTGAATTATCGTTTGATTCCACCTAATAAGGAGTTCGCAGAAAGTTAAATGTTACTAGCACTTAGTTTTAAGACCATTTCCACGCAAGTTAGTGACATCATCACGAACGAGTTGATCAAATCATGTGTGACCATTTCTAATGCTGAATGAAAGAAACAAGTAAAACAAATACAGATTATTTTTTAGATAAAAGGGCTTTTATTACTTAAAAGGTTTAAGCATTACACCCGGCCTCTGCATAACTAGGATGCACACAGCCGCCAGTTCAACAAACGACAGTCGTATAGCAAAAAACAAAAATAGCGAATTACATATCAAAATGATAAATTGTAGATCCGCCTATGGTGCTGGTAGGTCTATCCGGAGTCTATGTTGCCACCCATGCCGGGAAAATAACTCCCTTGCCGCAGCCTCCAATCTCGACGCCACCTCCAAAAATAAGTCTCGATGCTCCACACGCTGCAGGGCTGACCATGCTCGTAGCGTCGCTGTGCACCGGTAAATAACCTGCATAAGAGAAGCATTTTTATCATTAAAAACCTTGTCATTTCTACATAGCCATAGCGACCAAATAACAGCAATCGCTCCCACCCGACTGAATAGTTTGAACCTAGGATCCACTCCATTTAACCAGTTGCCAAATATGTTAGCAACAGAACTAGGTGGATGTAAGGTAGAACCTATCTGGATGGCTGACCATATAGACCTAGCAAACTCGCACTGAAAGAATAAGTGCGTAATGGTCTCGTCGTGTTGACAGAAAACACACTTTTTACTTCCGTGCCAATTGCGTTTGGCAAGGTTATCTTTGGTTAGGATTACTCCTCGACGCAAATACCACGCAAACACTTTAGTTTTTAGTGGTATCTTCATCTTCCAAAGTTTGTTATTATAAGAATATCGACTGGAATTTCGGGTAGAATAAGCGCTCTATACATAGAATCAACCGAGAATTTGCCGTTCTTCGTTAGGTTCCATTGAAACTTATCTGGACCTTCCGACAATTGGATTGAATCCAAACGGATAAGCAAAGCATTCCAAGATGCTTGCCTTATTCCAAGTAAACTTCTTCTGAATGAAACATTTGGTGGGAAAGTACCCAACACCTTCGCGATCGTGTCACTTTTGTTTCGAACAATAGAAAATAGAGCCGGATATTGTTCTTTGAGGTAGTTTGGCCGAGCCAAATATCCTCCCAGAAACGAATTTCCGATCCATCCCTAATTGAGAAAGAGCCATGTGGAAAAAAGAACTTCTTTGTAGCCATGAGGCCTGCCCAGAAGTGTGAATCACCAGGTTTCCAAAGAACCTGGGAAACAGCTTGATCTCCGACATATTTTCTCCTAAGTAGGGTTTGCCAAACTCCATCTCAGAAAGAGTTTAAATAGCCATTTACCTAGCAGCGCTCTGTTCTTGACCTCAAGGTCATGAACTCCGAGCCCTCCTTGGTCTTTAGGGCAGCAAACCACACTCCATTTAGTCAGTCGATATTTTTTCTTCTCACTATCCCCTTGCCAAAAGAATCTAGATCGGAAATAATCCAATCGTTTTAAGACCCCTTTAGGCAGTTGGAAGAATGAAATCATATACAGTACCATTTAGTTAGTACCGAGTTTATGAGAACCAATCTTCCACCCAGGGATAGGAGTTTGCCTTTCCAACTGTTTAAACGAATTGAAGCCTTTCCTCCACCCTTTTCCATTCGGCATTTGTCAGTCTCCGATAATGAATCGGAATACCCAAATAGTTGATAGGAAATTGTCCTTGCTCACAGCCAAAAAGCTCAGCGTACAAGGCGGCGTTCTCTTGGGCCTCGCCAAAGCAAAACAATTCACTTTTATGAAGTTTATCTTAAGGCCCGAAAGTTGCTCGAAAGCTGACAAAATCAACTTAAGGTTGCGAGCTTATCGATATCATGCTCCATAAAAAGAATTGTGTCGTCGGCATATTGAAGAATCGATAATCCACCATCGACAAGATGGGGAATCACTCCTTCAATGTGTCCCTCATTTTAGCGCGTTCGATCAAGATAGCCAGCATATCCGCCACTATGTTAAATAGTATTGGCGAAAGCGGGTCACCCTGTCTGAGGCCTTTTTTCGTTTGGAAGTATTTGCCAGTGTCATCATTGACCTTAATGGCTACACTTCCTCCGGAAACAAAGGAGTTGATTAACGCGCGCCACTCTGAAGAAAAACCTTTCATTCTGAGGGTCTGCTGGATGAAAGACCACTTAACTTTATCATAAGCTTTCTCAAAATCAATTTTAAGGATTACCCCGTTCAACTTTTTCCTATGTAGTTCATGGACCGTTTCATGTAAGACCGCAACTCCATCAAGGATGTTGCGACCCTTCATAAAAGCCGTCTGAGACGGACGAACCACATGATCTGCCACAGTGTTCAGTCGAATCGTCGCCGCTTTGGTGAAATTTTAAAACTAACGTTAAGGAGACATATAGGTCTAAACTGTTGGATCCTTTCTGCCTCGTTAACCTTAGGTAGTAAAATTATTTCACCAAAATTGAGGCGAAACAACTCTAATTGTCCCTTGTGAAGACAGTCGAACAACTGGAGCAAATCGGTCTTGATAACATCCCAAAAGTTCTGATAAAACTCAGCTGGGAAACCATCCGGACCAGGAGCTGTATTGTGTTTCATTTGGAAAACCGCCATTCTCACTTCCTCCTCTGAGTAGGGTTTAGTAAGAAGACTATTTTCCTCATCTGAAACCTGGGGTATGTCCGCTGTTCGGGACTCGTCCAAGGAAAAATTTCCTTCCTCTGGAGCACCGAACAGCCTTTATAATAATTTGTAATGTACGTCTTTAGCTGTTCATGCCCCACAATCGTTCCTTCATCCTGAACCAAAGAATGAATACGCTTTTTCCTATGTCTGCCATTGGCAATACTATGGAAATATCGCGTATTCGAGTCTCCTTCTAGAATGAATTGGGCCTTGGAACGTTGGTACCATTTTAGCTCCTCCTCACGCAGTAATTTCGCTATCTGTGCATTACATTGGCTCTTTAGCTCAATTTCTTGCACGGACAGTAACCGAACTTCTGCTAATGCTTCTAGGGCATCGATTATCGAGGAAAGTCGTACTTTTTCTTTTTTAAGTAAACCGGTGGTATGACGAGCCCAGCCAACGAGGTGAGTACGTAAAGCACGTATCTTGTTATTCCACCGCTGTATAGGCGTGTCACCCGCAACCGGTAATTCCCATATTCTTTTAACCATCTCATAGAAACCCTCGCGGTGTAACCAACCAAGCTCAAACTTGAACCGTGGTTTACACTGCAATCTTGGCACACCAGTGGTCAATAGAATGGGAGCATGATCCGACAAACTCTCAATACGTTCTAGAGCCCGTACCGATACCAACGGGAACCTATCTTCCCATTCAGAATCCATCAGCACACGGTCTAGTTTCTCGTATGTGGGTTCAGGTAGGGAGTTAGCCCAAGTGAACTGTCTCCCCACCATCGTTATCTCTCTTAGGTTCAAGCTGTCGATGACTGCATTGAACAAAAGAGGCCAACGGTTGTCGAACCGACCTTTGCTTTTCTCAAATGGAAACCGTAGCAGATTGAAATCCCCCCCAATGATCAAAGGGTACGGGTTATCTTTTGCGAGGTTTACCATATCACAGAGAAAAGAGGTCTTGGCCACTTCCTGAGCAGGCCCATACACGGCGACAAGACTCCAAGTGAAGTTATCGGATTTATTACGGATGTGCATTTTGATATGAAAATCGCCATCCGTAACCTCCAATACTTCCATGGTATCCGTCCTTACGCCTAGTAAAATGCCTCCGGAACGACCATGAGGGGGTCGCGAATACCACTCAAACTCTAAACCGCCCGAAACACGGTTCAAGAGAGATTGTGAGAACTCACGTCTACCAGTCTCCGAAATTGCTAAGAAATCCAAATTATGGTCCCGAATACAATCAGCGAAATGCAAGTGTTTAGCCAGGTCACCAAAACCTCTGCTATTTGCAAACATGCCATTCATCGGGAAACCGTGGGGGATTTGGATAATTTAGAACGTTTCCGGGACTTGCTGGATGTAGATTTAGATTTCCGACCAGATGCTTTAAGCTCATACAATGAACTCAATCCGTCGTCATCCAAACCACCATCCAACACTTCACCAATTAGATGAGAAATAAGCTGACCATCTGCTGTGGCAATCGCTTCATCCTCATCATCATAGGTGGAAGACAACCCAGTCGAGACTTTAGGAATAACCGTGAGACGGTCAAATTCCATATGTCTCAAGACTTTAGTTGAAGCAAGAACTTGTGATTGACTATTACCAAGCGAAAGACCTACACTACTCAGTTTTGAATGAATTGAATGCGGCGAAAAAGAAAGAAAAGATTTCGAATTCGAAGTCATACCAGAAAAGTCCAGGTTACGCGCCGCCTTACGACGCATAGCCTTTGTCATGGAATCCTCGTCGGTGGCGGAAGCTCCATCCCCATCCACCCCGAACCTGTCACTACGACGGGCCGGAGTAGTGGATGGCACGACGAAGCGTCCCTCCCACGCTCCGCGGGCGGCGACCTCGGTGAGGCGGTGGCAGGGGTCAGCTTGGGCGAAGAAGAAGCCAACCCCGCCATCCCAGCTGCACCAGGAGAAGTAGCATGAGTCGGGAGGGCCTGTGTCGGCGTCGAGACCGCCCCCAACTCAACCGCAGCCTGGACCAGTCCATCCACGGGAGGCGGTGACGGAGTAGAGCCCTCCCCGGAGACCGGTCCAATGCTGTCCTCCCGCAGCACCACCTCCGAAGTCTCGCCCTCCGAGTCGAACACCACCGCACTGTGGGTCGGCGCTGCGGACGCAGCTGCCGGCGACCCAGCGGCAGTGGCCAGGGGAGGCGAGCAGCCCAGCCCGGCCTCGGCTGTGCAAGAGCGGCTGGCCATGGGCCGGCCAATGGCCAACAAGGCCCGTCTCAGCCCTCAGCTCGGCAGTGGTCCCGTGCGCCGAAATGAGAGTGCTACCTGCAGGGTTAGTAAGTGGTGCCAGCTCCAGAACAGGCCGCAGCAGCGATGGCGATGTACGGCGAATCAACTCCACTATCTCCCGTCCTCTTGGTGTGCTCGGACTAGAATTATACGGAGTAACAGCCATCAACGACTTAACATGAGACCAGATGCTACAGAAGTGTTGCCGGAGGAGGACCCCGTGGGTTGAGTGCCATCCACTTCCATGTTGGAGAGTGAGCTGTGGATGTTATCCTGACCCGCTGAGCCGTCCATGCCGTGCTCGTTCCCCTCCTCATCATCAGTGTCATCACTCTTACGTCGCCAAAAGAAGGGGACAAAGGAGGGTCCTGCACAAAGTCCGACGGCTCGCGGCTAAAATAAAACCCATACTGCTTTAGTTTCACCACACAAGAAGCCCCCACATAAGGACCATCATCACCCACACGCTTCTCAAGCACACTCGAGTCCAGCATGCCCACAAGAATACGAACGATACCACGGCTCCGGTAAGTGACAAGATCAACATCCAGCGTAGTCCCTATGAGGGAACCGACCGCCCAAAAGCCAAGGAAGTGTCTCAGCGCATATGGCACACCTTGAACATGTACCCAGACCTTCTCAAGCACTTTAATCGGGGCAATATCATCCTGAGCCTTCCAAGCAAAATAGTGGCCTGGGATTTAAAAGACGGTATATTAAGCTGTAAACCGTCCACCCTCTGGAGATCCTCACTAGACGGGAGCCCAATGAGAAAAGCATCATCACCATGGGGCAAAGCTTCCCACGTCCACTGAGGAGAGTGGCACATCTTGCCCAACAAGTTCTGAATAGCAGTCGCCGGTACCGAGTCCCCCTCAATCGTAACCAGTGCTGTCGGCGAGCATGATGGTATCAGATGTGGCTTGTACACACTGTCAGGAAACTGCAGGAACATCGTCTCCTCCTTGCCAAAGCCCGAAGTGAAAACCGAGGGTCTGGGCAGCCGCAACGTGGGGCACCTGGAGGTGGGATGAGCGGCGTTATCACAAACTAAACAGTAATGCTTTATCGGACAAGCTTTTGTAACGTGAGAATCTGACGAGCACTTGAAACACTTAGAGCCCTTCTTTGATTTACTTTTGCCCCCTGTCACTGGCTCAGGCTGCTGTAACGCCGCTGACTCCACTGCATAAGATGCTGCCACACTAGAGTCAACCACGGCCGGAGCAGCCGGCGCACCCTAGATGGGAGGCGTTACCACCCCCTGCAGACCCTGAAAACCACCTTCCGGAGGAGCAACCGAAGACTGAGCAAATTGTTGTTGTAACCAAGGCTGCTGAAACATAGCAGGCCGCATCAAAGGCTGCACACCCGGCGTAGGCTGCATGTGCTGATTGCCCTGCTGGTTCCTGTTCTTCTTCCGCTTCACACGAGGAACGGCCTGACTAGTTGCAACCGGAGGCGGCTGAACCTGCTGCTGGAAAGTCGGGTATCCGGGATTGATGAACGGAGGCAACGTCGGTGGCTGGAACGGCATTTGTTGGAGCATCGGCGGCATGTACGCCGGTGGCCCAAACTGCTGCGAAGGCCGCTGCAGGGGCTGGAGCACCGGAGGCTGGAACACCGGAGGCGACGAAGACACCCCATCGAAGCTCCCCCGATGGATAGGTTGGCGGGGCGGGCCTGCCCCATGCCGGCGCTCGCATTGGACGCGGCCACCGGGAGCTGCGGACGGGGCTGGGTCGCCGGCGGGAGCTGATGCCGTGTCGCACCCATCCTGGAGTCTTGAGGAGGACGCGGCTGGGGCGCACCTGCCGTGGCCACGGGTGGCTGGCGTCGGAGCTGGGACATCGTCGATGTCTCGGCGGCAGACGCAACCTCGGCGTACGAGCGACGCGGCGAGGGCGAACTAGAAGCGGCAGTGTCGGGGACGTAGGCGGCGGTGACTGGGACGACGCGATGGCGATGAGAACGATCTGGAGGCGGCGGAGTCGGGGACGTAGGCGAAGGCAGGGTTTGCGGAGGCGGGGCGTTACGCAGCCAGAACGCCCCAAACCTATGGCGCAGATGTGCCCATGCATCCGGACGGCCGAGCTTCGTCGACAGATTCTGGGGCCCGCCGAGCGTAGGGCCCGCAATTTGAAAATTCCGGACCGCCGTCAGCGGCGACAATGCCTGATCGCCGTTGCCTGCCGGATTCGCTCTCGCCGTTGGGTGCTCCCGCGACGCCGCCGCCGGTGAACTTGCCGTCCTTGCCATGTTCTTGAACGCCTTGTCGATGAAGACTCCTATGATTGGCGGCGGCGATATGCGCTTTGGCGGCAGCGGACCGCGCCATGAGCCCATCTTCGGCGGCGACCTTGCCATGCGAAACCCAGGCGACGGGGACGGCGGATTCCGGCGGCGCGCCGCCTTGCTCGCCTCATCTCCTGGTGCCCTGCACACAAGCAACTCGTTAGAACGCTCACCTTCGGAGTTACGCGACGTATCTTCCCAGAACCGGCTCGCCGCCGTCGGGAACCCGGCATCCTCCCAGAAGTCTTGGACCAGCTCCGCCTCGGAACGCCTCTCCCCGTGTGGCCGGACGGAATCTTCCAGCGAATCCATGGCCACCCTCACCGCGACGTGCTCATCATCGAGACCGTCAAGACCGGACGGCGCGGCGGTGAGTTCTCCGAGGCAAGCGAAACGCGAACCCGCGCTCGTCGAGTCCCACGCTGGAGGGGCCAGGGTTTGCCGGCGTCCGGCACCCCTAGCGGCCGGCGGCGAGGTCGCGTCGGTGGCCTAGAACCGGCCAGTTGGACGAGCGCCGTGGTCGCCGGGCGGATCGCCAGAGCCCATCCTCCTCATCAAAATTGTGTTTGGTGGAACGACACCTCTATCTCTCTAGCTCCAGATTTTCAAAAAAAATACAGATTACACGAACGTAACGAACCTCATTCCAAGAAAATAAAATAACCCTAAAAAGGACTCTAAAAACATGTTGTTTTTCGCTGGCTAGTGTTTATCGCTACTCTTTCTGATGCTTGAGTTGTAATTCGTGGAACCTGATACTTCAAAATATGTAATAAAACTGATGTATGCATCCTCGTGCTGCAGAGGCTGGGGCTTCTCCCCATTTCTAAAAAAAAGGACTCCAGTAACCTAATATGACGAGACAGAGACTCACCCCACTTCTCGGCGTGGAGGACGAACTGCATGACGGCGGTGTAGTAGTCAGCGTAGATGATGCGTACGTCGGGGGTGTTTTTTCCGGAGCTCGGCGATCTTCTTCTGCAGCAGGGCGTTGTGCACCCAAGACAGCGTGTTGAGGTCCTTGATGCAGCCGCTGCGCGGGCCGTACATCTTGGGCTCCTTGGGGAAGATGGACAGGTACACCGGGAAGCAACCGTTGGGCAGCACCCCCGGCACAACCAGATCCACTGCGGCCTCCGCGATCAGTTTCTGCACCAAAGCACACACGCCGGCCGGCGGCCGGTAGGACGTCTGAGAATACTGCAAGTGTGGAAACGAGACATCGGCATGTTTGTGGCGCGCACCTCGATTCCCTTGCCGATGGAATCGACGATGTGCGGCACGAACCTGTGAACTTCCTGCAGCGGGAGGAACGCGGCGATCGAGGCGGCGTAATCGTTCCCGCCAAATTCGCCGACGATGAACAGCGACCGCCGGAATAGGTCCCTGCACTCTGAATGATGATCGCCACAAGCAGGCGTCAGTTCTATCAAGCGAGCCGATCGAACACATCTTATATTCCATACTATGTGCATAATTGAACCTTTTGGGGAGTTGCAGATGGATGGTTTCATGTCATCAAACCACCCCAGCTGCGTGTGCAGGGAGCCGGAGCTCCAGACCGTGGCCCCCAGCCCGCGCGCCTCAAAGAAGCTCGTGTTCAGCGACGTGCCGCCGGTGACCGCGAAGTTGGCGCCCCGGTGAAATGACGCATTGTGCGCCTTGGACGGCGGAGGCAGCGGCAGCCCGAGCTCTTGCGCTGTACATGCCAAACGCCGGGAAGAAGATCAACCCAGGCCACGTACAGTAAGTGGAGCGAACGGAAGGACGTGCGCGTATGTACCGATGAAGTCGACGACGACGCGGCCGTCGGAGACGCGCCCCGTCGGGTACCCGAAGTACGTCATGCCATACGGCGGGCGCGCCGTGGCGTACGACGGGATGCCATCCACGCAGAGGTTGCCGGCGTCCGCGAGGGAGTCCCCAAAGTTGAAGATAGCGGCGTACTTGTGCGCAGTCGCCAGCAGCGGCCAGAGCCCAGCGACGAAGAGTACGATGCAAATCAAGAACTGACACTTCATGATCGATACTCACGACAGCGCGCAGTGTCGTGGCCCCTGGATGCGAGGCCGCTTGTTTCGTGTTGCAAGGGGATGGCGTCGTATTTATATGTTTTATGTGCCATGGTATTTTGCTATTTGCTTGCTTGACCAGTTGGAGCTTGCGTCAGCTAGTAGTGTTTTTTTTTCCTTCATGCAAAAGGAGTCTGTTTTCCTCAGATTGATCAAGTCTTGGTAATTTTCCCACATGTTGAGTAGAGTGCAGAAGTCTTGGGCTCTTTGCTCTATCTAATACAAGGATGATTATATTTGGAAAGGCAATTTCTTCAAGTATGTATTAATGTGTTCGTTTTTGTTTCCCGGACCAAAACAAAGTGATTGCAGTGGTTACTATCGAGAGAAACTCGAATGTGTAGCCCTAGGGGTGGCTATGGTGGTGAAAAGAGTGTGAGGCAAGTCGCCGTGGAAATCACGGAAAGGGTACCAAAATAATTTTCAAAAAAATTAGATCATACTTGAGCGCTATTGCAGATAAATTTTTACCCTGCTAGAATCGTTTGCTACTTTCCGACATTTTATTGAATTTCAGCCCAATTTAATAGAAATATTTTTATTCTTTTGAAAAACATTGTTTCAATTGTTTTTCCAGATTTGAACTTTCATGACTTTAAACAAACATGACCAATGTAATGATCATTTTTGAAGTTGGTTATGAAGTACTAATTTAGTGCACTCGTCCATATATATAAATAAACAATGAAAAATATGTCCAGTCTTGAAGAAACATCGCATGCGGTTCGATTTCTAAAATCGTCTCCTGTCGCAAACGATTATTGTAACATAATCATGTGTGAAGCTTGTTGTCTAGTCAGGGCCAAACGGGTGTAACCCTCCCTCGTTTACAAAGAAAAGCCGTTCCCCCACGCGTAAGAACTCCACTCCTCAACCGCCGTCCCTCCGGGTCGGATGGACGATGACCTCCCCGTGGTTTGTTCGGCATGGCATCAACGAGGTGGAGTGATAGCATCAGACAGCCTATGCATGTTTGTGCGGTCAAATGGCCAGCGATACCTTTGGTATCGTGGACTTGTTTTCGCCCCCGATCCGATTCACTCTGTAATGCTGGATATGCACCATTGTTACCTTGTATTTATTTGCTGGACCACGTGTTAGAGCACATTTAGTAAGGCCGGATATGTTAGAATATTGTTATGACGGTTTTGTTAGGTTCTTGTATGAATTATGAAAATTTGTTAGACTACTGTAATATGTAAGAACATATTCATGAGTTAGAATATGTGTTTGTATACTTAGTAGGCTGAATGTGTTAAAGTATTTTTATGTGCTTGACCATTTGGTCATACATGTTATAATATTATTTGTGTTTTGTTTAGTTTGTTTGAATAATTTCACATGTTAACATTACTTTATTTGTTACGAATTCACAGTGACATTTATTGTGTTATATGTTTTGGTGTGTAATTGTACCTCCTTATTATTGGGATCTTATTTTGATAACATTGAACACGAAGTTGTGTGTGCCATATTTCTATATGTTATTAGTTTCTACTAGTAACATATAGGCAAACATGTAACCTGTAACAAATAAGTGCGACGGGGTAGCCCCTACATGCTAGCAAGTCTACGAACTACTTGAAGTTGTATTTATTATATTTAGCTCTTCTTTGTTTATATTTTCACACGGCTTTGCAGGTTGACGGAGGTGCTCCTTCTACAATGAGTGGTGTCTCCCCTTTGAATCAGCAGGCTCTAATCATGAGGGGTTTTACGAGTCTCTCGTCTTGAAGGAGGATAGCCTGTCCATGCTCCTATATGAAGTTTAAGTATCTAAGCACGGACACGTAATTGATATAATCACTTTGACCATATAATTGAATCACTTCCAGATTGATTTAAAGACATGTGAGACACAATGTGTGGTTGAACGACTTCCAACCTGTCGTTATTGCGACGCTTTGGCGCACTTCATTAGGCATCACGTTCTCAATGTTTCCTAGACGTCACATGGTGACATTATGATTCATCTAAAGATTCTGGAGATTCTAGGTGGAATACAGGGGCTCGATAAAAATGTACACCATCCTTTTTACACTCTAAAACCAAGATCATGGACACGCGACATCATAATGATGTATATTTTGTATATATTTCTCATTTGTATAGCTAGTAACTAAAACTTTGTCACAATGTATGTATACATGCGCTGTATCAAATGTGCAATAAAAATATTATTGAAGTGTGCTACTGTTTTTGGATGAAATGTTCGATTATATGTAGATTGTTGTTAGATAACATAGCTGGGGCTGCACCAGCCAGTAGGTTTCTGCAGGTACTGCTAGTACCTACAATCCCAATAGTGAGTGGACATGTTACATATGGCACACAGTTAAATGCGTGAGAGAGTTCCCTAGGCACACATCATTTGTGTTCACTCAACGGTGTGTGATGGCTGCAAATAACCGTGTGTGCCATGCTGAAACAGACAAGACAAAATATGTTCAACCGTGTACGATCTCTTTAAAACACACACGGTTCCATCTGATATAGCCGTGAGTGATGTCTGAAGCATGATGCATATTAAATTTATAGAAACCGTGTGCATAAGTCTCCTTCTCGCACAAGGGGTTTGTCAACCGTGTGTGATCGACAATTCTACCGACAACCCTCAACATAGTTATGGATGACTTAACTGTGTGCGAGAGCAATTTTAAACGTGTGCGAGGTGCTGATCTGTATTAGTGATAAGCGGTTGAAATGTGGATATTTAGTAATGACCATATATGTAATTAGCATGCCTTTTGATATAACAAAAGAATTTGTAGGAAGTATGTAGGTGCAATTGCTCCAAGTTAACAATACATCATTGCAAACATATACATGGGACCAAGATTTGCATACAGGATCAACAATTCAACATATGTGCAAAACAAGAGGAACACATGCAGTTAAACGCACGCACGCATCAACCGCGGCAACCATCGAGCTTGCTGCAGCCGCGTGTATAACGGTTTGCCGGTACAGGAGGTCGTCTGGCGTCAGTGATCATGCTGGCTTTGATCCCGAGAGCGGAGTAGTTGATAAAGGTGCTGCTCGGCGCTGCCCGTCCCCCTTCAGCCTCATGGTCCGCCAACATGACACCAACCAACACCAGGGCCACCAGCGCAAGCTGCATGGCCACCTTCCCCATGCGTGCGTGTTCTTCCTTCCTGGTTTTTCTTCTGGGAAGGATACTTGGTGCAGATGGGTGATGTAAGTTTGCTATTTATTGGTGTGTTAGGTGGGGACGCTAAGAAGAGGTCGCTATTTTAAGGGCATCATGCCTAACATACGAGCGGACCAGAGAAAAACACAGGTTTGTGCCATATTTAGGTAATGGTTCCGAACAGAACACCATGGTTTCCAACATATGTAGCTTGAAGTCCATGCATCACACGAGCCCAAATGAAAAGGTGGTCGCCTAAGAGCACACACACCACAAGTGGAGGCCGGGCTCCATGGACGTATTTTTTTGTGAACATCTTGAAATCGATATTCTCAAGTTTCAAATAATTTTTGAAAAACAGTTCTAAATTTAGACAATGATATATTCTAACACCATACAAAATTTCAAGTCAAAATAAATCATATTCAGGTACAATGACCAAAACAGAATTACTATTATAAGGGCGCCCATCCTATAAGGTTGATTTTGTAGAACATAGGCTCGAGGGGAGCCCAGCTTTAAATTAGTAAAGCCACAACGGCGAGTGCATACAAGTTCGGATAACAACAAGGGTCACGAAGGACACCAAAACAAACCAGGTAGCACGCAGGCTACAGATGTCTACCACACCACACACACCATACTAACACAACAAAGGCACAAAGGCACACAGGAGACGGAAACAGGTGGTCAAGGACGCTCCCTGATGGTGTCGTGAAGCCGGCGTATCTCGCGAATCACCGACTCCACCTCGCCTCTGTCCTGTCGTCTAGCCACTGGCTTTCACACCTGCATGTACATAATCAGTTTGAAAAGGCAGTCAGCCGGCTGTGAGGGAAAAATCCCTTCTATGGTGTATTTGTTCCGCATATTCCAGAGAGTCCAGCAAAGGGCCGCACAACAAATCCATAAGACTCTACATGCCCGACCCGTGTACCCCTGAAGAAGTCTATAAAGCTCCGCGAAACACGTGGGGTTCCAGGAGCAATGCAGTAAATCCCTTACTGCGCTCCAGAGGAACTTGGCTAAGACACAGCCAAAGAATATGTGGTTGGTGTCCTCCACCTGACCACACATCTCGCAAAGGCCATTCGAGGGTCCATTGCGGCGGGCAAGGTTGTCTCCCGACGGGAGTCGCTTCCTGACTAATTGCCAAAGGAAGATCCTGACCTTTAGGGGAACAGCGATTTCCCAAATCTCACTGTAGTGCTTCCGCGGTACCCCCTGGCAAAGCTTCCGGTAAAGGGATTTAACAGTGAATTTACCAGAAGGTTCCAACATCCACACTAGCTCATCCGGACCGACCGACAAGCGAAAACCCGCTGTCTGACGGCGGAGGTCATCCCAATCTGGAATGTCGGTTTGGCCCAACGCCCGGCGCAGGTCTCGCGACATCGCGAATAGGTTCGGGAACCTGGCCGCAAGGGGCCCCGACCCCTGCCACCAGTCAATCCAGAACCTAGTCGATCTGCCATCCCTAACATAGTGTCGCGCCCCTAGGCGCAGCACCTCCTTCACCTTTTGAAGGGCGTTCCAGAATTGGGAACCAGGGCTATGGGCGTCAATCAGTACGTCTTTAGACCGCAGATATTTGCTCCTGATTATGTCGGCCCAAAGATCGCGGTGGTGCGCGAGGAGTCTCCAAACCCATTTCGCCATAAGGCAAATATTCATGAGTCTTGTGTCGATGATCCCCAGGCCCCCAAGAATCTTGGGTTGACAGACAGCCGCCCACCGGACCCAGTGGTATTTGCGCTTAATCTCGTTGCTCTCCCAAAAGAACCGGGATCTATGTCTATCCATAGTCTTGTGCACCCCGTCACCCAGAAGGCAAACGCCCATCGCATGGAGGGGAAGACTAGATAGACACGCGTTGGTCAGCGTCAGCCGCGCCGCCGAAGACATAAGCTTCCCAAACCATGGGTCCGCACGCTTACCCACTCTCGCGGTCAGGGGATCCCAATCCCCTGCACACAGAGCACGGTCACTAATGGGGAGACCCAGATAAGTGAACGGGAAGGCGCCACATTTGCAATTAAGCATGTCGGCAATCCGTCGCTGCTCCGCACTATCCGTCCCCATGACCAGCACCTCACTCTTGTGGAAGTTAATACGCAGCCCTGACATATTCTCAAAACATAGAAGAATGAATTTGAGATTGGCAACAGCCAAGTCATCCGGCTGGAACATGATGATCGTGCCATCCGCATATTGCAGGTGCGACACACCCCCGGGGATGAGATGTGGAATGACGCCCTGAATATGGCTGGCTCTCCTGGCTGCATCAAGGATGGCAGCCAGGGCTTCAACCACGTAATCGAAGAGCAGGGGGAAAGGGGACCCCCCTGACGAACTCCACGACCATTGCGGAAGAAATTGCCCATATAAGGTTGATTTTGAGCCACCCACAAGTAAACCACACGCACCATATGTCGCATGGGTAGAGACTAGCTAGAGAGTCCCTTGGTGGAAGAGGGCACAGGTGGAATTTTTCCTTTTTTAGTAAATTCTAATACAAAAGTCAAAATATCATTTGAACCGACCATCCCAACTAACGACTGGTTTTCACGGCTGCTCTATTTGTGTCAAGATCTTCAAAAATAGATTCTTATTGATATGTTTAGATAAACTTCTTTTGCACAGACAAAAATATAGGTTGCATGCCTTCAGATTTGCAGTGCAATGGTTCAGTATGTTCTGTTGCACTGCACCAAGTACATGATATGTCCTGCCCCAACTGCATGTTATGGTAGCGCACCGGAGAATATCCTCTGGATAATTAGGAATTTTTTAACTCACCCTCCGACACGAACTTGGATTTTTATTAACAAAAATGTTTAGAGTTCATAGACCTAAAAAAATCATCCTCTCCCATTGTTATCGAAAAACGGACCCTCTTAAGAAGTTTTAATGCTAAGAGGGACAGTTTCCGAGCTTGAGCACCTCCTCGACAAGTTCGATGGCTTTAGATGCATTTCATTTGAACTATTTCTCTGTTATTGGACTCTCGTACAATTATTTGCCGCTAAAAGTCCTTTTTGTTCTTTTGAGAAAAAATGCTGCTACAGATCCATCAACATGCATATATATATATATATATATATATATATATATATATATATATATATAAATTAACAGGTGCTCCCTGGTGCCCGGGCACCTGGATAGAATACAGTATATTTTGGGTATGTATATATATATATATATTCACCGCGAAGATCACAACGTGAACCAATCAATTAATCTGCACAAGACATGTTTGTTCTTTGCTCTTTTTGTATCATCGTGTTTGTCCTTTACCTCCATTCCTTTCTCTACAGTAACCAATGCGCAGGTACCATACATATAGGCACGCAAAAAATAATACACTACTCTTTGTTCCGGGTCTCGACGATGGGCGGGTCGGCGAACGGCCCGTAGAGCCATCCCCTGGCGATGTGGCCATAGGCCGCCTCCGTGAGGTGGATGCCGTCCCAGCTCCAGTGGTTAGACGGGTCCTCGCACGCGTACGCGCCGGGTTCGCCGCACTTGGACGTGAGGTTGAAGTTGTAGACCCCAACCCCCGGCGCCCCGCAGCACGCCCTCGGCTTCTGCCTCACCATCCCTGCCACAAAAAACACACAACGATCTCGTTAGATAAGATTAAGAATGCGTGAAATGTGGTGTTGCATCATTTTTGTTTGGTTTTGTTGGTTCCAACCCGGATTGCCCGGATCACAACTTGCGTCATACTTCTGCATACTCTCCTTTTTGCCTCTTCTCACGTGGGAGAGGACAATCAATGGACCAGAAAAAGAGCATCGCGGAATACGTCTTCGACTAAGCCAGTGGTCAAATTTTGACGGAGTAATGCAAGGTTGCCCTGGGATGCAGACCGTGATTAATTAACACATACCAGGTGATTAAAAACTTTGCCATCGCATATTTCAGTACTATACCAAACATGGACGAATCAGTGCACAGATGCACACCAGCTACATGTCCAATTTTCTCCTCAGAGATAGAGATCGGCTAGTTGAACTGAATCTGATAATTATGTCGAGGGGTCGTTTTCTCCCTGTTGGAAACTAGACTGATGTGTACACAAATCGGTGATTGATACCATGTACTAGAAGAACCCAAGAGCAAGTTGGCCGAATAATGATTCATGACTCTGCCTTATTGGCTTATTGTTGTATGATTAGTGAGTACTGTACTTGGTTAGAGACAATGATAGGGGAGTCTTCCAAATGTGCAGACAAGCTGCATATGTCAAGTGGGTAACCACAGATACAGGTGTAAGAACACAGCTAGCTGTATGCATCGTTTAGCTTTTGTACTTTTTGTTACGGTTTGCCGGTTCTACAATTTTAATTGTTTTCTTTCTCCAAGGCTTCTTGGCTCTAAGACTACTCATAGTGGGGAGTATCATACACTAGTATCATGCATATGATACTAGTCTATATTACTATCTCTATAGTGGGTAGTAACATATGTGTGGTATCATATAATCATGCATTTATTAGCCTATAGACTCATCTTGCCTCGAAATCCGTTATGTTACGGTATGTACCTATGATACTACCACCATTTCTCCCTTCTTTAATTGCATGCCACATCATCATTCGTTACTTCCACTATGGATAGTACATTCCAGTTGTCTCAGTTAAATGCCAAATTGCTGCCCATGTTGTACAACTAGCACAACAGGTCAATGCTACGAATCACATGGAAACAACAAGAGCTACTTATACTGAATACAATTTTAAAACCAGCTGAATTTTAAATACGCGGCTTAATTGGACGTCTAATACCATGTGCAACAACCCAATAAAAGGGCCGGGATACTATACCTCGAATAATCTACTAAAGCAAGTAATCCCGCTAAGACAGTTCGAAGTCTTTGATCTTGTGCCAATTAGTTTAACATGGCCACACAGAGTAATTAATGTGAGCGATCATCTACGGGATACGATTTTGTCGGAACATTTTCAAAAGAAAAAAAGAGGGCATATAAATAGCATTGAAGCTTTATGGCAAAACAAGGATGGAAGTTCCATCGATCGATTAGCTAGTTATGTCATCAGATTGTTTCGTTAGGTGCCACATCAACGCCTCGTCATGGCACACGTACGACGTTTCTACGCAAATTAGCACTAGTATCTCTGTAGGATGGAGCACCACTCCACGTTTCTTAATCAGGTTTCAATGTTGACGACGGGAGCTGGCTAGCTACCCCATCTAGACAACTTGCCAGCGAAGCTTTCTTAACTGGAAACAGGAAGAGTTCAAGGTCTTTGCGCATTTGATCACGAAACCTCATAAAAATAGGAAGGTTCAGGCTAACCACCGGTTTTGGATGGTTCGCCCGGAAATGCATGCATGCTCTCGTCACTCCGTTGATTCTTCTGTTCTTCCCCCCCCCCCCCCCCTCCCCCTCCTGTGTTCCCATACTTGTGGTGATCACGCAACCTCATGAAAAGTACTGCCACTAGTTCTGGGGTATCGAAATTTCTGGATAGATCTTGTACTGGTGGTTTCCTTGTTTAATATTATCCAGATGTTGGGGCTCAAAAAAAAAAAATGTTCTGAACCTTTTAATTTCCAAAAGCGTTGGAAACAGGTGGTGGGCTCATATGTCAGAGCCCGTCCACATTCCGTAACGAACCGAACTAACTGCCAAGAGGCGCAAACTGCCGTGGCCACAGAACGGGCGAGGAGCAGAGACAAAGAAACGACCGAAAATGAAGAGAGAGAGGCGGTTGACTTACCCCACTTCTCGGCGTGGAGGACGAACTGGATGGCCGGCGTGTAGTAGTCGGCGTACATGATGCGCACGCCGGTATGCTTCTTCCGGAGCTCCACGATCTTCCGCTGCAGCGCGACGTTGTGCACCCACGACAGCGTGTTCATGTCCTTGATGCAGCCGCTCTTCTCGCCGTACCCACCCGTCTGCTTGGTGAAGATGGAGAGGTACACCGGGAAGCAGCCGATGGGCAGCACCCCGGGCACCACCAGCTCCACCGCTCCCTCCGCGATCAGCTTCTGCAGGATCGAGAGAAACGAGCGTGTATGTGAGGCGCAGGACATGGCAGCAGAATTTGATGGCGATGAGGAATCAGTTCGGAAGAAACGAGCGTGTGTACCTCGATCCCCTCGCCGATGGAGTTGATGATGTCCGGCACGAACTCGTGCGCCTCCTCCAGCGGGCGGAACGCGAAGAGCGGGGAGTTGTAGTCGTTGCCGCCGAACTCGCCGACGATGAACAGCGACCGCCGGAACAGGTCCCGGCACTCTGCTCATCAAACCGACAGGCGCAATGCATGCTCGTCAGTACGTGCATATATACATCAGAAAGACATGTGTATCGATCGATCACCAACCTTCGGGGGACTTGCAGATTTTAGGCTTCATCTCCTGCAGCCACTTGATCTGCGTGTGCAGGGAGCCGGAGCTCCAGATCGTTTTGCCCAGCCCTTTGGCCACGAAGTATTCCCTGTCCAACGCCGTCGCCCCGGTAATGGCGAAGTTGGCGCCATAGTGGAACGTGGCGTTCTTCGCCTTTGACGGCGGCAGCAGCGGCAGCCCCAGCTCCTGCGCTGCTCATGCCAAAACTCGGTTCAGAATTAATACGACTAGTTGCTGATCAGTGTAGCCATGATGCAAGAACCGACGATGACCATCCAGCTAGCTTACCGATGAAGTCGACGACGAGGCGGCCGTCCGAGCATCGGCCGGTGGGGTACCCGAAGTACGTCATGCCATACGGCAGCTTCGCCGTGGCCAGGTGGTCCGGGATGCCATCCACGACGAGGTTGCCGGCGTCCACGAGGGAGTCCCCGAAGTTGAAGATGGCCGCGTACTTCTTCGCCGCCGCCTGCTGCCGGCCGGCGAGCAGCACGAGGAGGAGGAGAAGGGCGCTGACCGTTGATAACTGGCTCCTCATCATGGTCGTCGTCGTACTACGTACACGCCGGCCGTGCTTGCGTTGCGCGCCCCGCGAGGTTGGTGTCACGTCGTATCGGAGACTTGTCCGATCGAGTTTAATTGCTCTGCTCGATCGGTTCGCTCGCTCTCGTTTAAATCCTTGTGCGGAGTTGGCCCTCTTGTGTACGGGGATGATTAAACTAATGGAAGTATCTCTCGTCTTGATCAAGGTGCCAGAAGATTGGCTTGATGCTTTGATTAAGTCTTGGTTTCTGGGGACAGAGTGGGGCTAAATGATTTACTCAGTCGTGAGCGCGATGGAATAATCTACTATCAGGCCAGCCTGCCAGCCAGCTAGAGCTAGGTCAATAGTCTTCGTGACGCCTTAACGGGTTCGGGTTGCTTGCGTTCATGTACATGTAAATATACATATTTTTTCGAAATGGGGGACTCTGCATTAAAATGATGCATATTAGACATAAGAGCACTAGTGGAAAACATGGCACTAGTACTGGTTCCAGAGGGCCTCTAGTTTCGGTTGGGCAACCGGGACTAGCCAAGCGGGACTAGAGCCCCCCCCCCCCCCCCCCCCCCCCCCCCTAGTCCCGGTTGTCCACGAACCGGGACAAGAGGCCCTCCCACATGGCCACGGAGGTGCCCGCTGGGCTGGAGACCTTTAGTCCCGGTTCGTAACACGAACCGGGACTATCGTTAGGCCATTTTTTTCTTTTCGATTATTTTTCAGGGTTTAGTGTTTAGGAGGGGTTTAGGGGTTTCAGATAGTTCCATCGTACGGGGATCACGTCGATGCGCCAAAAACGCGTTTTGGTATATATAAATTACTACATAAAGATCACGATGATGCATATATATAACACATACAAATTAAGTAGTACATGAAGATCACGTTTTCGTATAAAGTACTTAATTACATGGAGATCACTATTACATGGAGGCATACTATTTTTCATCATAGTGGTACTCTCCGAATTTATGTATGACCTCCGCAAGGAAAAATCCCGCCAATTCCTCCGTAATTGCTTTGAAGCGGTCCTGCATTGGGAGCGTGTTCCGCTTTCTTGCCAACTTTAAAAGAATGATATCAAAATGAATACATGAGTTGTGTGTATATATATCAAATCATAATAAAACAATTATGAATGAAACTCAGCACAACTGATGGTAATAAAATAAAGTTGTGAATAATGTTTACGTACATCTTGATTTCTTCGGTTTGTTGAATCTCTCGTTGGTTCTCATGTGAATGTACTCGCAAACATAGAATCCATATAAATCAGTCCCCTGTGGTTGTTTAAGGCAAGTCTGTACAAGAATAGAATTCAATAAATTATAATCAAGTTTGATAATGGTGCGTGGACCTAGGTAGTACTACTTACGTCGTTCAAACGCCATGTCAGCTTCGGTTTCCATTCACCGGGTTCTTCCTTGATGAACGATTTCAAAACACTGCCCGACAAAGAAAATAAACAAAAGAGTTATTAATTACTTGATATCAGGAAATGAACGAAAGAGGCGATAAGAATTGAAATTACTCTGTGAGCATATCAAAACAGGTCTTGAATTCTTTAGGTTTTCTCCTTAATGAGTCAAGGACTTCAACTTCTCCAGCGTGAATGTTAATGACGAGAAGAATAAAGTGGAACCTGCGCACGTTTATATACGCAGTCATGGATAACTCATCAGTTAAAACTTAACATCTGGTGAGCAAAATAGAATGTGTACAAGACAGTAACACTCACTTGAAATTGTAAGGAAAAATTATTTCTTTTTTGTCACGTTGTCGCTTCAAAAATTTAGCAAAATCCCCGGTGTGTCCTTGTTATAATAGGGATTTTCTATGATGACTTCATGAATTTTATCCGTGTCAATGAACCCAATGTCCGCGATTTCATCCCTTTTGCATTCGAGAATCTTCAATCTGCATAATATAGCGCACAAAAGATTATAGTGAGGATAATTACAGACAATGAACGAGCTGAGCTAATTCAAGACTTAAATTACAGAAATAAATCACTTACAGACAATAGCAACTGATGATAGATTTGTCGAGGGCCAGAGATTGTATAACTGAAAAAGTTCGTAAACTCAACGGACACAGTGTATTCTTGGGTAGTGCTCTTCCTTAACTCCCACCATGATACTGATTGTCCCTTTCTTTGCGGGTTTCTTGTACCAGTTATGCAAATGACGCATTTTTGTTGTTAGGGACTTCACCTGCTCGACCAAATTTTCCCCGGCAACATATTTATATGCTAGCTTGGAGATGGGGTAATCAGTTGTCGAACCTATGTGCTGTTGAGAACCTTGAGCGGCCTTGTCATCAAACACCTTGAGCGGGGGGACCGATTGTGCGTCTTGTTCTCCGAGCTGGGGAACTTGTTTCCCTTTTTTCGGCTCCTCTGACTTATTGCTATATGACTTGTCAATAGCGCTCATAGTCTGATGGCGGCTTTGGTGGAGGGTTCCATAAGGCAGCGACGGTGCGCTCAACGACCTCCGCCGGTAATTTCTCCCTTGGTGGCTCGGGCTTTTTCGGTGCAAAAAAGGATATATTGTAGGCCTTAACGACGGCGTTGTTTTCCTCGGTACTCATTTCCCAAGGTCGCTTCTCAAGAGGCGGCGGTGTTTTCTCCTTTCTAGCTTTCTTCTTAACCAGCGTCCCGTTGTGGCGCTTCGTCGGGAGCCACTTAACGGGCGCTTCCTCACGCGGCGGAGATTGCGATGGACTCGCGCTGGGGTCCCTCTCGGGTAGGGGTGGCTTTGCTGCTGAGGTGGACTGCTACAAGGAGGAGTCGGTGGCCTTGGCAAGGAGCCTGGAAATACGATGTATTTCTTGTTCCATAGGACGAAACCACGCTTGACTTCTCCCAGTGTCTTCTCCTCGTTACCTCCAGGAATCTCAAGATCCATTGTTTCAAATCCCGGCACAATTTCATCCAGCCCGACACGAGCATAGCCAGCTGGAATGTCACCAAGATGGTAGCTTGCTCCAGGTTGATTTGGTAAAGCATAGCCAACCGCCACCTTCAAGGATATGTTCCTCATTGACATATGTAGCTCACAATCTGTCGTCTCCGTGACATCATCCATGGGGTAGCGAGCCACCGGCGGTTCGCATGCAGATGCTTCTAGCTGTGTGGAACCCATGCTACTTTTTTGCTGAGATGGGACGGCATCGGCTTGAGGATCTTCTAGCTGCAGCTGCTGAGATGCCCTTGCTGACTAATTGAGTCTATTTGCTGTTGCTGCCGCTGCACCTGACGTTCCAATTCTGATAACCGGTCTAACTCCTTCTTCTTCTTTCTCCCACGGCTTCTATAACTGTCAGCGCACTCCGAAACCCTTCCTTCAAGGTGACACCGCCAGGATGGCCTCGTAATCGTCCAACGTGTTCAGGATTCCCCAGGGCGAGTGTCAGCTCGTCGTTCTCTCTCTCGGGGTGGTACTCTCCCTTTCGAACTTTATCTATTGCGTCTACAAGCAGCGGAGTGATTGTTTCAATTTTCCTTCCATTTTCCCTGTGCAACAATCTGCCCTGTCTGTGGGTCCAACCCTACCCCATGCGCGAACAACCAGAACTTGGACCTCTCGGGCCAGTCCGCTGTCTGTGGAGTGATCCCTTTAGCAAGCAGTCCTGCTTCAAAGGCTTCCCACTTAGGAATGGCAGTCTTGTAGCCACCTGTCCCCAACCTATGGTGATATTGCTTCTTCCCAGCATTTATCTTATTTATGGCCGATCGGGCAACAGGTAGACGATTTCTTATACGCCACAAATGCGGGCCAGTCATGTTTTATCTTCTCTAGTACTCCAGTGAAATTATCTGGATCTTCTTTTTCATATTTTCTCCATAATGTTTTCTTCCAGCTCTGGAATTGTGTGGCCATCTTATTAAGAGTCCACTCCTTCACTTTCTCCTTCTTGCCTTCGGGTAGGTTGAAATGTATCATGAGTGTATCATAAAGCAAATCTTTTGTATGTTCGCGGACATAACTAGCTTCATCTTCGTTGGCGTCCTTCGGCTTATGCCAATCTGTAATGGTGATCGGGAGCATGTCCCTAACAATGACTCCAGCTTGATTTACAATTTACGGCAGTTCTATATGGGTGCCAGCAGTTCGCCACTATCTTTAACTTCCTTGATCTTTAACCTTGGACCCTCGCTCGACATCCTTCTCGTCCGGCCTCGAGGACCTTGCTTTTTAGCAGATTTGCTCGATCCAGAGGGCTAAAAGAAAAATGATTCGTTAGTACGTGCAATACAAATCAATTAATGCATCTAGTGATCAACACAACCTTAATATATATACCTCGCCGGAGTTTGTTAAGGGCACTTCGTCGTCTTTTTTCTTTCTTCAGACTCAAGTCCCTCACCGGAGTCGTTCAGAAATTGTGAGCTGAAATCATCTTCTCCACCGGAATCTTCTCCACCAGCATATGTTCCACAGGCACACGTATATATTATTCATTGCATTTGGTCTTCATTCTCATCGTCTCTGAAGAGGGCGTCCATAGCTCAATGTCCCTGCAATCAATTATATATGCTTTCAATTTTGTAATAAGAAAATGCCCCAATTTCTAAAATTAACATCTCCTAACATTTCCTAACTATTGTAACTAACCCAATTTATATTAAAAAACTAACACAGTTGTCCTACCTGCCAGCCCAAATTTGGGCCAGCTTTGTAACTAAGACAATTTAAAAAAATTAAAATCCGGGCTGACCCAAATTCCAGCCCAAATTTGGGCCAGCCCAAAGGATGGTGGCGCGCGGCTACATGCCATGGTCGGCGACGTGGCCACGCAGGCGGAGAGGATTGGGTCGACGCGCCGTGTCCGCCCCTGGCCACGAGCGCGTGGTCAATGCTGGCCCACCTGCCAGCGACCCACCGCCTCGCCGCCCCGTCTTCCCCACTCGGCCACGTCCGCGTGTAACCGCCCACTCACCACACGCGTCAATTCCCCAGCGCCCTCGTCTTCCCCTCCCGTAGTCAATGCTGGCCCTGGCCCACCTGCCAACGACCCACCGGCCCCCTCGTCTTCCCCACCCCGGAGTCAATGCTGGCCCTGGCCCACCTGCCAGTGACCCACCGGCCCCCTCGTCTTCCCCACCCCCGGAGTCAATGCTGGCCCTGGCTGGTCCTTTAAAAATAGACCCCGGCCGTGTGGATAGCGACACCAGTCCACAACGCCGCCCCCACGCCCACCTAGCCCTAGCCCTAGCCCTAGCCGGTGCACAGCGACCCCTCGCCGGAGCCATGTCGCGGTGGTTCAAGCCGCCCAAGAACCAGCACGAGTCCGGCTCCTCCTCCGGCCGGCGCGTCGCGCCTCCTCGTCCATCGCGCGCGGCCCTTCCTCCTCCTCCACCGCGCGCGGCCCTTCCTCCTCCTCCTGCCCGACGCTCTGTTCCGCCGCCACCGCCGGTGGCATTCGGCATCGCGCCGCAGGGCATGCAGATTGTTGACGGAGCAGCGCCGGCACGCCGTGCCGGTGCAGTGGATGCGGCGCCGAAGAAGAAGAAGCGGATGCGGCGCTACATGCGCGTGGAGGAGTGTTGGTGGCAATGGAACAATGCCACCCCGGTGTACTGGCCCGACGTGCACCTGCCAGAGGACTGGCACCTGAATCCGCAGCGGATTCCGGTGCCACCGATTCCGGCCAGTGGCCGGGCCAGGGTGGTGGAGATCGCGCACCGCCGCCGGCTCCTCCCACCGGACCTCTTCAACGACCCCGTCTATGCGCCGGAGTCCCCCAACTGGGACCAGTGGTTCGCGGACGAGCATGACGACCGCCACCGCGCTTACTTCACATAGGCCCTAGCACCGCCGCAGGAGCCTGAGGCGTACCCCGCACCACCGCCCGGCCAGGAGCCCGAGCTGTGGTTCGAGGAGGACATCATCGACGACGACGACCCGGAGATGCAGGCCGCCTACGAGGCGTCCCGGCGCTCCCTCGTCGAGGACGAGGTCAAGCGCTGGGAACATGTGCTGGCCGCGGCCCAGCCGCCGGCGCCACCACTGCCGTGGTGGCGGCACATGGCCCACGAGCAAGAGGCCGAGGAGCTGGAGTTGGAGCCTGCTCCTCCACTGCATGCCGGTCTCCTTGACCAGTCCTGGGGCTGGACTGGCGGCAGTTGGTCGCCGCCGCTGCCACCGAAGGAGAAGGAGGAGCCGGCCCAGGGCAGCCGCAGCAGGAGCCGGAGGAGCAGCCGCCGCCAGCCCATCTGTGGACCGCGCCGGGCTACGTCCTCCTCTCCGACGACGACTAGGCCTCCGGCGCCGCCGCCGTGTCCTCCTACTGCCCCCTAAAATGTAATGGCCTTTAGGCCTTTTTTTTTACTCTTTATTGTGGTCCGCCCCCTAAAATGTAATGGCCTTTAGGCCTTTTATTATATATAAATATTATTAATGAAATGTCCTCGCCCCCTTTATGTAATGTCCCCGCCGCCGGCGCCGGCGCCCACCGTGGTTCCATCCCACGGTGGTTCAAATTTGCCGATCTACGGTTACCAGGCCGCCGCCGCTCGATTTGAGCAAGAGAGGAGGACGGGGAGAGAGAGGAGATAAAGACCGTACCTTGCGCGCGGGGACGGCGGCGTGGGCGTGGGTGCTCGGGGACTCGACGGCGAGGAAGAGGGCGGCCGCGGTGACCGGAGCAGGAGAAGGCGGCGGTGGCGGCGGCACGGGAGCAGGGGGAGCACGGCACGGCAGCCTGGCGGCGTCTTCCTCTTCTTGGGCCTGGCGGCAAAATGCTGGGACGAGAGGAAGGGGAGGGGTCTAAAAGGCACTAATGGGCCTTTAGTCCCGGTTCCAGCCACGAACCGGGACTAAAGGTCCATTTTTGGGCCGCTGCCAAATTAGCGCGCCAAAACCCACCTTTAGTCTCGGTTCCAGCCACGAACCGGGACTAAAGGATCTTTTGTAATTTTTTTCTATTTTCTTTTTCCTGGTTTATTTTATTCTATTGATTTAATTGTTCAAATTTGACAAACTTTATATCAAACGCAAGCCCTGGACATGTAGAATCTTTTGGTACTGGTTATTTTCAAATTTGACTATGTTGAATGTATTCAAATTTCAAATGGATGAGTTGAGTAAATTTGATTATCCAAAACTATCGACGGTTCTGTGATATAACCACTACTTGTGTACCTTAAAATGAAAAATAATATTTATATAAGTAATTTGAAAAAACTCAGTTCTGCAACATTGTTTGTCATACCAAGATACAGTTATGTGTCCTCTGTCTCATAGAACCAGGATCAAAAAGGTTTCATACATTATTACACATGACCATCAACATCATTTTCTAGTGTTGTGGTATAAACTTCTTCTTCGTATGTGTCCCTTTCTTCTGATTGCGCCGTAACCATGGACAATCTTCATCATTCAACACGATGCTTGGGTCAGTTTTCACTGTGAAGGGCGGAATTTCATGAAACTTATTGTAATCTTCTGACATGTCTGTCTTGTCCTCCACTCCCACGATGTTTCTTTTCCCTGAAAGAACTATGTGGCGCTTTGGCTCATCGTATGATGTATTCGCTTGCTTATCTTTTCTTTTTTCGGTTTGGTAGACATGTCCTTCACATAGAAAACCTGAGCCACTTCACTGGCTAGGACGAATGGTTCGGTGTCGTACCCAAGATTCTTGAGATCCACTGTAGTCATTCCGTACTGCGGGTCTACCTGTACCCCGCCTTTCAGGTTGAACCATTTGCACCAGAACAAAGGGACCTTAAAAGAAGGTCCATAGTCAAGTTCCCATATCTGCTCTATGTAACCATAATATGTGTCCTTTTGCCCATTGTTGTTTGTTGCATCAAAGCGGACACCACTGTTTTGGTTGGTGCTCTTTTTATCTTGGTCGGCCGTGTAAAATGTATTCCCATTTATCTCGTACCCTTGAAAAGTCAATATAGTCGAAGATGGTGCTTGGCCAACAAGTATAGCTGTTCTCCAACAGTGGTGTCATTAATGAGACGTGTTTGCAACCAACCGCCGAAATTCTTCACGTGTTCTTCATCAATCCAATCTTTAGGTTGCTCCGGGTATTTCAGCGTAAAATATTCTTGTGTTCCTCGATATACGGAGCCACCAAGCTGGAATTATGTAGAACTGTGTAGTGTGCTTGAGTGAAAGAATGCCCGTCCATACATATTATTGCTTTCTTTCCTAGCGTGCCTTTTCCACGCAGTCTCCCCTCATGGCGCGATTGAGGAACACCGATCGGCTTAAGGTCAGGAATAAAGTCAACACAAAACTCAATGACCTCCTCTGTTCCATAGCCCTTGGAGATGCTTCCTTCTGGCCTAGCACGGTTATGAACGTATTTCTTTAAGACTCCCATGAACCTCTCAAAGGGGAACATGTTGTGTAGAAATACAGGACCGAGAATGGAAATCTCTTCGACTAGGTGAACTATGAGGTGCGTCATAATATTGAAGAAGGATGGTGGGAACACCAACTCGAAGCTGACAAGACATTGGACCACATCCTTCTGTAAACTTGGTAGAGTTTCTGGATTGATCACCTTCTGAGAAATTGCATTGAGGAATGCACATAGCTTCACAATGGGTACTCGAACATTTTCCGGCAGAAGCCCCCTCAATGCAACCGGAAGTAATTGTGTCATAATCACGTGGCAGTCATGAGACTTTAGGTTTTGGAACTTTTGCTCTGTCATGTTTATTATTCCCTTTATATTCGACGAGAAGCCAGACGGGACCTTGATACTGCTCAGGACTTCAAAAAAGATCTTCTTCTCTTCTTTGGTAAGAGCGTAGCTGGCAGGACCTTGATACTTCTCTGGATTCAGGTTGTCTCGTTCGTGCATACGTTGCTGGTCCTGCCATGATTCCGGTGTATCTTTCGTCTTCCATACACGCCCAAGAAGTTTAGCAGGTTCACGCAAAGATTTTTCGTCACATGCATCACGTCGATTGCAGAGTGAACCTCTAGGATTTTCCAATAGGGTAGCTCCCAAAATATAGATTTCTTCTTCCACATGGGTACGTGTCCGTCAGCGTCATTCGGAACAGATTGTCCGCCAAGACCCTTTCCAAAGATTACTTTTAAATCCTTGACCATATATATATAACATCCCCAGTAGGGCGGGTAGGCTTCGTCCGGTGATCTGCCTCACCTTTGAAATGCTTGCCTTTTTTTTACGGGATGCTGTTTTGGAAGAAATCGACGATGCCCCGGGTACACATTCTTGTTTCCCAAATATATACTTTCAGTCTCACCTAAACAGTGCGTGCATGCATTGTATCCCTTGTTTGACTGTCCTGAAATGTTACTAAGAGCAGGCCAATCATTGATGGTTACAAACAACAACGCTCGTAGGTCAAATTCCTTTTGTTCGTGCTCATCCCACACAGGTACACCTTCGTCACGCCACAACTGTAAAAGTTCTTCAACCAATGGCCTCAGGTACACATCAATGTCGTTGCCGGGTTGCTTCGGGCCTTGGATGAGCACTGGCATCATAATGAACTTCCGCTTCATGCACAACCAAGGAGGAAGGTTATAGATACATAGAGTCACAGGCCAGGTGCTATGACTGGAGCTCTGCTCTCCGAAAGGATTAAAACCATCTGTACTTAGACCAAATCTTAAGTTCCTTGCGTCATCTGAAAATGTCGGAACTCTCTGTCGATTTTTCTCCACTGCGACCCATCAGCGGGGTGTCTCAGCATCAGTCTTTCTTACGGTCTTCTTTGTGCCATCGCAACAACTTGGCATGCTCTTTGTTTTGGAACAAACGTTTCAACCGTGGTATTATAGGAGCATACCACATCACCTTGGCAGGAACCCTCTTCCTGGGGCGGGCTCGCCCTCAACATCACCAGGGTCATCGCCTGATCTTATACCGCAATGCACCGCATACCGGGCATGCATTCAAATTCTCGTACTCCTCACCGCGGTAGAGGATGCAGTCATTGATGCATGCATGTATCTTCTGCACCTCTAATCCTAGAGGGCAGACAACCTTCTTTGCTTCGTACGTACTGGGGGCAATACGTTATCCCTTGGAAGCATCTTCTTTATTATTTTCAGCAACTTTTCAAATCCCTTGTCAGAATACCATTCTCTGCCTTCCATTGCAGCAATTCCAGTGTGGTACCCAGCTTTTTCTGGCCATCTTCGCAATTTGGGTACAACAATTTGTTTGATCCTCTAACATTCTCTCCAACTTCAACCTCTCGTTTTCACTTCCGCGTTTATCTTCGCATCAAGAATGGCCCGACGAAGATCGTCATCGGGCTCATCAACAATGGGCTCTTCTTCAGCTTCGTCTTCCCCCATTGTACTACCACCGTGTTCAGTGAACATAGGATAATTGTCATTATCCTCTTCTTCTTCATTGTCTTCCATTATAACCCTCTTTCTCCGTGCTTGGTCCAACAATTATAGACGGGCATGAAACCGGACTGAATCAGGTGGATGTGAAGGGTTTTTAGGAAGAGTAATCCATCGTATTATTACATTCACTACATGGACAACAAATAAAACCATTCGCCCGCTTATTTACCTCAGCCACATTGAAAAAATGATGCATGCCACTAATGAAATCAGGACTGCGTCGGTCACCGTACATCCATTGCTGGTTCATCTGCATTGTATAAGTATATTAAAAACCATTACACTACATCATGAATAGATAAGTTCATCACATTAATACAAGTTCATCACATTAAAAACAAAGTACAGTAGTGACCAAATGTAATACAAGTAATAACTATGCATCTAAATCATATAAGTAAGTTTTTATAAATAAAAGATAATAACAAGAGGCTCACCGAGGTGGTTCCGGTGACGAGACGGCGCGGGGCGATCGACGACGGTGAGGACGGGGACCGGACGACACTAAAACCCACAAATCATACTTTAATTTGAGCTCAAATTGCATATAAAACAAATGAAATCCCTAACTTAGGCATTTCATCAAACACCTAGCTAGTACTAGAAAAATGAAATGAGCTAAACTAGCAATGAAATGAGCTAAAGTAGCAATGCCAGAAGTGCTAACCTTGGATAGATGGGGCGCCGTCAATCTTGACAAATGGTGGCAAAAAATGGGGACGAACTCGAGCTCGGGAGAGGAAATAGATGAGAAAATGTTGATGAACTCGAGCTCAAAAAATGGCCATGGCCGGCTCGGGGGGGGGGGGTCGAAGATGATATAGGGAGAACATTAGTCTCGGTTCTTATCACGAACTGGTACTAAAGGTCCATCTCGCGCTGGCCTCACCTCTGCGGCCGCCTGCCGCGACCCTTTAGTACCGGTTCGTATCATGAACCGGGACTAGAGATCCTCAATGAACCGGGACTGGACCTGGCCGGCGCTACGGGCATTTGAACCGGGACTAGTGCCCCCATTGGTACCGGTTCGTAAGGGAACCGGGACGAAAGGGCCAAATCGATGGCTCTGTTTCCACTAGTGGAGCATCTCCAACCGGAGCCCCCCCCCCCCCCATTCAGCCCCCAGCCCCCAAATGTGGTGCTCTACAACTACAATGTTCAAATCTTGACACCTAAAAACATGCAAGCCATACACATCAATCATACAACTAGTTTGTAGTCTAAATAAATAGTTCAAATCAACCTATTACAACAATTAATTGTATCTAAACTAATAAAAGTAGCCGGACATAAGAATAGTTCACATTATTCGGACCACAAATCAATGCAAATTGAAATTCACTGATTTCCCATGAAGACATACATATGATCCACCAGATCATTGAGTAGTTGGGTATGCACTTGTTCATCTCGAAGTTGTCGATGCATCTCAAGGAAGTTCATATCATGCTCCGCCTCTTGTTCTGGTAGGTGGACATGCACTCCAGGCTTCTCAAAATCATTTGTGCGAGCTGCCCCTTCTCCCTCGTCCTCCATAATCATGTTGTGCAAAATTACACAACAAGTCATGACATGTCATAATATATCCGCATCCCACATCAGTGCGGCTCCACGGACTATAACCCAATGAACTTGTAGCACCGCAAATGCCCTCTCGACATCTTTCCTAACAGCCTCATGTGCAGCTGCAAATCCACATTTTTTGGGACCAGTTGGATTGCTGATAGTCTTGACAAATGCCGCCCACTGAGGATAGATACCATCTACAAGATAGTATCCTATGGTGTAGTCGTGTTCGTTGACGGTGAAATTGCATGATGGAACATCCCATCGTAGAGCCTCTTGAACAGAGGAGAGCGCTGAAGCACATTGATGTCGTTGTGAGAACCGGGCATGCCAAAAAACGCATGTCAAATCCACAAGTCTTGAGATGCCACTGCTTCAATTACGATTGTTGCCTCTTTGCTGTGACCTTGGTACTGCCCACGCAACCCTGTTGGACAGTTTTTCCATTGCCAATACATGCAATCAACTGAACCTAGCATACCTGGAAATCCTCTTGCTTCTCCAAGGGCCATTAGCCTTTCGGTGTCCTCGGCATTTGGTTATATCAGATATTCCTTTTCAAACACCTTAACCACGGCGTATGCAAATCTCTCCAGCCTCAATGCATGTACTCTCTCCCATCCGGACATACTCGTCTATAGCATCCGCGGCTTTTCCATTGGCTAGCATTCTCAAAACAGCGGTGCATTTCTACATAGGAGAGAAAGAAAGTTTTCCGCAGCAATCATACCTCAACTTGAAGTAATCATCATACTTACTCACTTCCTCCTCTATGCGCGGTAAAGGGTGGAGCTCATCTGAAACCGACGCCAGAAAAACCTCATGAAACACCGGATTCGGACGGAAATAGTCATCGTACAGATCTCGACAGCCTTTGAGCCTATCACGGGCCACGGTGATCCGCCCCTTAATCGATCCCTGAAAGTTGAGAACGTGCTCCTCCTTCTTCTCCAATTCCTCTTCAATGCTCATCATCGACATGGCGGCCTCCTCGTCTCCGTCCTCAAACATGTCATCGTCACTAGACCCTTCGATGAATTTGTTGAACATGAACTCATCTAAGGTGGAGTAATCGTACTCATCATCGGAGGAAGAATCCATGGCTACAAATATAAACAGTCAATCATAAACCGGCTCCGGCAATTCCACAAACACTTTGAGAGCGAGGTGGATGGCGTGCGATGCAAAACGTACGAAACTGGAGCGTGCAGGCTTGGTTCATGGGGCGGCGACGCACCGGCGATCGCGTTGAACTAAGCTACTTCCGCTGGAGGTTCAGGGAGGCGGCAGATATATGACGGGAATGGCGGCGGAGCAGAGAAGTGCGGGGAATGTGAGCAGCGTGGAGGAAGACGAGAGGGTTCCGGTCCAATTTGGGTGGAAAATGTGTGGGGCCACGTTTCCAGGTCCGACGCGGCGGACGCGTCCAGGCGCGTCTAGGCCGTCCCAAACCCTCCCCACATATGGGCTGGCTTTGGGGTTTGCCGGACCGCCCGGACGTTTGGGCTAGGTTTGGGGATGATGGTTGGGTCATGTTTTTCAGCCCAAATCGTGTTCGGGCTGACCGCCCGGACGTTCGGGCTAGATATGGGGGGGCTCGGTTGGAGATGCTCTAAGTAGATAAACATACATATAAGTAGATATCTATCGGTCAATGGAGCCATACGTGGTGCCTATGCAAGATTCACTGGTCTCTAGATGCAACCTTTAGACATGGTAGCTCGAGCTTTGTTCAACAAATATTGGTGAGAGCTTAATAATAGAACATGTCGAACATACGAATGTGATGGTAGACACGACACACGAGAGGGACCACATCCGCGTTGGGGGAGGGGGAGGCTCGGGCGAAACCCTAGCCGCCGCCCCACACCTCCTCCCCTCCAACTCCCCGCCGGCGGACAAAGCCCCTCAAGGCGAACGGCGGGATCTCGTCTCCTCGTCCATTCACGTGTCAGGGAATATTTGGCCAGAATCGCAGCAAAGGCACTGGTTGCATGCAGGCGCAGCATGGAGTCCTGGGCAGCGGCTCTGGGACGGTGGTGGCCGAGCTGCCGGTTCGCTACGAGTGCAGCCGACGATGGCCTGTCGGCGGCGGTGAAGTCGTGGCAGCCTCGTTTCTTCGGGACATCACTCGCCGGCTTGGCCAGCAGCAGCAAACCAACGTCCATATTTCGCAGCATCTTCATCGGACCACTCCCGAGTTGTGGGAGAAAAGACAGGCAATTTTAGTTTCGAGCTAACCATAGTCTGCACCGTCCATCCCACATCGTAGGACTCTAGTGGGACGATGACAAATCAGATGAACTTGAACTTACACCGCGACGAAGTCATCACAATCTTTGTCGCCCACCTCTTCCACTTCCTCTTCTCGTCTCTTATCTTCTCTTCTTTCTTCAACCATCGCTTATCACCCAAATCCCCAGATGGTGTACTCACAGACGACTCACACCGATACCGCAACGGTTTGGACGAGGAAGAAGGCCCAAAAACACCCTCCTTATCTTCACTTAGCTCCGGCGAGTTTGCCCATAAATGCCCAGAAGGGCCGTGCAGCGAAGTATCGTAAGGGACGCCTTCGGGGTCGCCTCCCGATTCGCCTATACAATTAACCATTGTCGTCAGATCCTAAAATCTAATATGGTATATGTTTGTCCAAGATTTTATAATTAAAGATGTTGCTTTTGATTAAAGATGTTACTCACATATCTGATACTTTATTTATGATACTCCATCCCATCCATAACAAGTGTCGCTGATTTGAACTAATCCCAACGACATTTATTTTGGATGGAGGGAGTAACATATATCTTAGTTGGAACTTTCAAGTAATCACATAATGTGACATAAAACCAGAACTTTCACTTTGAGAATAGTCAAGAGTCAACCACTAAAGATGATGCCGTTGTCATATTCGAAAAAAAAATGTAAAAACAGATCCATTACAGTTCATGTCAGCGGAAACCAACGTGCCTCATCGTTCAGCGAGATTCGAAGAACAGCCGGCGATCGAGAGCACGTGTTTTTTTTTATTGTACGGCGTGCTCGAGGAAGCAACATGTGGCCAGCCCGGGTCGTCGTCGTCGTTGTGCAACCGTAAGTTTTATCCACTGGAACCGGAAGATTCTTCAGCAGCGGCGCCCGATCCGAAGTCCCTGACCCGTACCCGGAGTCCCGGAGCCGGCGGGGCGGCTGCGCTCGCCGCAAGTTGCGAGCTCGCTGCCAAGGAAGAAAGAGGATGGAAAATTTCCGTGTCACATGCTCGGCGGCCAATGGAAGCCTACACGCACGCACGTACGCCCACGTACGCTTCGATCGATCGGGAAGAAGGTCCCATGGGTGGTTGCGCCGTTCCTGTCACCGGTAGTGACGTCTCCCGTTCGAGCTGGCCATTTGCAACGAGGGATTCCTTTCTGAATTCTGAAACCCCAAGTGTAGGTGCGTCATGGGAGGGGACTCCGATAGCGTCCATCTGTTTGCTGCTTTGACCTTTGGGCCCTGCAGCTCCCACCACTTGTCTACTACTACCACCTCTCCCCCTGTATTCCTAATCGCAAGATGGCTCTGAAGTCTGAACATTCTTCGCCTCCGCAGCCTGCTGGGGGCATGCACGACTGGGAAGAGAGCGCTTCAGCCAACCATATACTCCTGACTTGCAGACTTAGGGCCTGCTGAGGACAAGGTTGGAGTATTTTAGATACTGCTACCTAGGGGTGATGAAGGAGTGTTAGTAATTAGTTCTCGACTTGTTTATCGTCGACGACTTTGAGCTGTTAAAGGAAATACCAAGTTCTGACATAATCAAATATTTTGCTACGCTGGCCAAGATTTGATAAACGAGCAACTTGCGAGAGATTGAAGGGGATTCTGCACGCACGATCGACACACCAAATTCAGATTCCAGCCAAGTTGCAGTAGCACATATGCAACGCTCCAATAAACGTTCAGCGCGATTGAACTATCGGTGCCATCGTCATCTAACGTTTGCAGTTTATTATCTATGGCTATCAGTAGTCCAGCAGTTGCGTATAGGCGCCTGCACAAAAATACATACCTACCAATAATATCCATGTTCTGCACTCTCCAGCAGACGCTTCGAAGAAAATATGCAGGAAGGAGCCAGAATTTCCCATAAAAAGAAATGAGCACGACGAGCTAGCACGCTAGCCAGCACACGGCGGCTTAGAACTGTTTTTGGATGCATGCTAGGCTACAGATATAAAATCAAAACCTGTCACCTATATCAATAAACACATTATTCGTGAGCACTTGATTAATTTCTAGCTCCTCAATTAGTGTGGTGGTTGCCAACGATCGATCGTGTTAGGTAGCAGCAAGGGCTTAAAAGATCGAAAAGGATGTAACAATATGGATGTACACTTACAGTACATGCGGAGGAGTTATCGAATAGCTCTCACCACGATCTCGGTACTTGGAGGGATCATTCCAGATTACAACTAATCTGCTTCCGGCCCGCAGCTAATATTAACGATGATCGGTCTATGTAGTACTGTACTTTCCTAGAGACAGAAGATAAAAGGGACAATCATTTGAGATGGTTCGTTTAGTTTGCTTCTGGCATCGGCACACCGATCTGAATTTCCAGCTCCTCAGTGCAATGAACTTTCTATCGGGCCTGCAATGGCGACTGGCTGGCTGGCTGGCTGGCCGTGACTGCAACAGCACAAGGGAACAGCGAGAAAATTTGGAAAGGCTCCGCTCGGTGATTGAATCGGTCCCCGGGGAAACTGTAGTTCGTAGCCCGACGTGCCCCCTCCGTCGCTCTCAGGAGAAGATTCAAAGGCCTTTAGTTTAGATGGGCTACGTACAAAGGCAACCGCAAGAACCGACTTGTCGCTAGCTATACGGTTTACTTGCGAGTGTCTTGCAACCACCTGTTACTACCGTCCTAAAAGAACACACCAATAATCTCTGCTTCTTTGCTAAAAGGAAAAGGATCATGATATGAACCGTAGATCCTTTGCTGTTGCTTTCACAAGGCTAGAAATTACAACTGGTAGCAAACTTGTACTTGAGCTGTTGTTTGGCTTGTCATGCTCGCCCCTACTATTCACCGCCCACACATATCACTCACGAGTTTTTTTTTTTGAGGGAAAGCCACCCGACGCACTTTATTGATCATCAAAAACATATACATGGTTTATTACATCTTGTAAAATAAAACTAGGAGGATCGTAGTCCCAGAAAATAGAAGAATTCATCTCAAAGGCTGAAGAGCATCGCGTGGTCGAAGACTCCATCGCCAAGAACCTAGAAGAAGACAGATCACGCGCATTCAATGATGTCGAGGCCTCAGGCACCGGCAGGAGATAATCTGCATCTTCGATTCCGACGAGTAGTAGTAGTGTAGATTATTGTAATAGTTATTTTGCTCTTTTCCTCGCAAGTCTTTTGTTAGAAATATCAATATATAATATATGAAATTAGTTAAAAACACGGCAGAGCGAGAATAGCCGTGTGCGCTGCTCATCTATCGCACACGACTGTAGTGAGAAATTCGTGTGCGTTGTTACCTCATCGCACACGATTTAGTGGAAGATTCCGTTTGCGTTGTTATCTATCGCACACTTTTTTTTGGGTGTAATAATTCGTCTTCCCGCTTCTTTCAGAATTGGCGCTTATTATGAAATACCATGGTGTTCCCGCCTTTTGGCCTACTCATGGTTGCCTATATATTTCGTCGACGGACATGGCTATTTGTTTATTTAGCTTTTGTACAATGCCTCACAGCACAGAAGCCATGGCAGATCTGGCCGTCGCGCCGGCGTTGTTGAAGGAACTGCTGTCCACGGCGTCCGTAATTGGGAGTAGCTCATTCGACCTCACGCCGACTGAGGCGAAGGAGGAGTTATCCCCAGCGCACGAAGCTACGGGTAACTTTGTTGACCTCACGGTGGAGGAGCCCGAAGACAGCAATTCGGGTTCGTCGTCAGACGAGCCGCTCGCCTGCCCAGAGGAACTACAGGAGCATAAGTTGGTGGAGGTGTCCATCGCGTCGGCGCGGCGTGAGGAATCAGTGGTGCATCACGTGGTCGAGGAGTCTTTCGACTCTCTTCGCAAGGACCGGGCGTGTGCGCTGTTGCGCGCCAGGAAGGAGGCCAAGAAGCAGACGCCGCTCTGGATGGGCGCCGTGGCAAAGTGTTTGGCCAAGTGGAAAGCCGCTCGCCACGATGCCGAGGCCTCAGGGTCCGGCAACCCGCTCGCCGACGATGCCGAGGCCTTAAGCAACGGCAAGGGCCCAGCCGGCGATGAAGACGTTGTCGTCCTCTCTGACGACGACAACGATGCTTACATAGGTATTACTAGGTGTTTTCTATGTGTTATATACATGTACGTATTGTGAGATTGAGAATGTCCAATCTTTTTGTAGAAGGAAGGGCAAACCATGCGTTTGAATTAATGGTGCCCTTCCGGTAGCGACTAATATTATCAAAATATTATTAACCAGGTTCCATTATGTCTAATACTCCTTTCCAATGTTTTTCAATGTTTTGTTCAGAAGTTGATAAATTTGGCAAAAACTAGAGATATCGCACACGGTTATGACTCAGAAAAAGCGTGTGCGAATTGTACTCTTTAGCACAACTATCGCCCACGGTTATGCCCGCCCAGAACCGTGTGCGATAACTTCTTTGACGGCTGCATGTTCGCACACGTTTTACTCCTCTATAATCGTGTGCGATACCTGCTGGGCCGTTAGGGCCCAGTAAGTGGAACCCAAGCATATAAGTAAGGACCAGACGCGCTTGACCCGTACACACAATCCACTCTCCCCTCTTCCAGCCGCCTCCTCTCCTCTACAGTCGCACATGTCCTCTTGGCCCCCGTGGTGCGGCGCTGCCGCATCTTGCCTTCTCCGCCGGCCGATGACCTCGTGGGATGCTTGTCCAAGGCCTCCCACCCCCCATGGCGATATCACCGTCTTCTCGTCGACATCCCGAAGGTTAGCGCTCGTTTAGCAAGGCCATCTCCATGTTTTATATGTCGTGTCTTATTCATGATGTAGCATGGCCGGATTAGTTAGTTGCCCGATCTGTTAGAATATCTTGTTAGTCCTTGTTTATTTGTGTGGTACTGTTAGATCTTTCTGCACCTCGATTATGTTGCATCTTTGTTTAATAGGCTGGTTCAGTTAGATCTTCTATATTGGTTTCTACTGTTAGAATATCTTGTTAGTCCTTGTTTATTTGTGTGGTACTGTTAGATCTTTGTGCATCTCGATTATGTTGTTTCTTTGTTTAATACTGGTAACTACTGTTAGATCTTGTTTATTCTTGTATATATGATCTTCTTTATTTTATACTTGTGTAATATGGATCATATTTTGGTGACACTGTACAAGAAAACCAAGGGGCAGAGGGCTTTGCCCCATACCTAGTTGGTGAATAAGATCCATGTGGCTAGGCATGTTTCACCACATTCATTTGCCTTTTTTATTCCCTAGTAAGTGAACAAGCATTTTGATTTGCACTCTCTTCATTGTTTCTACAATCTCGGTTTAATGAATTTTATGCACGAAACATGCAGTCCCTTTGAGCAATACTTGCAAGTAGCTTGCCTTTGAGCAAGAATTGCAAGCATTTCTCTTCCTCTTGGTGATGACCTTGCCTCGAAAGATTGGCAAAGGTCAAAGAAGGATAACGAAGTTTCTCAAATATCATCCGGAAAGAAGGATGATGAGATTTCTGCAGTGTCCTTCTTTTCTAACGAGTAGCGTCTACCCTTGCCGAATCACATATGTGATATCCTCGCAGGATGATGACCATGATGAGGTGCAGCTAGAAGACATTTTTCGCATTCAAAACAAAGACGTAACCAAGAATAGTTCGTTCTTCTTTTGTATGTTTCACATTTTTGTAGCTAGCAATTGATACTTTTGTTGCAATGTACGAATATGAAGTGTAAAATGAATGAAACAAGAAGGAGATTTGCATGTGTGAAAATGTATGAATCTGAAATGAAAGCCTACAGCCTGGTTCCTGAAAAATTATAAACGTGTGTGATGGGTCTTCAAACACACACGAGTAGCACTACGACAAGCGTTAGCAATAAGTTTTTCAACACACACGAAAGACCATAGTAAAAGCGTGTGCAAACAACTAGTAACCCAGACGACGAAAGAACTATATGCGTGTGCGATAACCAGAGACATCGCACATGATTTACGGAATCCAGTCGTCATCGAAGTTTGCGCCATCGCACACGATTTATTTTTCCATCTGCGATGCCTGCCCACATCGCCCTCCCATGGATAGCGACGGGCCCTATAATCGTTTGCGATGGCCAGAGTCGACCGTGTGCGTTTGCCCGATCTGTACTAGTGTAAAGTTTCCTAGGATTTTCATTCCATCCGGTCAGCCCCCTCTTTCGGACCTGCCGATAACTCATTTGCGTTTGCAGTTGTTGTTTCCTTTGCATCTCTCTTTTTTTCTTCTGTATTAATTTGAACTTTCCCCAGAGTGGACCTGCATAGATTCACAACCTCAGCAATAGCCACTCCATTTACCTTGTCAACAATAGCCAGAATATTTGAGCCTAAGTTCTCGTGGCTCCTATCAGATACAACCGCATCCGAGTGGTAAGTTAACCTTTTTCTGCTAGTATTATCGCTGCTAAACTAGTATCCCGGCCCTCGTCAAATTGACGTGGTTTTCCAATCGGGTTCACATTCTGGTTGGGGTCAAAGCCATCAGGATTATACGACCCTCTTGCACGACCCCTTCCCATGAAAGGAGCCCTACCACCAGCTGCTCACCGGCCAATTCTGCGACCTCGGCATGTTCCTCTCCCCTCATCAACAAGGATAAAATCACCCCATTCTAGTTTGGCCTAGTCGTGCTCTCCTATTCCGCACTCTTGATACCAGTGTCCAATCAGGCTGCCATGACCACACAAGTGTGGAAGCTTCTCATAGGGTGTGTTTGGTTTAAGAATTAAGTGGAATGTAACGGAATGGTTCCATTCTTTTTAGCGATTCCTACGTTGGTTGGGTAGTAGAATGGAACGAGGTGGTTCCTCAAACTGGAATATTCCTCCTAGATCGGGAAACAACCCATTCCTCCAAATCGGCCAGATGAAGTGGAACGCACCCTACCACTCACCCAACCCATCGTGCATGTGGCCTATTTTCCTCCGCCTCTCCTCTTTCTTCCGCGCCTGGTGCTCGGCCGGTTATTCCTCATCTCGCGTCGCTGCCCTTGCTCCTAGCTCGCCTCCTCTTCCTCCCCTGCGGGTGCCAGCTCGATCCAGCGCCGTTGGGCCGGCTCCAGCACCGCCATTCGGCCGTAACTTCCCGTCCCCGTCTCTGGCAGGACAGCCGACAGCGTGCGGGCAGATGCGAGCAGCGGCGGGCACGGAGGCCAGATGCGAGTAGCAGCGGACGGAAGTGAGGAAGCAGGCAGCGGTGTAAGAGGAGAAGACGCCCAACGTTTTGCAACCTGCAAGGCCTCGTGCTTCTGCTGGTCGACATTGGCACTTCTGACCTCTGGATCGGGTTTCAGGGCGGTGCCCGATCCGGCCCATTTCCTAGTAACAGATTGTTGGTTTTGAGCCGGCGAACGGCGCTGGGTTTGGAAATTTCAATGCAGGTTCTGGCTTTGGCAATGGAGGGCAACCGCGACAGTTTAACAGGTCGTTTCAGGTGCAAAGGGCAGGTGGGATTGATGGAGGAAACATAAATTATCCCAGAAGTTCTCGTGATGGCTATGCGAGCCAGAGCTCCAATAGAGATGCCACGATGAACCTCAATGAAGAGATGTTAGCAAAGGTGGTCAGACAAGTAGCTGAGGCGCTTCGACAGCCAGGTGTCTTGCCGCCGGGGGCGAGCGAGGCAACTCACATTACTTCAGCCCCTAGATGTGTGTCGATAACCAAACCAGTGGCTGCGGCTAAAGGTGCTAGCACGGAGGGTGCAGTGGCGCCTGTGCAACCTTCGGCGCAACAGCAGATACATGGTGGTGTTGAGGGTGCAGCGGCAAAGAAAGCAAAGAAGACTGACAAGTCTCGTTGCTACCGCTGTGATGAACCTGGCCATCATGCCAGGGAGTGTACTGTGAAGGTTTGTGACATCTGTGAGAGCAAGGAGCATGTACCTGAGGTGTGTCCTTTGCTGACTGCGCCGAAACAGCAGGTCATCGTGCATGGGCTGATCAATGATGGCATTATGTTCTTTGAGCAGCCAACAACTGAGACATATAAACCCAAGATAGACAACGTGTGTTTGGCTATGCTGACAGTGACAGGAGGAGACCTCACTATTACTCAAATCGTCATTCAGCTACAAAGATTGGTTCCTCTGGATCAGTTTCATTGGGAAGTTGATCAAGTTGGACATAATGTGTTCAAGATGCCTTTTCCATCAAAAAGTGAACTTGATAGGCTAGCAATTTTTGGTGCTTGCAAAGTTCCAAATAGCAAGTGTGAAATTACGGTCGTTCCCTGGGTTGCCAACATGGAACCTAGAGAGTTGCTACCCAAAAAATGGATCAGGGTGATTGGTATCCCAAAAAAAGTAAGAGGGGATTTTTTATCTCTTTGGAGTTTGGGGTCTTTGTTTGGAAAAACTATCAAAGTAGACATGAAGTTTACACGCAAACATGGGGTACTGCGTATTCTCGTGGGTTGTGTGGACTACACTCTAATTCCACCTGCGTGGACAATTTTCATTAAGGATGGGTTTTATCAGCTGAGGTTTAAGGTGGAGCATCCAGTTGATGTGGCTGATAAGGAGGATGATGCGCCACGGTCACCACCACCTGATGATGATAATGATGGGGATGATAAGTCTTAGGATGAAACAAAAAATGGAGAGAAAGAAGAGAGTGAGATGGAAACTTCTGAGAATAATGATATGGCTACGGATTAGGCTACAACAAACCTGGGCGTGGTAATAAAAACACCGACGAGAGGGTGCCCGATGGGATGCAGGAGATGACATCGGGGGTGGTCTTCTCTCCGAGGGTGCTGAAACAGATTCGAGAGGCCAAGCAAGAGTGGCTGGGTTTGGCAACAGGTACTCAACAGGCGTTGGATACGGATGTTGACAAGAGAGTAGAGGCTGCAGTGGAGTTGGTGTCGTCACCGGTGCACTGCCGTGAAAGTGACTTGGGTGTTTTCTCCGCTGAGGCTGTGCGTGATGCGGCGCTAGGTCTTGAGGGCAGCAGTGGCAGCAGTTTGGCTATTTTTGCTGCCAGGGCAGAGGATTACGCAGGAAGCGTGACTGAGCAGGGGAAGCGGGAAGCTGCGGTAGCTTTTCTTCAGATTTCTCTGCTGGACATGCTATGGGTTTAGGCCAGCAGATTGTGGTGGCTGCTGAGGAGGTGCATGGGAGTGTTTTGGAAGATGGACTTGAGACGGTCATTCGAAATACCGTCTCTGATTCCTCTTCACCATGTACTCCTAGTTTCAAAAATACGGAGGTTGTCTTGATGGAAACTACCGCTCTTTGCGATGGAGGACTGATGGAGAGGGAGGGGAGGCCGTCGAGGGAGGAGATGAGAGCCTTCGGTGGGCTTTCGGACGTCGAGGTTCGATCGAGTGCACGGCTGAGGGCGCAGCCAAACGCTAATATGCCACTACTGGAGCGGGCAGTGGAGTTGGCATGCAAGAAGAATCTTGACTGCCCAAAAGGTATAACCAATTCCCCAAAACTTTCAATTATGTTTTTTCCGGATGCTGAGATTAAGAGTAGGGCAGATCGGTTAGGTATTTCTCTAGGAAAATCAAAGGGGCAAATTGATTCTTCTATTTTGGTCATTAGGAATCAAGGTTTCAAAAAGCGCTAGGCGGTAGGTGAGCCTCTGCCTAGCGCCTAGCCCGCTTCAGCGGGCCTAGGCGTTTTGTATTATTTTGTGTAGGACGGTGAATTCATGGTAAATATTTTTACAAAATAGAAAAAATCATAAATTCTACACTAGTAGATAAAATAATTAATAAAACACTAGTAGCAAAAAAAACTGGGTGCAAAATAATTCATTTTCTACCGTGGTGACCATGGCAAGTGAGTATCATTTCCTACTGTTGGCATTAACAACTATCATACTGTTTAAATTAATGTAAAAGAGCACATAGTCTATCAGCCACTAGGGTGTGCAATGCTCTACTTAATATTATCAGGTCGGTCATCCAATTTACAGAAATTTAAAACAATGAAGTAAGACCCAACTGATGAATTTCTCAAGTGCATGAATATCACTTAGCTGAATCACTTAGCTAAGGAGAAATAGAGAATGTCCTAGTATTACTTCAGTGATATATTGATATATATGAACATGTACGATTGATTACAAGTTACAGAATAGTACTTTGTACATGTTAACTGAAGTAAAGCTGCACTTGATAGGGGGATTATCCGGTAGCACCAGTAAAGGTAGTGTCGTGGTGGTATCATGGCAGATGCCATAGGATGGCTTGAGTTGGGGCCGATGGACGCTGGTGAAACCGGGGAGGGATAGCGCGCTAAGGAGCGCACACAGAAGACACACAAGCACACACGATCTACCCAGGTTCAGGGCCCTCGTGAGGAGGTAAAACCCCTACTCCTGCCTGTCTGTCTCAATATACCAGGATATCAAGAATACAAAGGTGCTCCTCGAGCTGTATGCTCTCAGCTATGGTGATGCACTCAAGGGAGAAGAAGATAGCTATGGGGGAAAGATCTCTCAGCGCATCGTCCCTCACGCAGGAGGGCCTGGGGCACCTTATATACTGGTACCCCGGGTCACAGGATTGGTGCCGTACCGACACTGTAGCCACGCACGTCTGCATCAGAAGCTCAGTCATGATTGTGTCCTCTGCCACGGACAGGACGTGGCCTGCCCATGCCTCGTGCTCTGTTCCCAGGTACGCCCGTGGTCAGCGGTAGGTGTGACCGATCACCTCGTACCCGCGCCATGACGCCTGCCATGCTCCCGTGTCAGGTGGGATGTGACCATTGCATTGACTTCCAACCGGCATAAGGTGCCTCTTTTCTTTAACCCAGCATGGACATGCCGGATTTCCCTTTCTTGGTTATCCTCCCTGCACATAAGAGAAGACACGATGATACCGACATTCGTATGTCGGTCAATATATGTCGGTTTGCACCAGCATCATATCCCGGCCCCTTCTGGGCCTGGTTATGTCAGTTTGCACCAGCATCATATCCCGACCCCTTCTGGGCCTGGTTATGTCGGTTTTACTGTACCTCGGTCCACTCTTGGACATAAATTATACAATACCTTGATCCTACCTCGGGGTAGCCCCCCGACATTAGTCCCTGAAGCTGGTGCGGTCCTGCAGACTCGGATGAAGGGCCACACCAGGTTTACGCAACCAAACCAACTTGACCATCTATCCGACATATTTATGTCGGTCCAACTCAAACATCAGGAACCAAACCTCCAACCACTTTTGACATCTGCCCTTATATCGGTTTCTCCCACAAGAAGATTTCCTCGATCTTTTCAAAGATCTTGCCATTGCACGTGGCAGCAAAATGCTGCGCGTCGCCTAGGTTCCGGTGCGCGGACAGACATGCCTCTGCGCATGCCACCCACGTCACGCGAGCCCCACGAGTTGTCACGTCCCCTGCGCACTTGAGTGCTTTGACCGCACAGGCGTGCACATTATCGCGCGGCTCCTCAAATTCTTGTGCCAATAACCGCACCATTAACCACGCCTTGAGCGGTTTCCACTCTGTGGCCCACTATGCAGCCGATCGTGCGGCCGTTTTTACAGCCAACTGCACAGATCGTGCGCATTTAATCCACGCGGGGGTTGCGGGGATCGTGCGTGGTAATTTCGCTAACCGCACACCTCCCACGCCCATAAATAGTGGAGCGGGGCACCTTGCTCTTCTTCTTTCTTCTTCTACCGCATTCTCCTTCCTCTTTCCCGTTCCTCTGCGCCATCGCCGCCGCCGCGCAGAGCTCTCCACCACCGCACGACGCCGGAGTTCTTCACGCCGCCACCGAGCCAAGCTCACCGCCGGCACGGCCAGCGCTCCTTGCCTTGCGCCGCCGCCGCACCTACAGTAAGTTGTTCATCCATAGCACCTCCCGCGGCTAGGATTTCGTTTCTTGCTCATAGATTCTCGCTCATAGGTTTCCTTTAGATCTTCTCCGTAGTTCTTCTTCTTAGTTTATCTTTGGTGTTTCATTTCCTCCACCGCATAAACATCGAGAGATGCTCACCGCCGGTGAATCCTTGCCTCTTTGCAGATTTCCGCCGCCGGCACGGGTGCGTGGCCTTCATTTCCTCATCGCGCCACCGCGATGTCTTCTAGCAACGCCGCGGATCCTGCCGACGCCGCCGTCGAAGAGGGTGAGCGCGCCGGGTGGGAAGGCTCTGACGTCTCCCAAGAAGAAATTGACTGGTTGATCCGAACTCGGCGTATCCCGAAAGAGGTGATATGCCGGCCCCCTAGCAAAGAGGCTGAGCCGAATTTGGAACCCGGCGAGCATGTGGTCTTCGTCGCGCACTTTGAGCGCGGCTTTGGCCTCCCGGCGAGGCCGTTCTTCGAGGGATACCCAATCACCTTCCAGCCAACGCTATCACCACTCTCTCGGCATATGTCTCTTTCTCCGAGGGATACCTCGGTCTTTGGCCCACCATTGACCTTTGGGCCAAGTACTTCCAACTCCGGAAGCAAAGTATTCCGGATCCGGAAAACAAGAACTTCCCCAAGGAGATGACCCCATGCGGAGCCGTTACAATTATACCTCGGAAAGTCTCCATCTTTCCTCGGACTCAAGGCCTGGAGTCATGTCGGAAGTGGCAGCGCACGTTCTTCTACGTGAAGAGCCCGGACAATGCCGATCTCTTGAACCTGCCGACATTCAGTCTCGGTGCCCCCACGGAGCAGTTTAATTGGCAATTCAACCCAAAGGAGACAAATCTCGAAATCAACCAGATTCACAAGATCGTCAATCAGCTCCAGGGGGAAGGGATGATAGGCGATGACCTCTTGAGAACCTTCATTAGCCGCCGAGTCTCCCCCTCCAAAACCAAGTTCACAAGATCTGCCACATGAGTGGCCTATACGACCCTACTCGGGTCAGCACTCATGAGCTGAGCGAGGCCGCCGTCCGGAAACACATCAAGTCAATCGCCAGGACGCGGATGATAGAGGAATGGGAATGGGGTAAAGAACCCCATGATAGAACTCGGCTTCCGGAGCATGTAAGTAATTTGCAATTTAGACCGACATTTTTTGCCTGCTGAGACAACTCTTATGTCGGCACCATATTTGGCTCCTAGAATAACCCGGTTTTATTGCGTCTGACTTGCAGAGATTTGCTCGGCAAAAGATTGAAGACGGAGTGAATCCCTCCGCCAAATGAGGCCAAGATCTACCTGCCCCGGCCATCACCGAGGTTGAAGACCCGGACGATGAGGATCATATGCTGATTCCGGCTGTTGGCGCCCCTGCCTCGGGTAAGCCTCAAGCCCGAGACTCAATCAGAGATTGGTCAGATGACGATGACGATGATTATCAAATTTTAGAGGCACTTGTGTCAAATTTTAGAGGCACTTGGCAGATCTCGCAAATGTGCAGTGACCGGTACCTCGGATACCGGGACCTCAACAGCCTCAGACCCTGCAGCGAAGAAACCGAAGCTGCAGAAGAAATCGGGACACAAGCCACGGGGCAAGAAGATGCCGCCAGTTACATAAGGGTAAGATATCCTTTGCCGATATACGCTCGTTTCCCTTTCTTCCTTTAACTAAGATAATATTACCCCGAGGTAACATCTTTTCCTGTCTCGATGCAGTGCCGCCCTTGAGGTCAGTCAGAGTGCATCCTCCGTGCACTCACCTATTCCGCCGCCAGCGGTATCTCGGTCAACCGCCACCGGAGTACATACAACTCCAGCCGACATACCGCCGCCGACTTTCGACGCCGCACCTAGAGGAGGCCAAGACGCCTCAGAAACCGAGGCCATGGACTCGGTTGCCTTCAATACCGACACCTCGGCCCTTGACCGAGATGCTGATGGAGCGATGGACTCCGCAATGGAGCGGACCGAAACTCCGATCGCACCGGATCAGCAGCAACAACCACCACAACAACAGCAGCAGCCACAGCCACAACAGCAGCCACAACAGCAGCCACAGCAGCAACAGCCACCGCAGCAGCCACCGCCACCACCGACGTCTTCCGCACCGGCATCCCAGAAACAAGCACCACCGCCAAAGCCGACACAGCCACGACAACTGGCCACCAGGAAAGTGCCAGCCAATCCGAATAAACAACTGGCGCTGACTCCGACCCAAGCTCTAGCTGCATCCATCTCCAGAGTCGTCGCAGCTCCTGGCTGGGAGTTTCCCCGGCTGCGAACTCAAAGCGGTAACAGCCTGGGCTCGGTGGAGCATTATAACATGGACTGGAATGCTGCCGACACCAGCGAGGTTTCTTCCCAGAACCCGGCGCCCGCTTCCCAGACCCCGGCGCCCCGGCATCTAGCTGGCCCAAGCGCGCTTGCGCAGTCCATGCACACGCTGCAGGTTGCGGTCCTTCGAGCTAGCAAGATTGCAGAGGTAAATCTTCCTCGGCTTAGTCCTTTTTTCTTTTATCATAGATAATAGATATATATTATTCCCAGTCCCCGAGATTCGGGTCGAGTGGTTGATGCTCGATCGAGTAAAGATCACTCGACGTGAATCTTCAAAAAATTCCAACATCCAGTCCCCGAGATTCAGGTCGAGTTTACTCGGCGTGAATCTTCATAAATTCCGACATCCAGTCCCCGAGATTCATGTCGAGTTTACTCGGCATGAACCTTCAAAAATTTCGATATGCAATCTCCGAGATTCAGGTCGAGTTTACTCGGCTTGAATCTTCATAATAACACTAACACTTTCCCTGTTTTCAGGAATGCACCAATACCCGGACCGAGGTGTTCCAGAAGCTGCTCTTGGATCACAAGAAGCTCAAGAACTCCTACAAGCAGTTGCAGGAGGAGTTGAAGAATAAGGACGACACACACAACGCTGCGCTCCAGAAGGAAAAAACTGAAGTGTCTCGGCTCCAGAAGGAGCTTGAACAGGTTCAGAACCAGAAGTCTGAGATGGAGAGAGCTCTAACGCAACGGGAAGAAGATGCTTTGAAGCATAAGGAGCTCCTCGACCAGACCGAGGTCCGCGCCACCTCGGCTCAAAAGAACTGGATGCCCTCAAGGCCAAATGCAACAGCTGGTTGGCCGAGCTCACCCGGATCAACAACGAGATGGACAGTAAGTTTCCTTTATCCTTTCTTTTCATTTCCTTTGCTTCTACCGACATTAGATATATGCCGGTATACGACTTAACTCGGTAGTAGCTTTTCTTTCTTCAGAACACTTCTCCCACTCCAAGGCCGCTGCAGCAAACGTTACCATCAAGGCACGAGAAAAAAGAGCAGAATCTGGCACGATCTCGGAGGAATGGGACATTGAAGATCATCTGGCGGCTCTGGATGCTCGCATATCTCATCTGAGGTGCATTGGTACTGAGCTCCTTGAAGCTGGTATCCGGGTTTACCGGAATCTATGGCCAGAGTCCGCGACTCCAGCTATCATCGCCGAGTTATCCAAGTGTCTGCTGGCCGCCGAGACAAGGCTCCGAGAGTGGAGATCTTCCTCAGCTCGTGCCGGTGCAGATCAAGCTCTGACTTTTGTGCTTTCTTGGTACGAGGCAATCGACCTTAATGCACTGAAATCCCTGCGTTCCGACTCGAAATGGACGTCGGATCCAACACTGATCCAGAGCTGCAAGGAAGCAGCCTCCTTCATGGCCAGCTACGCTCAAACCCAATCTCTCATTCCTGGTCCAGTCTACTCCGACGACGAAGAAGATGACGTCGAAGAGGAAGAGGATGATGACGAGGAAGAGGAAGTTGACGAGGAGATCGAGGCTGAAACTCCCAAGATTGCCACTGACGCAGCAGCCGACACTACCGAGCAGACAGTAGCCGACATATCTTCGGAAGCAGCATCCGACATCACCGGCAACCCGGCAACCACCACGACGATCGATCCTGCGACCGAGATTGCTCCTGCGGCTCGCAATGCTCCTACTGACCCGAGCTCCTCCACCGCAGCTGTTTGAACTTATCACAAGTTGAACTGTTAAATCCCCGGGATGCCGGGTGCAGATGTATATATACTCTTAAGTTTTTATCAGTGCTACTTTAACTTGCTAACTTCAACAAGACTGGCTTAATGCCGGATCACTTTGCACCAAGTCCCCGAGTTTACTTTCTTGTTTACTATACTTAGTAATCTTTGCTCTTGTCTACCATTTTGGCGTTGACAGTCGAGTCACAAGATCAAACTTATAGCATACAGTACTCATAAATTTTGAGATAAGGTTTAGAGTCATCTGACACAAAGATAAGGAATAAAATATAGGGTTAGTAAACAACATATACCGAATCATTTTTGGACCGAGTCCCCGAGCCTGTTTTAATGTTTACTATATTCCATAACCTCTGCTCTTGACTGCCATTTTGGCGTTCGTCAGTCGAGTCACAAGATCACAATAAGATAGCATACACTACTTGAACTTTCAGACAAGGTTTAAAACCATTCGGCATAGGAACAACACAGATAAAACAGAGATAAAACACATGCATAGAGACAAGGCAGTCCCCGAGATTCTTTTCGGAGTGCGAACATTTCATTCAAAGGAAACCGAGATACATACATTACGCCCTTAAGAGTAAAAGGGACGGAGCAGAGCCACATTCCAGGGTCATTTGGTTTCCTCTCCGGATTTGTCCATCCTGTCCTTCCTTTGTTTCTATGCATCTATAAGATAGTATGCATCATTGTGCAGAGACTTGCTCACAATGAACGGTCCCTCCCATGGAGGTGATAACTTGTGCATGCCGGCTTTGCGCTGCACTAGACTAAGCACCAAATCACCTTCTCAGAATACACGAGGATTTATCTTCTAGCTATGATAGCTTCGGAGATTTTGCTGATATACTGCTGACCGAGATAAGGCCAGTTCTCGTGCTTCCTCGAGCTGATCGACATCATTTTCCCGAGCTTCTTTTGCCTCGGCTTCTGTGTACAGTGTAACTCTTGGCGAGTCATACTGTATGTCGGCCAGCAGGACCGCTTCTGCTCCATAGACCAGAAAAAATGGCGTATAGCCCGTTGATCGATTTGGTGTGGTCCTGAGACCCCACAGTACTGCCGGTATCTCATCTATCCAACAACCCGGAGTTCGCAGCAGTGGTTCAATCAACCTGGCTTTGATGCCGGATAACACCAATGCATTTGCTCTTTCCACTTGCCCATTGGCCTCCGGATGCGCGACCGATGCTAGGTCTATTCGGATTCTCTTTTCCGCACAGAACCGAGCAAATTCTCCTACAGCAAAGTTTGTGCCATTATCCGAGATAATACTGTGTGGGTAACCATACCTCAAAATGATGTATTTCAAGAAAGATACAGCCGTGTGGCCGTCACACTTCCTGATTGGCTTCACCTCGATCCACTTGGTGAACTTGTCCACCATCACCAGCATATGAGTCATGTTACCTCGGGCCGGTTTGAATTCCCCCACCATATCCAGACACCAAATAGCAAAAGGCCAAGTGATGAGAATTGTCTTGAGTGCTGAAGCTGGCATGTGGATCTTGTGAGCAAATCTCTGACATCCCTTGCACTTCCTGACGATATCTTCTGCCTGTTGCAAAGCAGTGGGCCAGTAAAACCCATGTTAGAATGCCTTAGCAACCAAGGCTCTTGAGCAAGCATGATGACCACATTCTCATTGATGAATTTCCAGGAGCATCTCTTGCCCTTCCTCCGATTCAACACAATGTTGTAGCACTGTGGATAACCTCGGCCAGCCGAGTTAACTTTTCCGGCATCTGGATTGCCCGGACCGGGATTGCTTTTACCCCGGCCGGCACTGCCTCGCCCGGCTAACTGTTTTCCGGCATATGCCGGATCATATGTCTGTATCTGCTTGTTTTTACCAGAGTTTACACTCCGGTCACGATCACCACCGACGTGCGGTGATGAAGCTTGCCCCTTAGATCTTTCACTGGCTGCCTTAGCCGAGTGAACAATCTGGGACCCACCTGCAGCTGTGTTAGCCTTAAGATAGGCCTCATTTTGCCGCACAGCAACACCTACTAGCTCATTAACCCGGTCTTGTTGCTTACGGAGATCTTCTCCAGATAAACCAGATAACTTGGCTCTTGCTGCCTCAGCAGCTCTAAGAGTCTTAGCAGGGGAACTATATTTGGGCTTTTCAGCCGACATGTGACTAGAAGTTTTACTAGAACTTGATCTACCATCTCTAGCAATCTCGACATTGAGGCCTCTACCCCTTTTACGCACATCCTCTATGCGACTAGGATGAGTAGCTATCGGAGTTAAACCATGAGCTTTGTTATACTCACGGAAGGTTATCTCGAATTCTCTCCTTATCTGGGACATCGCGAGAGCCTCCTGATGCAGGTTCTGACGATGCGACTCCAACTCGGCCTCCGTCAGGGCAGCATCTGTACCGGTAGCTACCGGCACAGCCAGCTTCTCGATCATATCCTCGAGAGGAACCGGCCGGACCGGTACCTGGGATGTACCAGCCTGGTCGAGGAGGTTCTCCTTCCTCTCTAGCAGCAGTTTCGCCGATCTGGTAGTCTTGGCGGCAGGTTTGCCGGCATCTCCTTTGCTGGTTTCTCCTTTGCCGGCACCACCCGTGGAGCCAGTCATCATGACCTCTGCGCAGCTCCCGGGGCGAGCGGTACGCCGGCCGCGAGCCGCACAGACAGCAGGAGGATCTTCGGCTACAAGCACCTGCTCGGGGTACCTGCAGACAAACTCGGTGGCGACGTAGACCTCGTACGTCCTGAAGGTGACGAGGCAGCCGTTCCTCGAGAGCGGTCTGCTACCGAAGCAGCCCGCGTTGTCGTTGATGAACTTCAGCGACCCGAATCTGTGGACAAGGCCACTGACCACGTGCTCGCCGGAGGCGATGATGGAATCCGTCCGGATGAACACACCAGCCAGCGCCGCTGCTGGCCCCACGGTGGGCGCCAACTGTCGTGGTGATATCACGGCAGATGCCATAGGATGGCTTGAGTTGCGGCCGATGGACGCTGGTGGAACCGGGGAGGGATATCGTGCTAAGGAGCGCACACGGAAGACACACAAGCACACACGATCTACCCAGGTTCAGGGCCCTCGTGAGGAGGTAAAACCCCTACTCCTGCCTGTCTGCCTCAATATATCGGGATATCAAGAATACGAAGGTGCTCCTCGAGCTGTATGCTCTCAGCTATGGTGATGCACTCAAGGGAGAAGAAGATAGCTATGAGGGAAAGATCTCTCAGCGCATCGTCCCTCGCGTAGGAGGGCCTGGGGCACCTTATATACTGGTACCCCGGGTCACAGGATTGGTGCCGTACCGGCACTGTAGCCACACGCGTCTGCATCAGCAGCTCGGTCGTGATTGTGTCCTCTGCCACGGACAGGACGTGGCCTGCCCATGCCTCGTGCTCTGTTCCCAGGTACGCCCGTGGTCAGCGGTAGGTGTGACCGGTCACCTCGTACCCGCGCCATGACGCCTGTCATGCTCCCGTGTCAGGCGGGATGTGACCGTTGCATTGACTTTCAACCGGCATAAGGTGCCTCTTCTCTTTAACCCGGCATGGACATGCCGGATTTCCCTTTCTTGGTTATCCTCCCAGCACATAAGAGAAGATACGATGATACCGACATTTGTATGTCGGTCAATATATGTCGGTTTGCACCAGCATCATATCCCGGCCCCTTCTGGGCCTGGTTATGTCGGTTTGCACCAGCATCATATCCCGGCCCCTTCTGGGCCTGGTTATGTCGGTTTGCACCAGCATCATATCACGGCCCCTTCTAGGCCTGGTTATGTCGGTTTTACTGTACGTCGGTCCACTCTTGGACATAAATTATACCATACCTTGACCCTACCTCGGGGTAACCCCCCGACAGGTAGTACAGCAGCATCGATCCTAGATTTTTTTTTGAGGTTTAAAGCGGTCGTATCCGCCATCCGATTAGATAGAAAAGAGAGTTATGTACAGAATTTTGGGCTAGGGATAAATCCCTTTACATGCAAAAAATAAACAAAACTAGTCTCCAGGATCTTGCGTGTGGGCAAAAGCCCGCACCGCCAACTCCTCCCGCACCAAAGCAGCCACCTCCAAAAACGAGATCGCCACATTGCAGAAGGTCCTTTGGTTCCTCTCCATCCCTGTCCGCCACATCAAGTGGATGATGGTCTCGGCAACCGCTCTCCTAGTCTCGTGTGAAAAACCCACAAGCGCCCGCCCTCCTGGCAACATTTGCAAGGAGTGTCCAAGCATCAGAAACTTCATCATCTAGGCCACCCCTGGCGGCATCTGCCGCCCCATCTTGATCCCTGACGTCGTCTTGTTCTTTTTGGTCTTCTTCACGGCGAGGACGAGGTCGTCGATGGCCGCCGCCGCCAGGTCCGAGATGGGTCCATCTAATAGGGCCATGAAGCATGTATTTGACTATTTGTATGTACATATCGTAGTAATGTATTATTGCTTAACAGATTAGTAACGACCATTTAGCAGAGAAGTAGATAATATATATACTGGTATAGTATACAATATAAATGAACAATTTGCAATTGCAATCACACGTTAAGTACGACCATTCAGCAATCCAGAAGCAAATCAACACCGTATACTGGTACAGTACAAATGAGCAATTCGCAATTACAATCACACGTGCAGAGGGAAGAGACGAGGAGACCATGGACAGAGAATCTCTCACCTACGGCACGAGCGATGACTTGAGCGAATGAGCGGAGGTCCGCTGAGAGATGGCGAGTAAAACCAGGACCTGGTGGTGGAATGGTAAGAGGAGGTGAAACTTCTCGTTCCTGCGACCGGCAGATGAATCGAAGACGAACGAGATCCAGCCGCCGCCGTCTTACTCCAAAACCTAGCTTGACCTATCTTTTTTTCCTCCCCTATATTGCAGGCCAACTACAGGCAATCTTCTCGCTATCCTCCTGCAATCTTCTCGCCTCCTTTCCTCTGTGCGCTTAATCTCTCCAGCTCGAGCTTCCACTCGCTTCGCTCCGCCTCCTCGCCGCTGTTCTCCGATTCATCGTGCCTAGGCGCACGCGTTACTCCGCCTAAGCGACGGGCCCGCCTAGACTACCGCTTAGGCCCAAGGCTAAGCGATGGGGTGTCGCCCAGCGCTTCAGCGCGCCCAGGCGTATGCTTAATTCCGCTTTTTCCAACCATGGTAGGAATATAGAAACTGAAATAAATGTTATTTTTCTTAGAGTAAAACGCACGTGGAGTCTACCAAGTTGCGGAGTTGGAGCGGATTGGTCACCAACTGGGAAAATGCTAACTATTGGTCACTAAGTTGTGTCAATATTGAACGTTAGTCATTCCGTTATTCCCACCGTTAAAATGCTGACGTGAAATGATATTTTTTATAAAAAAGACCTTAACCTTCCGGAAATTCACATTCGCACCCGAGCTCATATGCTACAGTGATTTTCGGGAAAATAAAAAAAATAGTAAAACATTTCAAAAAATTCCGAAACAAATGAAAGGAAATTTTTGCACAGGGCGGTCACAATGTCATTTCGTTACGAAATTTAACACGGGTGTGCGTACCATACTCATGTTTGCCTGTGATTTTTTTCGGAATTTTTTGAAATGTTTTACTATATTTTTTATTTTCCCGAAAATCACTGTAGCATATGAGCTCGGGTGCGAATGTGAATTTCCGGAAGGTTAAGGTCTTTTTTGTAATAAAAAAATCGTCCATGTCAGCATTTTAACGGTGGGAATAACGGAATGACTAACGTTCAATATTGACACAACTTAGTGACCAATAGTTAGCATTTTACCAGTTGGTAACCAATCCGTTCCAATTCCGCAACTTGGTAGACTCCACGTGCGTTTTACTCTTTTTCTTAAGAACAATCTACAGAGGATAATGATTCTAGTCTCGTAATGCAACTAGCCTCGAATCTATGTGAGGATTTGGGAGAGGATGGTGACACTACCGAAGGTCATGCGGACCTTCAGGTTCAAGGAGTAAACATTAAGCGTGGGCGGAAGAAAAATGTGTTTACTCAACGTTCTGTTAGATGTAGTGCTAGAATTAAAAAGTTACAAAAACAGTGACCATGAAAGGAATGATTTGGAATTCAGATGGGTTTGGGACACAGCTAAACATTTGACAGTTCATGAAATGGTTAGGGAGCAAAAACTAGTGTTGCCCTTGTTGAAACAGGTCGATCTTCGTTTGCAACTCCCTTTCTTAAATACTTAGCCGGAGGTTTTGATTTTATTTGGTATTGTACGCCTCCTCACGGTCGATCGGGAGGGATGCTAGTGGGTTTTAATAGCACATCTTTCTCTGTCCAAAGCGTGGTGTCAGGAGATTTTTGTGTGAAATTCCATGTGGGATCTAAGAGAGATGGTTTTTTATGGTCTCTTGTAGTAGTGTACGGAGCTGTGCGAGATGATAAGAAACCATACTTTCTGGCTGAGTTAGTGCGGATTTGTGAAGGGGAAATTTTGCCTATGTTAGTAGGAGGGGATTTCAAAATTATTAGACGAGAAGAGGAAAAAAACGATTCAAACTTTAATCCTCGTTGGCCGGTTATCTTCAATGCGATCATCGAGAGTCTAGAATTAAAGGAGTTGCAGCTCCCGGGTAGACAATACACATGGGCGAGCCGAAGGGACCCACCAACTTACGAGAAGTTGGATCGTTTCCTTGCTAGTGTCGAATGGGAACAAAAATATCCTTTGGTGTCGGTACATGCGATGACTTGTACGTGGTTTGACCATACACCATTGATTATTGATTCGGGGGAGCAAGCGCATATAGGAAATAAGAATCATTTCTCTTTCGAGCTATCCTGGATGCGCTAGGAAGGTTTTAAGGAAATGATTGAGCGAGAGTGGACGTCGGTCCAACAAGGAAATACTCCTATTGAGCGTTGGCAAAATAAAATTTGACATATTAGACAATTCCTTCGTGGTTGGGCAAAAAATTTGAACGCAGCATATAGAAAGTTGAAAGAGCAACCTCTACATACAATTGACCAGCTGGATATTAAAGTGGAGACAATTCTTTTAAATGCGGCCGAGCGGGCAACAAAAAAAGAAGCAGAAATACAATTAGGTAAACTTTTACGTGATGAGGAATCTAAATGGGCTCAAAGAGCTAAAGTCAAGTATATATAGGAAGGAGGAAATAATACGCGATATTTCCATATTACGGCAAATGGGAGGCATAGGAAAAAGAAAAAAATTCAGTTAGAACAAGATAAGGGAACTATTGTATGGGGAGACAAACATTAAGGTGTTCATTACGGAATACTATAAGAAACTCTTTGGAGCTCCTGATCTGAACTTTTTCTCTATGGATGAGGCGTTTACGAATGATATGACTCAAATTTCAATGGATGAAAATACTATCTTGACATCGGAATTCACAGAGAAGGAAGTGTATGAAGCTATCTCTCAGATGGAACACAATAAATCTCCTCGACCTGATGGGTTTCCTGCGGAGTTTTATCAAAAAAATTGGCATCTTCTAAAAACTGATTTAATAGCAATGTTTGCCCAATTGCGGATGGGTGAATTACCATTGTATAAGCTGAACTTTGGGATTATTATTTTGTTTCCTAAAAAGGAAGATGCTAGTAGAATCGAGCAGTAAAGGCCAATTTGTCTCCTGAATGTAAGCTTTAAAATTTGCACCAAAGTGGGTACAAATAGGGTAACTTCTATTGCGAGTGGAGTTGTGCGTCCAACTCAAACGGCCTTCATCCCGGGGAGAAATATTTTGGAAGGGGTGGTAGTCTTTCATGAGATGCATAGGAAGAAACTAGACGGGGTTCTTTTTTAAATTGACTTTGGAAAATCTTATGACAAAATAAAGTGGTCTTTTTTACAACAAGTCCTACGTATGAAAGGGTTTGCACCATCGTGGTGTGAATGGATTGCTAGATTTGTTCAGCGTGGGAGTGTTGGTATACGGGTTAACGACGATATTGGTCATTACTTCCAAACTCTTAAAGGTTTACGACAAGGAGATCCGTTGTCACCTTTGTTGTTTAACCGTGTAGCTGATATGCTGGCTATTTTAATTGCACGAGCCAAGGATGATGGGCAGGTCGGGGGACTAATACCACATCTAGTTAATGGTGGTGTTTCGATTCTCCAATATGCGGATGACACAATATTATTTCTTGAACACGATGTTGCGAAAGCCGTGAATATGAAGCTTATATTGGCATTCTTTGAACAACTGTCGGGATTAAAAATTAATTTTCATAAAAGTGAGTTGTATTGTTTTGGAAAAGCGGTTGAGGAGCATGACCAGTACCGAAATATTTTCGGGTGTGAATTAGGTTCTCTACCTTTTAAATATTTGGGTATTCCTATTCATTATAGAAAGCTACTCAACAAGGAATGGAAACCGGTTGAAGATCGCTCGAGCGGACACTAGGATCTTGGGTAGCTAAGAAGTTATCATACGGAGATTGTCTTGTGCTTATAAATTCGGTTTTAACTAGTTTGCCGATGTTCATTTTGTCTTTCTTTGAAATACCTAAGGAGCTCCTGCCACACCCCAGGGAGAAATATTTTGGAAGGGGTTAATGAGAGTTAAAGAAGATTTTTGAAGTATGGATCGTTTGCTATTGGTGATGGTCAGTAAACATGTTTTTGGGAAGATGTTTGGATGGGTAATACCTCACCGGGAGTGAGTACCCATATTTATACAATGTTGTGTCGGATAAACACATAACTGGTGGCGGCTGTTTTGGGAAGTTCTCCGATCAACTTACGATTTAGAAGAAATTTGGTAGGTTTTAATAGGGAGTGGTGGTTTCATTTAGTCGAAAGATTAATGCGGATTCAATTTACTGATGAACCGGATAGGTATAATTGGAGGTTAACACCATCGGATGTTTTTCGGTTAAATCATACTATACCGAGCTAATGAATGGTCATACAAGTTACTTGCGAAAATACTTGTGGAAATTAAAAGTACCACTAAAGATTTGTATCTTTTTGTGATTCTTGCACAGAAAAGAGCTCTTGACAAAGGACAACCTAATTAGACGAAGATGGATAGGGTGTAAGAAATGCATTTTCTGTGATATGGATGAAACCGTAGAGCACCTTTTTATTTCTTATCCTTTCGTTCGAAATATTTGGCGCCTGGTCCATTTCACTTTAAACACTAAACCCCCTTCCAGTGTATGGAATATGTTTGGAAGTTGGCTAAATGGTGTAGACAAGAGGTACAAAGAGCTTATTAGGATTGGCATTGTGGCTATGCTATGGGCTATTTGCAACTGCCATAATGATGTTATTTTTAACAAAGCAACTTCTACTCATTATTTGCAGGTTATAAACATGGCGACCTACTGGATACACATGTGGTCATTTCGTCTCCCTGCGGAGCGACGTGGTCTCATGGATACAAAATGTACTCGAATGATGAAGGTCGTACGGGCTATATTCTGTCGGGGTGGTTGGCAACATCATAAGAGATTAGATGAATAGAGCTTGTTTCGTGTGGCTGATTTTTGTATCCACTCTAAGTGATCTTTGAATTGTAAACTTTGAGATACATCAAACTTTAATAATTGTGGTGGCTGTGTGCATCATTTTGATGCAGAGGCCGGGGATCCACACCTTATTTTCTAAAAAAATAGTCACATATTGTTTGGTTAGTTATAAAATTCTCCACAAAATTAGCTCGTTTTGAACTAAAAATCATTTTTTACGTGTTTGCGGGACGACCGCTTGACACTCTTATTCCCGACAGCGCAGGACAACCAGGCGTAGCGCGGCCGGGAGCCTCTCCTCTGCATCCACTAGCTCAACTCCACCAATCAGGCAGGCCAATCGGTCGCTGAAGCACATAAGTAAAACATAAATAAAACATAATTTGGTTGCCTGATTTTGAGCATCAGTTTAGAGCACTTAAACTTCATGTTCGTAACACATAATTTTCCCAGAAATTTAGTAATTCCAAGTTCAAATATCTCAAGTACTATGTCATGATTTCTGAAAATACAAGCGAAATGTTGGTAGAAATTTGATTTATATGAAGATGCAAACACAAAACGAAATATCTCATACAAACAAAATGTTGGTAGAATTTTTATTTATATGAAAATACAAACGAAATATCTCAAATGCACATGTGGTAGGTAAGCTCACCATTCGCATGAAAGAGGTGAGCTGAATTCAATTCTCGCCATGCCAATTCTAACACAAAACATAACCATTCCGCTTCAAGTATTTTGTCCTAACCAAACACAAGAATGGTACCGTTCTATTTCACCGGAACGGAATCATGACATTTCATTCCACTTCGTTCCAAAACAAAACACATCCATAATGAACTTGGTAGAACTCCTTTTTCTGATTCTTGGTGATAGGAACGAAACGAGACAACTGCTTATGCACGTCTATATGCACCCCTATTATCCTGACAAATTCATCGACGTAGTCTGCCAGCAGTAGTGTCTGAACTTCCGATACATGCCCAACATTCATCCCTTTGATTACTCCTTCCTTCAGATAATTTATCTGGTAATTTCAGCACCCTAGCCCAAAACATCCAGCTTGTCTAGGATCACTGATCCCTGTCATATTCATGTATCAAGAGAGCCTGGTTTTAAAATAGTCATGGCCCCTGCTTCATTACTTTGTTCCAGTCCGTCACGCAACCAAATTGCATGGTGAATCTTGAATTTGCACGAAACAACTAATCTGCATAAGTGTGCAGTAGTATCTAATACAATGACAGGCCTCGATGACAAATTCCGATGTGGCCGACATAAATGTTGATCTGAACATATTAGGTGGAAAGAAATGGAGTGAACTAAACTTTGATTGGTGTGTTTATGTATATCGGGTTTTCCGTCAGTTCGTTTGGGCGGCGCATCTAGATCGTTCAATTAGCTTGTCAAGTCGAGCATTTCCCGAACAGTCACCTTTGCTTGTTCATCAACTCATGTCGTATAGTTTTTAGGGTAACTAACGCAATGTTAGTGTTTCACCGGAAACCACAAATGAACCCCGAGCTCCATGGTGCCCCTTATTTTAGAAAATATGAAAATCATATTTGAAGTTTCAAGAAAATCTAAAGAAGTCATGGTGGATGTACACAATGTTCTATTATGTCAACAAGCAAAATCTCAAATCAAAATATTTCATAATTTGGGCTACATAAAAATAGTAAAATCAGACAGCTTTGAAGAGTTGTAACTTTGTTGCTCACTACTTTCAAATGTCATACTTGTCATTTTTGTGCAGTATAAAATATAAGATATTTCTATTTGAGATTTCTAATTGGTCAAATACAACATTTCTACATGTAGAATTATTTTCAGATTTTTAAAATTTTAATCTATTCCTTTTGATGTTTTCATAATAAAGTGCTAGGTGAAGCTCGGCTTCCGTTTATCCAATCTCAGTGTTTCACGGACTAAGGAGAAGACTAACCGATATAGTGTGGACACTCATAATTTTTTTAGGGGAACGGGAATACTGGCAATTCCTATTCGCTGCCTAACGCGGGAGCGATTCGCTTCCGCACACCCTTTATGGGCTGGCCTAGTAGGCAGGTACTCCGGTTTTTCTCGGTTTTCTTTGTTTTCTTGTTCTTCATTTCTTTTCTGTTTCTTTCATTTTTTGTTTCTTACTTAAATTTTCTTATTTATTTTTCCATTTTTATTTTTTCTTGTTTATTTTTTATATCTTTTCTATTGTTCAAATGAGATAAATGTGAGTATTTTTGGTCAAATAACTTAAATATTTATATTTGGAAAAGCATTGAGATAAAATAAAAATTAATATTTGAAAATAGTTAAAATAAGAAATTATTCATAATTGAAATTGTTCAAGAACATAAATATTTTTATTAGTTTTTACAATTGTTATTATTTTATTTTCTACAACGAATTTGTTTTTTTCTTTTCTTATTTTACTATAAAATGGAGAAGAAATAAAATAAAGAAAATATTAAAAGAAGATAGTACCTCTTACTGGGCCGCATCCGAAGTAGCCCATTAGGGCATGTATAGCGGTGTCCAATCAGCCGTCTATAATGCTGGGCACGTTGGATATTAGTCTAGGTGAAGAAAAGAGATGTTATGATCAAGCTAACAGATACACAGGAAGCAAGGGGATTCGGGAGAGGAATTGGGACTAGGGATACAGATAGTAGCAAGTTGGGGATCTGGGAAGAGAAGGTTCAGGTCAATCATATTACACGATGCCCCGCTCTGGAGGACTTTCCCAGCATATAACTCCAACACACACGCACACGCGAATACAGCTAGCACGGCACACACGGCACGTGAGAAGAGCTTCTGCTTCATGACGCACCACGCCTGGCTGTCAGGTGGGCCACGTCCGCTGACAGGTGGGTCAGCCGTGACATTACCCCTCCCTGCGAAGAACGGCTTGCCCCCAAGCCGGTGCTCCCGGAAAACGATGACGGAGATCTTCCTGGTCCTCCCAGGTGGTGAACTTGCCCTTGTCGCCGCTCCACTGGACCTTGATGCGAGCAAAGAAGTAGCTCCATGTGGCACCACCGCCGTTTGAATGATCTGGGCCGGAACTAAGGAAATTGCATCAGTAGCATCATAGAGATGGATGGAGTCACACACCTGTGCAGATGGAGGGATCTGGCGTTTGAGCTGAGACACATGCACCACCGGGTGAACCTGACTAGATGCTGGTAGCTCCAGTTTATATGCCACTTCACCAATGCGACTGAGAATTTTGTATGGGCCAAAGAACTTGAGAGCCAACTTCTGATTGCCCCTGGCTGCCACAGACTGTTGCACATAAGGCTGCAATTTCAAAAACACCATGTCACCAACTGCAAATGTACGCTCAGATCTCTTCTTGTCTGCTTGCTGCTTCATTCTCTGTTGTGCTCGCATCAGGTGATGTTGCATGAGGTTTGTCATAGCAGTTCTTTCTTTCAACCAAGTTTCTAAATCAGTAGAAGCACAGGAGTCAGCTTCAATACCAAAAGTGCGAGGTTTATGTCCATATAACACCTCGAAAGGAGTTTTCCCAAGGGCAAGTGGTATGTGGTGTTATACCAGTACTCAGCCAATGCCAGCCAATTGTACCACTTCTTGGGGCAGGCATTGACGAAACAGCGCAGATACCCTTCCAGGCATTGGTTCAAGCGTTCTGACTGTCCATCAGTTTGAGGGTGGTAGGCAGAACTCATGTGGAGAGTAGTATCAGCTAACTTGAACAGTTCTTGCCAGAGTCGACTTGTAAAGATACGATCCCGATCAGATATGATCATTTGGGGCAATCCATGGAGTTTGTAGACAGAACTCATGAATGCCTGAGCCACAGTATTAGCAGTGAAAGGATGGCGCAGAGGAATGAAGTGTGAGTACTTGGTGAATTTGTCAATTACCACAAGTATCACGTTGTATCCACCCGATAAAGGGAGTCCTTCAATGAAATCCATGCATATAGTTTGCCAAGCACCCTTAGGAACAGGTAATGGTTGCAGTAGCCCTGGTAACTTGACATGTTCCGGTTTTGCTTGTTGGCATGTTTGACAACCTGCCACAAACTCTTGGACAGTTTTCTTCATATGTGGCCAGGAAAAATATTGTTTCACTCGGTGATAAGTGGCTTGTACACCCGAATGACCGCCCACAGCACTGTTATGCAGTGCTTGAAGAATGTGGTTCTGAGCCAGCATGTTGTTTCCCACCCAGATGCGCTCCTTTACTCGGATAACTCCATCCTGGAGAGAAAAACCCTGAGCATTAGGACTGGTGACACTGAGTTCTTGCAATAGGCGTCGAGCTTGCTCATCATCTTCATAGCCAGCCTGCAAACGATCCAGCCATGCAGGTTGTGCAGTGGAAGAAGACACCGGAGTCAAACTCTCAAACTGTCTAGACAGGGCGTCAGCAGCAAGATTAGTATTCCCTTTCTTGTAATGGATTTTAAACTGCAAACCCATGAGCTTAACAAAGGCTTTGTGTTGAATGGTGGTATTCAGTCGTTGATCCGACAAATGGAGCAAGCTTTTGTGATCCGTCCTGATAATGAACTCTCTGTGTTGCAGATATGGACGCCATTTTTCCACCGCAAGAAGAATGGCCAAGCATTCTTTTTCATAGACAGACAGAGTTTGATTCCTGAATCCCAGTGCTTTGCTCAGAAACGCCAATGGGTGGTCATCTTGCATTAACACTGCACCCACGCCAGTCAGTGAAGCATCTGTTTCTAACACAAAGGTCTTGGTGAAATCTGGTAATGCCAAGACCGGAGCCGATGTCATGGCATCTTGCAGAGTTTTGAAAGCTTCTTGTTGGGCAGGACCCCACACAAACAGCACACCTTTCTTTAACAGCTGAGTGAGAGGTTGAGTAATGATTCCATAATGTTTGATGAACTTGCGATAGTATCCTGCGAAACCCAAAACGCTACGCAATCCGCGCAAGTTCCTGGGAATGGGCCACTGTTTAATTGCCTCAATCTTGGTAGGGTCAGTAGCCACTCCTCGATGACTGATAATATGACCTAGATACTCCAGCTCTTGAGCAGCAAAGGAACATTTACTTTTCTTGATCAACAGATTGTTGTCCTTTAACAACTGAAAAACTTGCCTGAGATGTGCTAGATGACTTTCCATGGTTGGACTGTAAATGAGAATGTCGTCTACAAACACCAGGACTGTTTTGCGCAACATGGGCTCAAAGATCTTGTTCATGATGCTTTGGAATGTTGCCGGCGCATTGGTGAGACCAAAAGGCATCACCAGAAACTCATATAGGCCTTGATGAGTTTGGAAAGCGGTTTTGTGTTGTTCACCTTCAGCAATCCGTATCTGGTGATATCCAGCACGCAGATCGAGCTTAGTGAAGTAACAAGCGCCAGATAATTCATCAAGTAACTCATCGATAACTGGCAAGGGGTGCTTGTTCTTAACAGTTAGTGCGTTCAACTGTCGATAGTCCACACAAAAACGCCATTGGCCATCCTTTTTCTTGACAAGCAACACTGGAGATGAAAATGAACTAGCACTGTGTCTGATGATACCTTGGCACAGCATGTCATAGACTTGTCGTTCGATTTCATCCTTTTGCTGTGGACTGTATCGATACGGCCGTACCTTAAAAGGTTGTGCCCCAGCCATGAGTGGTATGGTATGATCTTGATCGCGAGATGGAGGTAATGCATTAGGCTCCTGAAACAGATGTGAAAATTCATTCAACAACTCTGTGAGTTCTGGTGACTGTGCAGGAGTCTCTGATGGTGTTGCAGCTGAGTTTGCCATAGAGGATACAGTATCATCATTGAGCAATTGCACCTCTACCAACTGATCAACGCAATCTCTGTTCAGAAGACCCTTGAGTTTTTGCATTGTAACCTCCTTGCAGGCAGCTGGTTTTGTCTGAACACCACGTAATGTGATCCGCTTCTTATTGTGAGTGAAGCGCATCACCTTTTTCCTCCAGTGAACCCACATTGGGCTGTGTAAATCCAGCCAGTCTGCTCCAAGGATCATATCATAACAGCCCAGATCCAACACATGAACTGAATGTTGGAATGTATGTCCTTGCACACCCCATTCAAATTCTGGAACATATTCAGTGCATTGCACAGGTCTGCCATCAGCCACTGTAAACTTTCTGGGAGGCATTGGTTTAGTTGCACATTGTAATTTCTCTGCCAATGATGAACTAATGAACGAAGACACACTACCAGAATCAATCAAGATCAGAATCTGATGCTTGCCCACTACTCCTTGAAGCCGAATGGTTTGTTTCTTGCCAGCCACTGATGGTGGATCAGCTGTACTTGCAATGAGTGTGAGGTCACCATCTTCCTCTTCATCGTCACTGTCATCAAGGCTCACAGCTTCAGAAATTGGTAACACCTCGAGCAATTCTTCAATTACATGCAGAGGTATTTTGTCCGGGCACTTGTGTGTCTTGCTGTACTTCTCGCCGCAGGTAAAACAAAGACCCTTGGCTCGACGATATGCCTTGAGAGATGCTAACCGGTCTTCCCATTTGGCATTGTCAGGTTTCTTTGCCTCTTCTGGCTGATTCAGAGATTGCTCTTTGAGAACTGGTCTATCAGAGGGAGAATAACTAGACCGAGAACTGAACTTCTGAGTGGACCTCGACTCAATTGTTGGTGGAGCTTGTGACTTGGTGAATTCCAGGTCCTCTTCCTGCATGATAGCCAAGAGACCAGCAGTATCGAGATCCTTTGGGCAATGAAGATGTATAGCAGAACGAATATTATCTCGAAGACCAGTGAGAAATTCATCAACAAAGAAAGCCTCATCTAAAGCAGAATTATACAGCAGCAGTTGATTCCTAAGAATTTCAAATTTATCTATGTATTCTAGCACCGTTCCAGTTTGTTTTAGTGCACGTAACTGACGCCTATACTGCATATACTTGTTTTTGCCAAATTTCTCATGCACTAGCCTACACATTTCACCCCAGTCATCTATCTTACGAAGTGCTTGCACATTGCGAAGCCACAACGCGCAGTGCCACGAAAATTAAGAGCAGCATAGCGAGTGCGCAAACTATCCTGAACATGATATATCTCAAAATAAGTCTCGCAGTCCTGCTGCCACACCTTCGGATTTTCACCCTCAAAGCGAGGAAAATCCATCTTAGGTGTTGATCCACGACCCCGGTTACCAAAATCACCATCGCGCTCATGGAAATTCTCACGGAATTCAGGTCTGGGCTGAGGCGGGTAATTGGTACCTGTGACCGGGGTAGATCGCTGGATGAGACCAGGCGCATCTCCCCGGTAGAGCCTTGGATCGCGGTGGTCAGTAGACCCGGAGCCCGTAGCCGACGCAGATGGGCGCGCCGCTGCAGCTCCTGATGGCATGGGCTGCGAGGATCCGAGAAGCAGATCCGTGCCCAAGCCAGCCGCCCCGTGCGAGGCGGTGTTGTCCGCCTGCTTCTGTGCTGCGGGCGGAGCGGACTCGATGGCGGTGACGCGCGAGGCGAGCTCATTGGCCCGCTGTTGTCCGGCCGTGAGCGCCGTCGCAGTCTCGGTGAGCGAGCCCTGAAGCTCGTCAATCTTCGTTTGCATCCCGGTGAGCGAGTCCAACACCTGCTTCATGAACGCCTCCATGGAAGTCCCGTGAGCAGCAACTTCCCCCATCGTCTTCTGGAGATCCTTATCGACCTGATTCTGAATCGTCGCGGCGCCAGGGTGCGGATTCACGCAGATCAACCACACCACCGCGGGTATCTCCGAAGAGATTTTGCGCTGCGGAAATCGAGCACCCAAACGAGCAGAATCCGATGGATTAGGTGGAGATTGCGGATCGAAAGTGAAATCTGATACCAAATGTTATGATCAAGCTAACAGATACACAGGAAGCAAGGGGATTCGGGAGAGGAATTGGGACTAGGGATACAAATAGTAGCAAGTTGGGGATCTGGGAAGAGAAGGTTCAGGTCAATCATATTACACGATGCCCCGCTCTGGAGGACTTTCCCAGCATATAACTCCAACACACACGCACACGTGAATACAGCTAGCACGGCACACACGGCACGTGAGAAGAGCTTCTGCTTCACGACGCACCACGCCTGGCTGTCAGGTGGGCCACGTCCGCTGACAGGTGGGTCAGCCGTGACAAGAGAGTAACGTAAAATAGGCAATATAATCAAGGAGATGTCTGAGAATTGCCACTGTAAAAATGTTATTGATCAAGGAGCTCCCAATTAAACACTGTCTAATCTCATAGAATATGCTGCCTAACGATGACAACTTCCATATTATACGAGGGTGTCTATAACTGGCAGTTTTTTTCCGCTTTCGAGCTGATTCCAGATCGTGGTCCGAATTAAATCACGGTGATTTATTTCCAAGTATCCTAAAAAAGATTATATAGACATCTAAATAAACAGACCATTGGAAGAGGAGTCTATGGTGTTAGAATTTGGACCTAATATGGGGCAGCCAAAATAGACAAATTCTGAAATCTCAAATGGCCCATGCGCATGGCAGCTTGTGGAGTGCTAAAGTTTAGTCCCACATTTCTAGTTGAAAGAGAGTTGCACCACCTTATAAGGTGGAGTGTTGTGCTACTTGGTGTGACTGTGAGAACAGAAGGCTCTCTCCCGCGCACTCCTCCTCCCCCGTCGCTCGCTCGTCTCGTCCCGACACGCCGCGGGTTGCGGGAATGAGTCGATGCCTATATTTTTGCTGTTCGGGAAAATCGAGTCGTTAGCGTACGTGTACAGCTTAGCCAATTCGGGTCGCTCCTGGATCGTGGATTGTTGTAACCTGTGGAAAGTGTTTGGTGCATCGATAATCTCATTGATCGTGCACTAGGCACATATATAGGTACAGGGGTGTGACCGGGTCTAGTCTCCCAATAAATACAGGGGGAGAGACGCTACAGGTACGACATACAAAACCCAAGCCTATACACGTACAAACATGTTCAACACCCCCCCGCAGTCGAAGCGTCGCCGGTGACGCAAAGACTGGACCTGAAACCTTCGAAAGTCGAGGTAGGAAGGCCTTTCGTCACCACATCGGCGAACTGCTGATCGGTGGGCACGTGTAGAACACGAACACGACCAAGGGCGACGTGCTCCCGGACGAAGTGAATGTCGAGCTCGATATGCTTCGTCCGTCGATGATGAACAGGATTAGCTGAAAGGTACACCGCGGAGACGTTGTCACAGTAGACAATCGTGGCCTTCGGTATCTCGCATAGCAGTTCCTGTAGTAGCTGTCGGAGCCAGGAGCACTCGGCTACGGCGTTAGCCACAGCCCTGTACTCAGCCTCGGCGCTCGAGCGTGAAACCGTGGGCTGTCTCTTGGACGACCACGAGATCAAGGAGGGGCCGAGGTAGACGCAATAGCCGGAGGTGGAGCGTCTGGTGTCGGGACACCCAGCCCAGTCGGCGTCGGAGTAGGCGACGAGGCTGGTGTCGGAGGAAGCCGTCAAGGTGAGGCCCATGGACATAGTGCCACGGATATACCGAAGAATCCGTTTCACCAGAGTCCAATGAGAATCACGCGGAGCGTGCATATGGAGGCACACCTGCTGGACGGCGTACTGGAGATCCGGCCGCGTCATCGTGAGGTACTGGAGGGCCCCCACGATGGAGCGATAGAAGGCAGCGTCGGACGCCGGAGAACCCTCGACGGCGGACACCTTGGCCTTGGTATCTACAGGCGTGGAAGCAGTCTTGCAATTTAGCATGCCTGCGCGCTCCAGAAGCTCATGCGCATACTTCTGCTGATGCAAGAAGAAGCCAGTGTCGCGGCGGACGACCTCGATGCCGAGGAAGTAGTGGAGGGCCCCCAAGTCCTTGAGGGCAAACTCAGCGCTGAGCTGAGCTGTAATCCGCTGCAGAAGAGCCGTCGATGAAGCAGTCAGGATGATGTCGTCGACGTACAGGAGCAAGTACGCGGTGTCGGCTCCCTGGTGGAACACGAACAGGGAGGCATCGGACCGAGTGGACCGGAACCCCTGCTGCTGAAGGAAGCCCGCCATCCGCTGGTACCACGCGAGGCGCCTGCTTCAACCCATAGAGAGAACGGGAGAGCAGGCACACATGATCCGGGAAGGCGCTGTCGACGAAACCAGTGGGCTGCTGACAGAACACCTGCTCGGCGAGATGTCCATGCAAGAACGCATTGGATACATCGAGCTGGTGAACCGGCCAGGCGCGGGAGGCGGCGAGCTGTAGGACAGCTCGAATCGTGCCCGGTTTGACAACCGGGGCGAAGGTGTCGGTGAAGTCCACGCCTGCTCGCTGTCGAAACCCGCGTACCACCCAGCGCGCCTTATGGCGCTCGAGTGAACCGTCGGGGCGAGTCTTATGCCGAAAGACCCACTTGCCAGTGATGACATTGGCGTTGGGGGGTCGCGGGACAAGCTGCCACGTGCGGTTGCGCTGTAGGGCGTCGAACTCCTCTCGCATAGCGGCAAGCCAGTTCGGATCCCGAATGGCGGCGCGAGCGGAGGAGGGCAGCGGCGACGGAGTCGACGTAGACGGGGTCGATGTAGACGCGGCGTAGGAGAACGCGGGGTCGGTGTAGCGGGGATTGGGACGCCGAGTCCCAACCTGAGCACGGGTGACCGCACCGGTGAGGGGTGCGGCCGCAGCGGGGGAGCCGAGGCAACCGGCGGCGCGGAAGGCTGGCCGGGCGTCGACTCGGAGGGCGCGACGGGGGTGCTGCCGGGGCCACGGTGGGCGCGGGCTCAGCCGGGGCCGTAGAAGGCGCGGGCGGAGCCGGGGCCGCAGGGGGCGCGGGCGCAGCCGGAGCCGCGGCGCTGCTGGAGGAGTGTACCTGCTGAAACGGGAAAACCAGCTCATCAAAGTAAACATGTCGCGAGGTGTACACGCGATGGGACACGGGATCATAGCACCGGTAACCTTTGGTGTTAGGGGGATAACCAAGGAAGACACAAGGGACCGACCGTGGAGCGAGTTTATGAGGAGTGGTGGACGCGGTGCTAGGATAGCAAAGACACCCGAAGATCCGAAGATCGTCGTAGGATGGGGGTACACCGTAGAGGAGCTGGTGAGGGGCATAGTCCAGCGAACACGACAGGGACGGATGTTAAGGAGGAGCGTGGCGGTGGCGAGAGTGTCCGGCCAAAACCGAGGAGGGACGTTGGAGTGGAACAACAACGTGCGGACACAGTCGTTAAGAGTGCGAATGACGCGCTCAGCACGGCCATTTTGCTGGGACGTGTAGGGGCAAGTAAGACGGAGGACGGTGCCGTGAGACGCGAGGAGGTGGCGGACAGCAGCGTTGTCAAATTCTTTGCCATTATCAGTTTGTAGCGCGAGGATGGGACGACCGAATTGTGTGGTGACATATGAATAAAAATTGGTGAGAGTGGCGAGAGCGTCGGATTTACGACGGAGAGGAAACGTCCACACATAATGAGAGAAATCATCCAAAATCACCAAATAGTATAAATAACCCGTGTTGCTAGCAACCGGGACGTCCAAACATCACTATGCAACAACTGAAACGGAAAAGTAGATATAGTGGTAGACTCGCTAAACGGGAGACGAACGTGCTTGCCGAGACGGCACGCCTCACAAGTATGGTGTTCGGCCTTATTACATGAGAAAGAAAAACTCTGTAGAATTTGGTGCAGGACGGTGGAGTTGGGATGACCGAGACGAGCATGCCAGAGATCGACGCTAGCGGCAAGGGCGGCTGGACGGGTGGTGGCGGTGGTGTCGGTGGTGGAGGAGTGCACCGGGTAGAGCTCGTCCGGACTATCACATCGGTGGAGAACCATCCGTGTACGGGCGTCCTTCACAGAAAAACCAACGGCGTCAAATTCAACAGTAATGGGATTCTCACGAGTAAGACGACGAAGAAACAAGATTTTTAACTAAGTTAGGGGAGACAAGGACATTAGACATGGTGATAGGGGTAGACGTGGAGGGAAACGACCTATGACCGACATGTGTAATGGGTAAGGAGGAACCGTCACCGACGGTGATGCGAGTAGAAGTTTGAACAGGAGTGGAAGACGTAAGGTTACCGGGATGATATGTCATGTGAGCGGTGGCGCCCGTGTCCATGTGCCAGTCACCGCCGCCACCGTAATGGCTCGGTGATGGCGCCGAGTGCAGCGCGGCGAGGAGAGCTGGGTCCCACGGCGGCGGCACCTGGGGAGGGTACCCTCCGGATGGTGGCGCGGCGGCGGTGTAGCCAGCAGCGGTCGGCGGCGCGTAGTAGGCCGGGTAGGAGGCGCCGGGGGCGCTGCAGCAGGGCCGGCGAAGTACGCCTGATGGCTGGACGGGTGCTGCCCGAAGATGCTCGGCGCGGGTGCCCGAGGCACCGGCATGGAGTAGGCGTGGACCACGCCCGTCCACGGATTGGTGCCGTAGGTCCAGGGCGGGGTGGGCTGGTTCGGGCGGGCGCCCCCCCGTGCGCTTGTCCTCCTCAGTCGCCTGCTGTTGAGGCTGCTTGCGGCCCCCGCGACGACCCCCGCGACGGTTACCGCCGCCTTGCTGCTGTTGAGGAGCGGCAGGTGGGGCGGGATTGTGCCACGGTGGCGGAGTGGGCTGCTGTGGCGGCCGTGGAGCGGGCGGGGCAGGAGGCGATGGAGCGCCGCGGAGGTGCCGGCGGCGAGGGCTTGGTGCTGCGCGCGCTTCTTCACGCCTTTCATCCGACGTTCCTCCAACTTCAAGTATGCCACAAACTTGGGAAAGGAGGGATCCGTCATCAAGGTGAGATTACCGGCGGCATTGCCGAAGTCCTCGTTGAGGTTGGCGGTGAGCGTGGTGAGGAGGTACTCGTCGTCGACCTTGGCACCGGAGATCATCCGCCAATTGCTTGAGGCGGCGGGTGTACTCGTCGATGGTCTTGTCGTCCTGATGGCAGTCGTTGAACTCTTGCTGCAGGAAGACGCGACGCTGGAGCTTGTTGTCGGTGAAGAAGCCGTTGAGCTTGATCCACACGGCAGCGGCATCATCGCCCTCAGCGACGACGGTGTGAAACAGATCGCGCGAGATGGTGGTGAAGAACCAGCGGATGAGCGTGGCGTCGATGGAGGTCCACTCGGGATCGGCGGCCATGATGCGCGAGTCGGTGGAGCCATCGATGTGATCCAGAAGATTCTCCTCACGGAAGAGAAGAGAGAAGTAGGTCTTCCAGGGGTAGTAGGAGGCGTTGGAGGAGTCGAGGGTCACGGGGACGCGATCCCGGATGCGAATCTCGCGGATGACGGCGGGATCGGGGCCGGCGAAGGGGTTGGTCCGGGAGGAGGCGGCGGTGACGACGACATGGTAGATCGAAGAGAGAGCGGCGGCGCGGGAGAGAGAGGGCGCGGCGGCTGGGGGGGAGGTGCGGCTGCGAGGAGGGGCAGCGGCAGGGGCGGCGGCGGCGTGGGGCTACGGCAGCGGCGGCGGCCAAGAGGCGGCGGCGGCGGCAGGGTGGAGCCCGAGGCGGCGGCGGCTAGGTGGGGCGGAAGCTAGGGTTAGGGATCGATTTGGTGTCTGATACCATGTGGAAAGTGTTTGGTGCATCGATAATCTCATTGATCGTGCACTAGGCACATATATAGGTACAGGGGTGTGACCGGGTCTAGTCTCCCAATAAATACAGGGGGAGAGAGACGCTACAGGTACGACATACAAAACCCAAGCCTATACACGTACAAACATGTTCAACATAACCGACTCGAACGTGTGCGACGTGGCCAGCACACATTGTACCCGTTAGGGTTTTTCCGAGCCACACTATATATTGTTGTGCACTGCGTGCGCCGTAACACACCGAACCAATCTAGGTTTTGCCAATCTTGTGCCTTGCGCCGCCACCGTAGTCTACTCCATCCCGAGCGTCGGCGTGCACCGGCGAACAGGAGAGCAGGTCTCCGGAACCAGTCGCTCTTGTGATCCTGTACGGGAGAGGGCGAATTAGGTTTTTGGTAAGCGCTTCGCGCGACTGCTCGTTGCTTCTACCATGGGTCGTCTTCTAGCCAGCTTTGCGGATCGCCGCCACAATCATCTTCTGTGGCGACAAGACTTCACCAAGAAAGTCGCCAACTACATCGCTGCATCGACCACGGCTACTATGTCTACAATTGTTCAGTACGTGTGTCGTATCTTTTCTAGTTAGATCAACATGTTTCCTGTTTACATGTTCTGTGATATGATGCTACTGTTTATGTTGATTAGTACATCTAGTATGTTCGTATTTCACATGTTAATAGTTACGGTTGTCATGTTTAACATTATGGAATTAATCATGGGATTATTGCCTAATTATCCAACATATAGTAAATCCTAGGTGTGACATAGCATGGTATTACAGACAATACATGTCTAAACGATTACACTAGTCGGCAAATAAGGAGCTCCGGGGACGCTTTTTTCTTGATTAGTGGAATTAGGGTGACCTTACCTAGAGGGTTTCCTTTGTAAAGGACGAAAACAGACGTTGTCAGCGCGCCACGCGGTGCGATTCGAGCGAGGCAGTGAAATCAAACAAGAACACGCTACCGGCCGGTCCCCTGTGTGTCGCGAAACCCGCGCCCGTCACGTGACGCTGCTTGTACAACCGGCCGGTCCGCGTGTGTTCGGATGTACAAAGCCCCCCGACGCGTTCGGGTGACTTGCTCGAGGAAGTCCCCTGTGATCAGCTAGTACTAGTGCGAGGCAGCAGGTAGTACGATCCGGCTGCCACGCGTACGAACCACATGGTGAACGGAGTACAACAAAAAATAGTACACACGAGAAAAGAGAAAATTTTAGACGAGTTACGTACAGAACAGCGTACAACTACACATAACAGTAGTATAACTTACTCAGAAAATACGGTATATTTATTAAATATTACGGCTCGGCTTCGTCTCAATAAATTTTAATAATATCTTGAATGGGGTACATTGGTCGTTGCGCGTATTCGTCGTTACGCGCATTGGTCGTTCCGTGTGTTACGGCTCGACTTCGTCTCGATAAATTTTAATAATATCTTGAGAGGGTACATTGGTCTTTAACAGTATTCGTCGTTGCGCGAATTGGTTGTTCTGTGTGTTATGGCTCGGCTTCGTCTTGGCGGCTCTGCTTTGCAGAGCTCTAGACGTTTATGACGTATAACTACACAGACACAGTTTGTACAACTAACATGTTGTACAACTACACAGACATACAGACATCCAAAATTAGAGCAAGTGAGGAGAAACCGATACTTGTCACGATTAAAACAATGGTGGATTTCTCTTTTCAAAGAACCTTTTCTAGTAATTGCCGTGGAATTATGATGGTGTGAGTTACAATGTGGCCGACTAAGGGATCGCTCCGTTGGGCCGGTAGCCTATCTAGGTTGAGAGCGCAGCTTCATGGGCTTGAGCACGATTCACGCGCATTTGACGTACAGGTACAGTGTGATTGAGGGCTGCTATTTGTTCTGGGCTTCTAGTCCGAAAGCCTATTTGGAGACCCAGCTACACATAATACCTCGTTATTGGGTTAAAAAAAGACCACACGGGTACTACAAGATTGTGAAACAAGTGTATTTGAGTGCTTGTAGTATTTTTTACCAAATCTGACCCTTTTGACAAACTAAACACATATGTGATCCTTTCTCAAAACTATTTCCAAATTTGACCCATTTAGGTCGGCGCCAAAGAGGTTGGAGCCGTACTTGTGTAGTTCGGCGCCATCTGTTGCGGTTCCGTAATTTTTCTAAGGATTTAAAAAATTAAAACAGAGGTCGGCTCCAGAGAGGATGGAACCGACAAAGAGAGATCGGCTCCATCCTCCATTGGCGCCGACCTCACATGCAAGATTTGAAAATAGTTTTTAGAAGGGGCCATATATGTTATTATTTTCCTAAAAGGACCATATTTGACAAAAAAAATGTGGTTATATTGTTCATGTATTGATCTTTTGCTATTTCATTAATCCAACTCTAACAAATGTGATTCACACGCTTCAATCGGTCGTTCACCGGAAATTAAAAATATTTTGACTGCCCTAGTTCACTCTTTCATATAAATAAAAAGCAAAAAAATGAGTGATTTAGAGACAATGAAAAATCATTTATTGTTGGCAGATCATCTCATTCAACCAAACTTATGTCAAAGAATTGTCTTTGCACAACATCTTAATAGACCCATTTTCTGTTTATCAGTAAATTTTTCTAGAGTTTTGTTAAAAGAAAATGGTAGTGAGCCAAAATCGTGGTACAAAAGTTCTTAACCATCATGCGTACATTCAAGTTATACAGTCTAATTGTAAATTTGCACAGAGTGATATCCATTGTTCTTCGATCACAATAATATTATGTACTTGGACAGCAAATCAAAATCCTATTTCCATCAGAAATATCATCAACCATTCAACCGCTACTATTTTCTTGATAACACCCCCTAACATTCTACATGGATGTACATTATTGTTGACCAATATATGTAGCCATCTCATCAACAGTTGAAAGCAGAATGGCGGGGCGACAGTAGGGCCCGGTGAGCCACCCATACGCGATCGAACGGTAGGCAGCCTCGGTCAAATGGATGCCGTCCCAAAACAAGTAGTTCTCGGGGTCTCCGCAGGGGTTTGAGCCAGACATGCCACACCTTGCCTGGTTGTTGTAGTTGTAGGGACCTTCTCCGCTCGCGCCACAACAAAAATTTAGGCCAATCCAGAAGTTCTTTATGCACGGTTCGGCCTCTCCTGGAAATACGGATCGGGAACAAGGCGATCCAGCAGGCGGCTGCGGCTCCCTTGCGTACCGCCGGTGGCCCCTCTCTCTTCGCCTGCCGATCCGGCGGCGGGAGGGAGGGGGAACCTCGGGTCTGTGCATTAGGTGGGTTCGCGGTAGGGTTAGGGTTGAGGGAGATGCTACCGAGGCTGTCGCGGTGGTGTCGCGTCGGAATAAATCTCCCCGTGCTCCGTTCGCGGCCAGGCGGGGCTTCTGCCTTCGTCTAGGAGCCAGCGGGGTAGGGGATCCCCGGATCTCGTTGAGGTCGCGGGCTATGGTGTCTGGAGGTCAATCGGCACTAGCCGTTTGGGTCCTCAGATGGGCGATGGATGCGTGGAGAGGAAGATTCCTATTCCTCCTCGTCGGTATGATTTGCTGCTGCTGTTCTCCTTCTTCCTCTGCACTGCTGCTGGAGGGATATCCTGCTTTGCCCGGGCGGATGGCCCGGCTGCGGTGCCGGAACCGGATCTTAGTCTTCTTCCTTCTGAAAGGGACACTTTTCGCGGTACTCAAAGCCAAAGATGACGACGGCTGTTGCAGGTGTGTTGGATTGGTGTCCATGCCCTCTCGGTGCTGGTGCGAAGAAAAGGGGAAGCAGCGTGGCGGCAATTGTACCATGGTCGAAGACGATGACCTGCTTGCGTCTGGTTACAGATTTTTCTGCTGCAGGGGTCTCCTCGCAAGGTTCATGGATGATGACACAGGGCTTCGGAGATCTTCATGTGTTATGGTTGTTTTAGGGTGTTCTAGGTGTTCATGGTCCTTGTGATTGTGTTACGGTGTGCTTGTAAGGGTCAACTACTTTGTATTATTTCGTGATTTGAATGCAAAAACTCTCAAAAAAAAAATTAGGCCATATTGGAGTCCTGGATATCATTTTTAAACATGAATCATAACGTACTATCTCTGAAGAATCTACCGCAAAATTGTCTAAAATTATACAGGATTTTGTATTACTTTTTTAAAAACAAGTTAAGTTTGGACCTAACTGATATGACCACGCGATCTATCATGTTAAGCCGGATCCTGCCAAAATTCCACAACTAGTTCATTTAGAAATCTGTAGTTAAAATTTTGGGACCTGAATTTAATCTAGAAATCTTCACATGAATTAGAAGTGGGATTTTGACCGGATAAACTACCATTGAGATTTTGGAAAAAATCATGCTGGGTTCCCTACACGATGTAATAAAGAATTTCCCTTATAGTGTCAAGTTATAGAAGTCCACCCAAAGACCCACACCGTCCACTACAGCGTGTCACCGCCCTGGACTCGTTGGCACCGTCAGAGATGTCGACGAGCTTCCTCCGGCGTCCTTTTCCTCTGTTTCCAGCAGCTCCTGATGCCCGTTTGATCCGTCTCCTCCTCTGTTGTACTGCTGGCCGACCGGCCTTTCCACCATGGCCACCAACTGTTCTCCCCGACGACAGCCGCTTGCAGCCTGCTTCGCGCAGATAGAGAACGCGGAAATGCCCTACAGCTATATTCGTCTAGATCTACACTTGCAGGTGTGCAGCCAGACAAGCTTCAGAGAGACAAAGCCGGATAACTGCTAGCTATATCCTTCTCGTACGTGAGCATTGCCCGGCAGGCGACAAAGCCGGCCACCCTGTACTGACGTCTGCGTGTCGATCTACTCGCAGAAGACGGTGCACTGCTTACTTTTTTTTTTTTTTGAGGAAGGATCCAATACAAATACAGGATGCTCAGCACTTTACATACAGGTCCCCAACGAAAACAGAAAAAACAAAGAAACCCAAGAAAGTGCAAAAAGCACCCTACAGCATCCGAAGGAAACACAATTGGATCCTCAGCCGCACCCAACACTCCTAGTCGCCGGCGACGACGCCGTACCACCGCCCACCAGGAAGAAGACGCTCCCACACTGTGAAGAAGGCCGCAGAATCCATCCGCCGCGCCGCGCCAGAATCTGGTCTCGCTGAACGACCACGACCACCGCGCCAACTCCCAGCCACCACCCGTCTTCCAGCCGCCGCGCCTGCGCCCAGGACCACCAGCACCAACACCGAAACACCTCCAGCGGCCGCCCCCCTCGCCAACACGGCCGGCCGGCGCAAGACCACCAGAGGGAACCACCAAGGCCACCTGCAACAAAACGGGATCGCCCTCCACCAGCACCTCCTCCCCTCGTCGCCACGGCCGGCCGGAGGAAGGATGGAGAAGAGGACCCGAGAGCTCCACCTGCAATACAGGACTCCCAGGCTCCACGAAGAGGGCGGAGCACACCTCAGCGTCGCGGAGAAGAAGCCGGGAGACAAAAGCTCCACGGCAAGGTCACCGCCTCCGGCGCAGTGACCAAGCCCAGAGACTGTACAGCCCGCCGGACCCGCAGATCCGCGAGCACCTGAAGCCGCGCGCGCCACGGCGACGCTCCGAGGACCATTGTCGCAGGAGGGGAAGCGCGCCGACACCCTACACCACTCCGGCAACACCACCGCCTCCACAGCGCCGCCGGCCGGAACCCTAACACCACCTACCCTATATACACGCCGAGGTCGAAAACCGGGGTTCCCCACCCTCCCGCCGCCGAGGCAGCAGGCGGAGGGGGAAGGAACCCACGGCCTCGCCGGCGGACGCGGGGGAGAGGAGAAGTCGCCCTCCTTTCGCGAAACACCTCCACTGCTTACTTTAATTGCTTGCTAATGCTTCCCAAAATGAAAAGAGGTTAATTACGTTGGCGTGATGGAGCATGTACCACGTACCGAAGCTCACCGGAGAACGGACCATCTCCGTGACCTGGGAGTAGAAGTCACCGTACATGAGCCTGACGCCGGCGTACTTGCTCTGCAGGTCCCATATCCCCTGCTTCAGGAGCTCGTTGTGGTAGCTGGATAGGCCGTTGAAGCGCTTGAGGCAGCCGTCCTCGTCGTAGTCGCTCTGGTTGGAGCTCCCGTACAGCGTCAGGTACAGCGGGAAGCACCCGATCGGCAGCACGCCCGGCACCACCACCTCCACCGCCCCCAGCCCGATCAGCCTATGTAGCGTTTCCAGCGTCTACGTTCACTCACAGGTTCGAGTATAATATGGACCTAAGTTTTCAGGAACTATATTACCTCTACGCCGCTTGTGATCTTGTCGACGATCTGCGGCACGTAGCCGTTGACCTCGTCGAGGCCCTTGCCGCCGAAGATCGGGGCGTTGTAGTCGTTGCCCCCAAACTCGCCGAAGATGAACAAGGAGTTGTTCAGGTAGCTCCTGCAATCTACAGACGCAGCGCGCGTGGTTTAGCGCTAATGCAATTTAGGCAAATTATTTCAAAATTTATTTGCCCCTGATCATTGATCAAGCTTGGTCGATCGGTGAAGGCGTGAGACGCTCACCGCTGGCGTTACCGCAGATGGAGGGCATGAGCTTCTGAAACCACTGTATTTGGGTGTCCAGGGGACCGTTGTTCCAGATGCTGCTACCCAAGCCGAGAGACTCGAAGAAGTCCAAGTTCATGGTGGTGGCGCCGATGATGGCCATGTTCGCACCTCTCTTGAAGTCCGTGTCGTTGGCCTTGGACGGTGGCAGCAAAGGCAGACCGAAGAACTCGGCTGCACAAATACACAAGAGATCGTACTACATACTTTTGACGAAACCATACTCTGTACTGTACTTGACAGTTGATATATACATGCACTGGCGGAGCTAGAGCAGAGACGGCCGGGGTGCCTTGCCACGGAAACAGGTGTACAGATGGACAAAAATCTCAATTTCAGGGGTGCACATGTGGTGAAAATCTATAGTTATACAAAGAAAAAATTATCTTGGGGGTGTCCTGTGCACCCCCTACCTCTACATGGATCCGCCACTGTATACATGCGCGCCAAGGGTTTACCTAGGAAATCCATGAAGACGCGGCCGTCGGAGCAACGTCCGGTCGGGTGGCCGAAGTAGGTGTTGCCGTACGGCGGCTGGCCGGTGGTGAGCCAGGATGGGCAGCCGCCCGTGCAGAGGTTGCCGGTGTCGGAGATGGAGTCGCCGAAATTGTATATCGCGTTGTAGCTCTGGGAGGAGGCCCCATACCGGGCAACAGTGAGGAGGAAGAGGACGACACCACTGCCTTGGAAAGCATTGCTAACTTACGTTACAGAGATGACCAGAGCGTTTGCAGCTGTGTGCTTGTTGTCCGATCCTCTGGCCTTCCTGGAGTTGAAGATACATCGGGATATATAGGCTCGGAAGTACGTCACTGCAAGTGTACGTGTCGCCGACTCGCCGTTCCTCGGTGTGGTTAGACTTAGACGACCGATGCAGGTTGATCCACAGGCCACGTGCGGAGGTTGTGGTGAACACTTTGCCAAGTTTTCTAATTCTGATTTGAGTCCGATTAGAAAATGGACACTACAGAATAACAGAAATATGATTTTGAATCCGATTAGAAAATGGACACTAACAGAATTCTGATTTGAAACTTTTTGTTCGTGCTATCTAAGTGCACGTGCGCTTGATCCACGGGCGAGTGCCGCACGTGCGTGCAAACTTTGTCATCAAGTTTTCTAGCAATTCGGAGTTCGAGTCCAGTGAGGAATGCATGGACGCTGACTGAATCCGTCGTCGCGTCTTGCCCAGCATCCATCCATAAATACTACCGAAGACCTCTGCGCCAGCCAACACTTCGCAACCGCACGTCCAAACTCGATCTAGCAAACCTAGCTAGCAAGCAAGTCGAGCCATGGAGGACGTGCTCGGCCTCGGCCTCTCGCCGGGCTACAAGTTCCAGCCCGACGACGACGAGCTGGTGGAACACTTCCTGCTCCGCCGGATCCTCGGCCAGCAGCTCCCAATACAGGGAATGATCCTCGAGGACGACCTGCTGAGCGCGCCGCCGTGGGAGCTCCTCGGTAAGCACAAGCGCAAGAACGACGAGGCCTTCTTCTTCGCCAATGGACAACCAATGCACGACAACGGAAGTAATCGGCAGAAGCGTACCTGCGTCGGCGGCGGCTACTGGGAAGGCCAGCAGGTCTGCGTGGACGGCGACAAGCCGCTGCGCGTCCCCGACATGGAGGAGATCACCTGGAAGAAGTATATGCTCAACTACCACCATCCCAGCGTGAATGGCAGCATGGGATGGGTCATGCACGAGTATTCCATCCTCTGTTTTAAATAGCCGGCTATTGTGTTTAGCCCGGCGATTTCAGAAACTATGAAAGGCTATAGCCGGGTTATAGCGCAGCTATGGCCTTATAACCGTTTTGCTAAATAATGAAAAAAAAACAATATTTGGGCAGCATATGTTTGTATATATATATATCAACAATTCACAGATGCATAGCATAGTCACTAATAGATACGAATAATCAATAGTTCTAGACATGGTTCTGTCCAAATATTACAACATTAAGTAGCACAATCCAAATATTAGCATATTACATAACCGGGTGTAGCAAAATGAAGTTCAGGACATGATACATCATTCTGTCCACATAAGCGGGATAAATTTGGCCCGAGCGGGAAAAATTTTGGTCTAAATTTTTTGGATCCACTGAGTGGGAAAATAGCGGCTATGGGGCTAAATTGAGGCTAAATTCACATAGCCGGGCTATTAGCCGCTAATACCCTTTTAGCCTTCAAAGACGTTATCTATAGCGCCGACCCTCTCACAAGACTATAGCCCGGCTATAGCCGGGTGATAGCCGGCTATTTAAAACAGAGATTCCATCACGGCCCTGTCCATCTCGCGTCGTCATCGCTGAGGCTGTATCGCATCCGGTTCAGTGGACATGGCAAGAGCAGCAAGAGGCAGCCGGCGGACGATTATGAAGGTGCTGCGCAAGCCAGAGCAGAGCATCCCGATCATCTCGAGGAGCACAACTCCGCCGCGAACCATGTCTTCCCCATGGTGGAGTATCTCGTAGATAATGAAGATGGCGGCACTGCAATGCCGGCTGCGACGTCCTACTCTGCAGATCAAGACTACCAGCAGGACCTGTGGGTGAACGCCATGAACAATTGGCCGCAGCAGGATTCTTCCCAAGACTTTGTCATGCCCGACTCGGATTTCTTTCCGGGCGCAGCAGGCGTTGGAGACTACGCAGGGCCTGGCGCGGCGTCCTCACATCAATACTTCCTCGCCGGGAACACGATGAACCTCGGACCATACAGCGCTACACCATCATCGGATCAAGGAGCCCCAGGCGTGATGAATGAGTACGATGGTGTTCCGACGGCAACAGGGATGCTACCGTATGGTCAAGGATCATCCTCCGGCGCTATCGACCAGTCGTTCTTGGGTTTTGAGCTGCCGGATCAGGAGATCAACATTGACGAGCTCCATGCCTTTCCAGACCAGTGCGCTATGGAGGCACCTCTGCTTGATCAGTATTACAGCGCAGACCCGCACAGCGCATATGCATGGCCGCATGATCGTTGATGGACTTCTTTGTAATGTAACGTAGCTAGCGATTTGCTCGCACTTCTTTGTAATGCTACTAGTTGAAATCGGCGCGGCGACACGCCGCGGCCTTCATGAAAAATATTATGTATGATTTGTTTTCTTATTTTAGTGGCACAATGTATATTGTAAATAGGTTTTGGAGGTCCGAATTGTTAAAAAAAGCACGCGCGTCCTAGACGCGCGCCTGATGTTCCGTCCGTAAGCAGCACGTGGCGCATCCTGAGTGTGTCCTTCCTCGCGCGTGAGTTCTCCGCTCGCCACGTGCACGTCAGTGGCGCGTTGCTCCTTCCGCTCCTCCCGCTGGCTAGGCTGGATGTGTCTTTTTCCATTTTTCTCTTTTGGTTTGATCAAAAAAATTAAATATCTTGCGAACTGAGTTTCCAAATCGTAATCCGTTTTCGGGAATGGATTAGTCGCGTCGAGATCTTCAAAACTAAATCTCATATTGATATGTTTAGAGAAACTTTTTTTGTGCACTGCCCGAAGTGTGTAAATTGCACTGCTTTGTTTCCTGGTGCACTGCCTCGAATCGGCAGTGCACTGCCTTCTCTTTTATGGTGCACTGCCTTCTCTTCTGTGGTGCACTGTCATGGATGTGGAGCACTGCCTCGGATCGGCAGTGCACTGCCTTCTATTTTGCGGTGCACTGTCTCGGATCGACAGTGCACTGTCTTCTCTTTTTACGGTGCACTGCCTCGGAGCAGTGCACTGCCTTATTTTTCGGTGCACTGCCTCAGACCGACAGTGCACCGCCTTCTCTTTCACGGTGCACTGCCTCGATCGACAGTGCACTGCCTTCTTTTTTGTGATGCACTGCCGCAGATGGGTGCACTGCCTTCTCTTTTTGCGGTGTACTGCCTCGAATGCGGCAGTGCACTGCCTTTTTTCCGGTGCACTGCCTCAAATTGGACAGGACACGTGCATGCTACATATATACACCTACAAAATATTAATTAGAAATAATTTTATATGCAAGCAGCTGCCTTGCTCGCTTAGGACGGATCGATCGTTGAGCTACTGTCTCGCTCGGCCGGACGGATCGATGTTCAGCGTGGCTGGCTGGCTGGCTCGCTGACGTTTCGGGCGGGCGTGCTGCCCGCAGGCCACGTGGATGGCAGGGAGGGGATCGCACGCTGGGCTCTCTCGGCTTGCTCGCATGCTCCAGGTTCCGCGCCGACGTGCGCGCTCACGCTAGTCGTTCCCTTTGGAGGTTCTGGTGTAGTGCATTGTACTTTTGGGCAACTGATAACAAAATTGATATAATATGGTTCAAGTTATGGCGCTGGTACCATAAGTAAAAATATAGATGGATACTTATGAACAAAATAGCTGCCAGCCATTACAAAGTCAGATGAAGAATTCCACAATATTTTGTAGAACGAATTGAGGGGAACCTGAATGTCGTGACCCCAATTTTTAGGGCTGCAAATAGTGATACTGCAGCCTATCTCAGTAAAAAGTATCTAATATATTTTGCAGTTACCACATGAATATTTAACCAGCAGGAAGTATCTAGTATATTTTCCAGTTATGACATGAATATTAAATTTGTTTCCCTCACTGAAACGCAAGAATGAACATGTTATAATAGTAAACAAATATATATAACATGAAATCAAATTTAGATATGTGCATAAAATCCATCAATTCTTATAGAACTGAAAGAACATGTTGTCACTATCTCTGAAATGCTGTAGTAAACTCCCAACCAAGGATCCGAAGGCAACCTGGCAAAAATAAAAGCAACATACGGGATCAGGCAAAGGGGAAAGGCCAGTGACTCATTAGCAATAGATCCTAGGGTAAATTGAATATCAATATGCATATTCATATAGAGAAAAGGAGAATCAATCCATCTGGAAAAAATTGTAACCAAATGAAACTATTGATTTGTATGATTAATTATTCTCAAGGAACAACCTTTATACAAACAGTTGTTTCCACAGCCTAATAGTTGTCGGAAAGATCGAAAAATACCTTTTTTGGTCAACCATACGAAACAATGTATCCTGAATATCACAATGGCTTGTAGTTACTTCATAATTATTTAGCAAATGGTCCAAGCAAATATTTTTTCAAAGAAGTCCCAGGCAAATAATGTAACCACCATTATCACACCATAACAACACATTAATAGATTTATGCCTCATGTTGAAGCAATTAACAGCTGTAATGGAATCACATCCAATATCCAAATCAAAGAAGAAAGGCAAAGAACATATCATATATAACTTCTACAGTTGTGCTAAAACAGCGACACCTAATTTGTAACTGAGGAAGTAGATAATAGGAATGAGATAATAATGAAGTCTTGCTGCAATATAGGATACGTGTTGAATAAGAATTAGGACACCAATGCCTCGACTCTTTACAGGTGAAGGGGCAACACTGCTATTATCCAACAGCCAGATGAGCTGATCGATAGACTAACCTGCCTAGTGCTAGCTTAGTCACATTTAGTTTGAGCATGCACAGATGGTGACAGTAGGCAAGGTCTTTCACTTTAACAACATGCAAAGGGGCTACAGATATTGATGCATGTCAATTACTTTTTAAAACGTGATTTCCTTTTATTTTAAACAAAGCAACAGAGAGCAAGGGCAGACCACAAGGAGCTCAGGTAACAACAGCAAGCATTCTTTTAGACACTTCTAGAGGAAGAAATCATCGATCTGGATGACCTGTAATCAGCGTTGCAGCAAAGGGTACTGTAATATGTACTGTTAGCAACACAGATAAGAACGTGGTTAAAACCTCATCTATGCTCTTTGCCGTTTGAAGCTGGACATGCATAGAATTTCAGTTTGGTTCGAGAACCTCAGGGCCAAAAGAATAGCTAGCAACTTTCTCACCTGCAGTAAAAATTGGTATGGTGTTACAGGTATGGGTGGTTTACCTCAAAAGTTAGATAATGTAGAAGGCTGTTTACAAACTTTTGACCATAAAATCGATGTTCCTAGAATCTTAACAGAACGGAACACCTGCTTGAGTGTTTTACATCAGTCAATGTGAATACATAATCAAAATAACCAAACTGACTTGATATATCAACTCCTTTTTTTCCCATCAAAGATATTTTTTGCTTAACTGATGGATATAAGATAAGTGCCGCTCTAGGAAATTCCTGGTACTCCAATTTCTTCTTTGAGCATGCCAGAGCCACCAGATATAGTGATGGTCAATCTCCTGCGATTTCCGTTAAGAGAATATAAGTGCATAGTGACACAATATATGAATAGATAGATTGGATAAAAAAATATGAGAAGCAAGTACTAACTGAAACTGAATGAATAAACATCTACTTTAAAAATGTAACATAAGTATGATGGCGTCTAAAAAAGTATGGTTTGCAGCCCATGCAAGTTGCAACTCAATTTGTACAAAAAAAAAATCCAGAAGCAACATTTCAATAGATTTTCAATGCGAATGCAGTTTATGAGTTTTTGTGCACAGTAAATCTGGAATAATACAAAAGCCTGGGTCAACAGATGATCATTGTAGACTAAGTTAATACTACAAACTATGGAAATATTAAAGGTAATTAGTCCTACATTTGAAGTTTGCCGAACTTCCACCATATGAAGAACCACCAGTTCGCCGAAGTTCCATGGCTCGGCCACCTAACAAACAGCAGCGGCATCCTCATTTTATTCAAACTACAATCTAAATGGCTACTACTTGCTGCGTCAAGCCATCAACTATCCATTCATCTACAGCAAAAAAAAGAGTGAGATGGTGTACTGTATTCAGAAATTAAGATAAGGAGATTTTGTAGAGAAATAAAATTAGGGCGAGCCAGAGAGCATGGAGTGCATCATACCTATTTTTCAATAGATCTCAATGTAGATAGAAGACTAATGTTGAGAAAGTCAGGAGAGGAACAGCTGACAAAACATGAAAAATAGCAGCCCTAATCAGCCATTCCCGAATCAGAGTACACTATTAAAGTGCAGTATTAAAACAGATTCAATAAAATTCAAATAGCATCAAAATTTTGCACATTAAATTATCAATGCTAATGATTCCAGTAGCTCAACATGTGGGTGAAAAAATTCAAAGCTCGCAACAGTTAGTACAATGTCTATGTCTATCAACAGTTAAAACACAACATAGATTGTGATAGACAATTCTGAGAAACGTCCCATTTGCAAGATAACGTGGCCGGCTTGATAATTTTGAAAAAGCTTCTGATCTGCCTCAAATTAAAACACAAAACGTACTCCAGGATCGTGAGAAGAACAGAGGAGAGTATCGGATATTCACTTTGGAGCTCGGCCTCATATGCTCCCGTTATGAGCAAAAATATTTCAAAATTTTAAAACTCATCAAAAAAATCTGAAAAAAATCATGCACGTACATGACCATGGTTCGCACCACCGTATTTTTTTTCGCGCCGAAATGATATCGTACGCGCCCTGTACAAAAATGACAAATTTCCTGTCAGAAATTCAAAATTTGAATCTCATTTTCTGACAGGAAATTTGTCATTTTTGTACAGGGCGCGTACGATGTCATTTCGGCGCGAAAAACAATACGGTGGTGCGTACCATGGTCATGTACGTGCATGATTTTTTTCAGATTTTTTTGATGAGTTTTCAAATTTTGAATTTTTTTTTGCTCATAACGAGAGCATATGAGCCCGGGAGCCAAAACTGCACTCTCGGAGAGTATGCACTAATTACCTGGGAGTGAGGAAGAAGGAGTCAGGGTAACGGCTAAAGGTGGCCTGTGGTAGTCCGGGATGGCGGATGCAATTAGTAACGCAAGACAATTAAGATGTTCAGCTCACGGATCTGATTAAAAAAAAGAGCAAATGCATGTTGCGTACCTAAGGATTATCCGGACTATTGTTGGCAGATCGATTCTGCCTGATATTGATGATGTCGCCGAGTTTGGCCGCTGCTGCATGTCGAGGAGGCATGTGGCTGATGAAGAACGCGTGCGCCTTCTCTCCATGAATCTTGTAGATCCCCATCGCCACTCTCCTCAGGAATCGCTGCCCGCGACGGCCCATGCAGCCAGGCGCTCGCTGGAAGAGAGATGGGGGCAGTGCTAGGCGGCGATCTCGCGCACCGGCCGTCTACAGGTTGTCGGCTCAAGGGAGCAAATCGGCCCGATAAATGGGGAAACAGAGGGGAGAGGTGTCCGTACTTGGATGTCGAACTTGGAGATGCCGGAGCCATCGAGCAGGAAGGCGTACTCGCCAAGGGTCTCCACGATGTCCACCTGCGCGCCGCCGTTGACGCCGTGCACGCAGGGCTGTTCGTGCCCATGGCCGTGACGCAGCTGGAGAGGAAAGGCGAATCGCCGGGGTAGGGAGGAAGATGACTGCGGGGCGCGTTGTTTGCGCCAGAGCACGACGGCGGAGGTGGCCGGACCTCGCCGTAGTCAGGGGCGACGGTGGCGGCGGCGACCAGCAGCGCGGGAGCGAGAGCGAGAGGAAAGGATTGTGCGTGGTTCTTTGTAGTGAAGTCCCTGACGTTTCCACCTTTTGCAAATAAGTCCATCTCCTCGAGAAGTCGTGGTTTGCGGAGCAATTTCTGGATTTTTGAGGGGTGTTTTTGCAAATGTGCCACAGTACTGTTCAACAGTGTAGCATCTACAGTGACGCGAGCGCTCACAGCTCGCGGATTCGCTCGTCTTTCATATACTTAGTAATGCAAGAGCCCTGAATGCCTCATCTGATGTGGCGGCTTGTAACGAGAAAGCAATTTGATTTAATTTTTCATGAGCTTTGTGAATGATATGTTGTGTTAATGCTTGACAAAGAAATTTTCGTATTGCAATACTTGCATCGGTATTCTTTCTTTCAATTTGTCTTCTGAGTAATGGTACTTGATAGATGATCAAATATGTGATGTGCACGGTCCATGCATGCTCACGGTCCATGCATGCTCACAAGCAAGTGCTCGTGATGTACCCCAACCTACGGCTTCTACAACAATCGGTCCAATAACAAGAGTAAGAGTCAAATTTATCCATGCTAAGGATGACTCCAACGGACCGACCCAAACGGACGCGCGTTTGGTCCGCGTTTTGTCCGTTTGGGTTGGGGAACGGACGTGCGTCCGGCCCATATCCGCCCCTTTCTGGCCAGTGCCCCCAACGGGGCCGACGCATTGAGTCCGCTTGCCATTTTTTTTCCCCAAACTTTATTTTAATATTAGGATTACATTTTTAGAAACTAAAATTACATAGTAAATTTAGGACTTCCTCCTAAGATTAAACCCTAAAAGCTAAACCTAAACTTGAAGAAAATTAATAACAGACCACCGGCCGGCAAGGGGGAAGATCAAAGAGGGGTTGCGGCCTTGAGGAACATCACGCAGCATGCCCGTTCTGCAACGGACTTGCTGGCTCTTACTTCATCGCGGCCATGGCCAGCCAGGGCTGGCTGACTCAATCTTCTTTGATCATTTTGTAGCTACGAAACACGTAGCGGGCGCCGATATAAGTGAAAAATGAGCCGCACATAGGCGGCCACGCCGGCGGGGATATGACATCAGGTGGAGCTGCCTGCTCCTTTCGCGGCCTCGGCCGCCGCCAAGGCCTCCCGGTGCCGTTTGCGCCTCGCCGCGCGCTTCTTGGACTCTTCCGCGCGGCGCATTTGCTTCATCTCCTCCTCCACTGCAGCGTCGGCATAGGCGCGCGCGGCGGACATGAACGCGGCCGCCCTCTGCGCGTTCAGCTACATGTGGGCTGAATCCACCGCCTCCTCCTCGGTGATGTGAGCATGGCCGCCCACGCCAATGGGAGGCTCCGGCCGCGAGCCATCCCCCACGACACCGGCCGCCGCGACAGCGGCCGCCGCGACGCCGGCGGCGTACTCTTCTTCGTCGCTGTCGACGCAGTCCGCGAACGCCGCCTCCACCGCACTCCTCTGGGCGTCCGTCAGGCGCGGGCGCGGCGGCTGGGGAATCATGCCGGCCCATGCCGGGCTGGTCGCCATCCGGCGCGAGAAGCTACCGCGATAGCGCCCACGCGCGCTCATACGCGCTTGCTCGACCTCGTCCACCAGATGCTGCGGCGGCGGCGGCGGCGGATCCATTCCGGCGCGTGGATCTGAGCTTGGAGATGGTGGCCGTCGTGGCTGGGGGAGGAGTGCTAGGTTTTGTGTGTGCCCTAGGGTTTGGCCGGCCGGCGCGATTTATACAGGTCCACCGCCCACAGTTATTCCGGGTAGGTGGCCGCTCTAGCAGTTGTAGTCGATGACACGCGGGGCCAGCGCGGACACGGGGAGGACGCAGGAACGGTCCGCGAGCGTCCGGGCCCGACGCATCTGTGGCCCAAATTTGGGCCAGGAATGCGTCGCGGCGGACAGAAAACCGGACCGGGGTCCGTTTGCGTCGCCCCGTTGGGCCGTGTTTTTTGCCCCCGCGGACAGGAACGGAGGCGCGCAGACTCGATGCGTCGCCCCGTTGGAGACATCCTAAGGTGAATTCACTCCTATCTATGTGTGATCTCGACACTCCTTTGAATGGTTTGCTATTTCATTCGGATACCTTGTGTGTGCTAAGGTACAAGCCTCATGAAGATACGCCACCAAGTAATGGAGATGGACAAGGGTTGAGCCAAGAGAATGAAGAAGAAGATCAAGAAGTCCCGGGTCCCGGTACTACCGCTGCCGACCGCCGGTACTACCGCCGCCCGTCCACCGGTACTACCGCCGCCACTACCGCTGAAGACCCGAAGCTCCTAAAGTCCGCTGGTACTACCGGTTATTTCACCTGTACTATCGAACCTGCGCAAGCACCGGTACTACCGGGATGAAATCGCCGGTACTACCGGCCTGCGCGTCTGTCCCTGGAGTCGGCCGGTACTACCGGCCAGTTCGCCGGTACTACCGGCGCTGCGCGAGCCTGTGTGCTGAAATGGCCCTTGAGCCATGTAATCATAGTCACTCATCTACTTTTTCTCATCTAGACTATAAATAGGTGCCTCCCACCTCAGATCTAGGGTTAAACTGAGATTAGACTTGAGTTGAGCTTTGCTCCTTTTCCACCCATGATGGTGTTGCCTCTTAGGAGATGAATCAAAACATCCCCTTGTGGAGATGAACCAAGGCCTCACTTCGTGGAGAAGATCCCTATAGTGAATTCAAGACTCCTCCTTGTAGTTGCGATTACTCGCCAATCATTCCTCTTGTGGTGATTGGACTGGTAGGATTGACCGGTGAGCGAAACGATCTAAAGAGTAAGGTGTATTTGGAGAAGGAGAATCGGGGCTGCCCACAGGGACTTGTTACCGATTGATTTCGTCCGGATTTGCTTTGCTAGTTACCTTTTTTGTGCTTTTCTCCTCGTTTTGTTCTTCGTGTTCATCGTTCCCTCCGCCTAAATCCGTGAAGATCGGGACCTACCCCACATCAGCTCGGTTGCTTCAAGCCTTCAATATAATTTTTTGAATGTTCAATCGATACTTGGATTACTCAGCTAGAAAAAATGAAATTGTCTAGCATCAAACTTGCGATCGATTACCATCTGGTGTAGGTTAGAAGCTAGCAATCGATTCTTAGGGTTGTTTGTATGTGTCGGGTAGTCTCCTCTCATATGTCTGAATTGAGGCTTTTGGGGCTTCGTTTGGTTAATGTACATTAGGTCATTGTTTATGGAAAATTTAGCAATCAGTGTCTAAGTAAATCATCCTCTAGGCCACTGATATTTCAGAAGACCATTAGGGCGACTGGGCATCAGAGACGATGGTGGCCACACCACTGGCTTCTTCTCTGACGGCACGGTGCCTTACCCCACCATCTATTCCCTCGTGAAATCTAATGGGCGATCATCCTCCAATCGATGAAATTTTAAAGGAACTTCACCAGGCAGAGCGGAAGCTACAAATTCCCTTGACAAGCTCACATGTTAGCACTGCGGCAAGATAGAATGGCACTCCGGCGAGTCAAGCCTGGTGCGATCAAGCACCATGGTGCGTACGGACGCCGGCAACGATCCAATCAAAGTTCACACTTTGTGATGATCTTGAGCACGAGGGATGAGTGCGACTGCAAGAGAGGTGGCACCTTCAAACGAGAGCGGCTACTTCACATGCATCGATGAGGATCCACTCCCAATCTTATAACCCCAAATGTAGGGAATAGCACACATCCATGTGAAAGTAAAGAGTGTCGAACCACGAGGTTTAAACTACTTATTCTCTCAAATCAAAGTCACAGTTATTAGTGAGATAAGTTTGTGAGCTTGTGTGTTATTATTCATCTTCATGCTCAATGGTTTTTCCTTAGTTCCGACGAGGGAATATTAACCTGGTAGTCCCAAGACATGGAGACGGACCAGCAGGCCCAGTGTGGCTCGTGGCCTATACAAGCCTTTCTTCTTCGACAGTGCCAGATCAAGACCAGGTTTGGGTCGGCTTTCACATCGCAAACCGGATCCGATAAGAGTTCCTTGGCTACACAATGCGTTGACATGCATGCACTTATACAGTTATACCTGTATTTATAATATTCCTCATATCTATGATTTATTTTGTGTCACAGTGTTTATGAGAGAGATTGAGTGAATCCAAGAACCCGGTCCTTCTTCCTACTTGTAACTCCTATTTAATTTGCTTTGTTATTTGAATTCTTAGTTTGCTTGTTGGTTTGGTCCTCCTCAAGAAGTATCTTAGTTCCTTTATTTTGTTTAGAGCATAGAAAACTTTGTTAGTGACATTATAGTTGAGAGAATAAATAGCTTTACGTTCTTACACCTATAGTTAGATACTCTTTACTTCCATATTGATAGGTTTACAACTATCCCCTGCATTTTGGGGTTATCAAGCGTTTGAACCTCTTAGAGGAGTCGAGGCCTCCGACATACCACCATCGCTTGTTTACTCACCTCGGTCAAACCAATAACAGTGCCATTTGAGTAACTCTGCGCAGACCATGCCACGTCAAGAGCTTCGAGCCCAACAAAGAGGGAGGGCCAACGTGCTGCCAATGGCTCACCCCTATTGCCGCAAATGGAGCTCCATGGTTCCACCCGGTTGAGCCAACGCAACTCATGCCACCCCAAACCGGTGATTCCGCCAAATCAGTCGCTCCCCGAGGAAAGGCCCAACAATGGAGAAAACCATCACATGGAAATCAATCTCCAAGCCGCAAGAAAGATCCGAAGGCAACAAGAAGACTGTGTTTGGTTCGCCTTCCATGAGGAGTCGTGCTAGCTCCGTAAGGAAGGCATCGCTGAGTCCAAGGCCGCCTTGTCCTGATGAAGTAGTAGTGGATGACTTAGGTCTCCCCGGAGGTCACGAAGACGCTCTATGTGATCATCCTCTAAAGAAGAAGAGAGCGACATGTGCGCTTGGAGTGAGGGTCGTCGCCATTCGAGGAGATTGATGTGGGAAATCCGAGAAAGGTTCAAGCAGCCCACCATCAAGCCGTTCAAGAAACCCACCATCAAGCCAATTCTCCGGTGAATTCAAAACCCCTCCAGTCAATGTAAGTGCACACCACCGTAGGTCGCCCTAGAGGCGGCGGTTCCACCAATGTGCAACCTTTTCCTACTCTCACTAACGGAAATGGAGCTTGGTTCTTCAACCAAACGCAAGGTTCCATTTGGTCCTGAGAACACCTCCGGACATCTACATCGCTAACTTCCCCATGCAGTCAAACGAGCTCTTCACTCTCAGGCAAGGACGTGGGGAAATCCATAAGCTATTTCCTTTAAACGTTCTCCACAACATAAAGCTAAATACTGAGCACCTGGGTATCATAGTCATCAAGGCCTTCATGTAAGCCTTTCAAAAAGGAGAACTGAACAGAGCCCTCGATCTTCATCCGCCGAAAAGCACGAATGGGTTTAATGCCATGGTGGAGGAATACGGGAGAGGAAGACGACGATCTTACCTAAGACCGGGTGAAAGCATCATCCCAAGGCCAGAACTTCGAGACATGTTCTAGAAAGACACAAGATGGTCGTCATTCCCACCAAAAGGAAAAGAAAACCATGGCCCTCGATGCCCCGCCTCAATCCTTGAACAACCCGCGGGGCCAAGATCAGGGTATTCACACGAACTGAAGAAATGGTGCAAGTTTCACATGAGGGAACGGTATTGGTCTCCTGTGTGTCAATAAGGATGTGTAGGTAGGATCTCACTTATGCCACTTATAGTTCACTTGGAGCTTTCAATTCAAAATTTAATCCAAATTTGGAACTCAAAACCCCCGAATGAAGTGTAAGTGTGATAAGTGGGATCGACTTACACATCCCAAGAGCAGTAGTTTCTCACTAGGAACGGCACAAGCTTGGTTCATCAACCAAAACAAAGGTTACATTCGGTCTTGGGAGCTCCTCCGAGACCTCTACATCGTCAACTTTCAAGGAAATTTCAACCTACCTGTGGTAGGATGGTTAGTAGGGTGGTTGTACCCAAGCCCATGATACGTCTCAAACGTATCTATAATTTTTGATGTTCCATGTTTGTTTTATACCAATTGTTACATGTTTTGCATCTACTTTATATCACTTTTATACATTTTTTGGGACTAACCTATTAACAAGATGCCGAAGTGCCAGTTCCTGTTTTCTGCTGTTTTTGTATTCCAGAAAAGCTAGTCTGGAAATATTCTCGGAATTGGACGAAACTACACGGGGGTGCCTATTTTTCCAGAACACGCCTGACGGAGCGAAGGAGCAGCAGAGGAGGGCCACCAGGGCCCCACACGCCAGGAGGGCGCGGTCCCCCCTCTGCCGCGCCCTGGGGTGGTGTGGGCCCCTCGGGGGTCCGCAGCCGCCGCCCTTTCGCCTACTTATTCCCCCGACGCGAAAACCCTAAGTGCCTGAGCAAATATCCACGAAAAGTTCCAGAGACGCCGCCGTCGTCAACCCTAGCTCGGGAGGGTTCAGAACCTCTTCCCGGCACCCTGCCGGAGAGGGGAATCATCACCGGAGGCTTCTACATCGCCATGCCTGCCTCCGGAGTGATGCGTGAGTAGTTCATCCTTGGACTACGGGTCCATAGCAGTAGCTAGATGGTTGTCTCTCCACTTTGTGCCATCATGTTTAGATCTTGTGAGCTGCCCTACATGATCAAGATCATATTATTGTAATGCTACATGTTGTGTTTGCTGGGATCCGATGAATATTGAATATTATGTCAAGTTGATTATCAATCTATCTTATATGTTATTTAAGATCTTGCATGCTTTCCGTTACTCGTAGATGCTTTGGCCAAGTAGATGCTTGTAACTCCAAGAGAGAGTATTATGCTAGATAGTGGGTTCATGTCTCCGTTTAACCTGGGACAGTGACAGAAAGTTCTAAGGTTGTGGATGTGCTGTTGCCACTAGGGATAACCTAACGATGCTATGTCCACGGACATATGTGTTTGTTTACATTACGCAGTTTACTTAATGCAATTATCCGTTGCTTGCAACTTAATACCAATGGGGAACTCGGATGACAACCCGGCGGTGGATTATTAGTCATAGATGTTGTTGGATAACGATCTATATATTATGTCGTAATGCCCAATTAAATATCATAGTAGTCAACATGTCATGTATATGCATTGTCATGCGCTCACTATTCGTCAATTGCCCAGCTGTAATTTGTTCACCCAACATGTTAGTTATCTTTTATGGAGAGACACCACTAGTGAACTGTGGACCCCGGTCCATTCTTTTACACTGATTAAACAACCACAAACTGCAAACTGTTCCTTTTTCATTCTCTGCAATTTAATACTCATTTTCCACACCATACGTTTAATCCTTTGTTTTTAGCAAGCCAGTGAGATTGACAACCTCACTGTTTCGTTGGGGCAAAATAGTTTGATTGTGTTGTGTGCAGATTCCACGTCAACAGTCCAGACTCACTGCGATAGCTATTTTTCTGGCGCCGTTGACAACCTTCTGAAGAGTTGCTGCTCCTACTAGTTCGATAACCTTGGTTTCTTTCTGATGGAAAACTTGCTGCTGACTACATCATACCTTCCTCTTAGGGTCTCCCAACGAACGTGTGTTTCACGTCATCAGCCCACCAGAGTTTAAACCCCAGGTTTGACGTTGGTGTTTCTCATTTAGGCGGAATATTCTCTACTGGGAGGCGACCTCGTCGACAACGAGGCACCCGTGGTAACTTCGTCAATCTCAAGACCTGATCCGCCAGCTCGGTCTCTAGGAGGTGATCATAGAGGTAGGGTGTGCGTGCGTTCATTCATAGGGGTGAGTGTTGTACTGTGTTTCGCCAAAAAAAGGAAATCCGTGTGCGGTGATGGGTTGGTGCAGGGTGATCAGCCGGCGGTGAGGCGGAGTCAGAGGCCGCTGCTAGCTTGCGGGTCAGATCTGGGCCAGCGGGGCCGGATCTGGCGGTTGCTTTATGGGCCTAGTTGGGCCCAAGCTCTGAGGGCTACGTTTTCTGGCATGCTCGTTGTGCTGCTGCTAGGTGCGACCTCGCGGGGCTTCTGGGCCTCAGATCTTTGGGGACGGTGGTTTGGGGGCTCGGGAGAAATCGACTGCCGGCACCGATGCGGTGGCGCCTGTGTGTATCGCCACATTCCCATCTGAGTACCGGGGAAACCCTAGGACTAACTCGCTGGTCTGGGCAGCAGCGTCGTTTTTACGTCGCATCCCTTTTTGAAGATGCCGCCTTGGTACTCTGGGAGTGCAAGTAGTGTGGTCAATTTTTCTTTCATGTTGGGCATGTTTGTGTTGTTACCCAACATTTTCTTGTGTTTGAACTCATGTATGGTGTGGTCGCTTTATTTATTTGTAAAGAGTGGCGGAAGCCTATTTCAAGGTTAAATCATCTCTTCGCTCTCGAGCAAGGCGTGGGGAATCAGGAAGCCAGAGACGAACGACCCAGGCATCACGGCCATCGTAATCAAGAGGCGCCGAAACTGACGGATACAGAACTCCAGCCAGTCCCTAGCAGTCGCGAAAAGTAAAGTCACACCATCAGATATCCGGAAGGAATACATACAGAGACGATCGAAAGGAAAGGGGAAAAAGAACAGGAATCATGAGATCACGGTACGAATATACTACGACAGTCGATCCGTGATCGGAAAAAATAAAACAAAAAATGTGCAGCACGAAACAACCAAGACACGCGCGAGCAAAGGAGGGAGCGAGCGATTCCTGATCGATCAGCGAGGAATCATCGATCAACAGGGTATCTTAGAGGTGAACCATGTCATGACATGGAGCGGCGCCTTGACGAGCTCCACCGCCGCCTCCAGCAGCAGCGTCACGCACAGGCAGCACGGGCAGATGCACGAGATCGGCAGCCTACGCACCAACGGATCACATCAGTCAGACAAACAGGAACAGGTTGCTGGCGAACTGCAGAGCAACAAGGAATAGGAAACGAGAGGTTCTGGGAAGGAAGGAGGCGCGCGTACCCGATGATCCAAATGATGGCGCCGACGATGGAGACGAGGACGGCGACGAGCGCGAAGGGCAGGCCGAGCAGGAACCCGAGCGGCCGGCAGCCGCGGTCGCGGTCGCCGTCGCCGCCACAACAGCAGCAACCCATCTTCCTCCGCGTGCGTACGAAGGCTGGTCAATCAGATCGGTCGCGCGTCGCTGTGGTAGGCGTGATCAAAGTGCGTACAGAGACGGAGGTATATCAAGGATTCGGAGGAGATGGGCTGGGCCGCCGGTTCCGCGGTCGCTTTCCTCATCATCCGGCTTGAATTTATCCAGGTGCGGAAATGTTAGCAATAATGCTGTGCAGATGGGCAGACGGCAACGACGAAATCGGGTAGGGAGACGCTGGTCCGTCGGTGGACCAAACGACGGTCGAGATGGCGAAGAGAAGCTGCCCGGAAGCTGCGACGTCAGTGTTTGACCGGTGAGGCAGTTCTATTGAAGACGCCGGCGACCGGGGACGCGTGCTGGCCGAACTCAGGGTAGGTTTAGCTTGGATCCATGGACTAATGACACCACGTGATGCGTTGGCATTGACAGCGAATGATCGGCCGAGGCGGTTGCGCCACCGGCTCTCACGTGCTCGTTTGGATTCTTTCCAAACGGCTGTTTCAAATGTTCCCCCTGGCAAAATCGGAACACTACAAAAATAGCAGAGGAAAGCTCAGTGAGACGAAATTTCAGGATTGTAAAGCTTGAAACGTTCAGGACGAAACAGGATCGGATCAATCATATTCTATATTGATCACTCTCTTACAGAAAAAAGAATACATGTATTAGTCAGCACCACCCCAAGTATTGGTAATGCACTAATGCCCATCCGCAAATGCGGTACAGAGGTGAAAATGCTTGGCATTTCTGAACCATATCTAGACTGAAGAATTCAATACTTCTTGTGATGAATGATTTACCATGTTCTCCAGTATTCTTCAGCTCGCGCCAACGACACATTCCCTCCCAGCAGCAAATTTCGCCTCGAGCTGGTAACAGTCCTGCTGGCTACTGTACAGAGCACGGACTTTACAAATCCGAGCGCTTCTGCATCCAAATTGGCAAACATCATTCCAACTAGCCTGAGCATTCAACAAAAAAACGCACCGTACTGAAGCGTCATTACAGGAACTGAACACGAGAACTGATATTTAGTACATAGCAGGAATCTTTGCAATGGGTGTATTATTGCGTGTCATGTCAATTCGCTAGCATGCAGCAACGGGAGTGAAAGTGACATGGAAACAACAAAATACTGTAGATTTGTGTTGATCCTGATAACAGAAGCTTATCATGGGCAAGACAGTGGGTCGACCATCGACTCATTTTGTTTAATTGGTTCTTCGCTTCCCACTAATTTTGTTCATTTCGTAACCATAGTACTTGCATTAGTTGTGAAGCAAAATAACTGGGATGGGTTGGTGGGAGCCACTATACCAACGCAACTTGAAACCCTAATAGGTTCTAGCCCATCAAATACTTCAAGGCTAATCTAACATAAACTTTGTTCATCCCTAGTGCCTCGAAATGTGAGACCAGCTGGCAGGTGGATCCTAACTGTCAACCACTAGAACACTTGGCGAGGACTAACCCCCACGCATGGAGCATCCTTTTTCTTCTACAATCTTTCCAAGTTCATGAAAACTATGCAAGCAAGTAAATGAGCTAAATTTGGCATCATAACCAAAAAGAAGAGTTTCTTATCTTTTCAAAATAATAGATGTGTTTATGTATGTCAAATCAAAAGAGTCCAATAAAAAGAAAATCATAAAAGCATTAAATCTTGTGCTCAAAATGACAAAGGTTAATTTGTAAGTTAAGTCAGTGTGTGTAAAGCAATTGACGGTTGTTTCCTTGTTGGCATCCATTGACATAGGTCTAAGGTCTATTTAACGGGGAAAAAAGTAGAGTTTCAGTGTACTAGAATACCACTGCAGTACATACCAAGCTACTCATGCATTCATCGGGTAGACTTGGCCATTCAACCTGCATTCTCTTTCTCCATCTCTACAACACAAGCTAGCCTCTCGTGCACCTGTGAAGTGTATACCATAAGTTTAGATAGATCAAAAGGCACTGGACAAACAATAAATAGTACCTCACCTCTGAAAGTTTACTTGCATCTTCATGTTTAAACTCCTCATCGTACCTGAATAACAGCAACTATAACATTTGATTCACATTAACATGAAATACTTGTAGACTCACAGTCGCAGTCAAGCTTACCATTCTCGGGGTATACCAGCTTCATCACGAGACAGATAGTTAAATGGACCCTTCACCACAATACCATACTCCTCTATTAAACCTACAATGTTAGAGAGACGATTCCATGATTCAACATAATTTCATGTTATTGTATATAGTGGAACATAAAGAACCAATCAAACCTCTAAAAGTAGAATCTGGGACACGGCCCATCATTTGGCATACTTTCAGGAACCAATGTAAACCTACAGAAACATGTGCAAGCTCTTCCTCTGCTACTTTTGACACAATTTCTGCAGATCTGTGATCCGCAAATCCAAGTAACTTTTGGACTAGTCTTGGTCCAGCATCAAGGCCTCTAGCTTCCTATAAGGTTCTAATCATCAACATATTATTCAACCGGAAAAGGCAAAATCTTCAACAAGCACTAGTCTAAAAGGATCTGGAACTTCCGGGTTCCAGCTAAGCAGGTCATAATCAATGAATTTTGGACAATACCACACAGAAGGAAGATGATCTGGTACCTGTACTAGAGGTATCACTGCCATCCTTGCAGAAACATCACTTGAGGATTTTGCACACTCATTCCACAGAAGATTGTGAACAGGCATATCGCCATATCTGTCAACAAAACTATCAAGATTTACAACAAACTGACATAGAATGTATGACCACAGGGCACAGGCAGAACTATGAGTGGTATAGCGATTTCACAATGTTTACATATACCGCCGCCTTCTTTGTGCTACTCACCTGAACCCAAGCTCTGCCAGGCGCTGCGAATACCACCGAAAATGCCGGCTCTCATCATCAGCCACACGTGCAAAATCCGCGAAGAAGCCATCGCCCAGGGTGTCCCGTAGCGGCGAGAAACGCACGACGGTGTCCCAAGCAAGATCGATGGCATTGAGCTCGACGTGCGCCAAGTTGTGCAGCATGTAAGCGTTCAGCGGGACGCCCATCGCCTTGTGCGTCGGGATCTCCTTGCGCGTGACCTGCAGCAGAAGCGAGAGACCCGACCTGCTCGATGAAATGCCCCGACGAAGAGAGGTACGAACGAGGTGGAGAGCATTTACCACGAGTGGCCTATCCGGCCTGGCAGGGTGGTCGGGGGCCTGGGCCAGGCCCACGGGGAGCCCGCCGGACGCCCACTGGGAGAAGGCGGCGTGGGTGAGCTGCGTCTTGGCGAGGGGGTCGGCGGTGGACAGGACGAGGGCGCCCATCTCGGCCAAGGACGAGCCGGCGACGGCGCCGGCTTCTGCTTGGTCTGGGACGCAGGGGCCGCTCGGGCCCCACGAGCGGAGGTCGCTGGGAAGGGCCCGGCGCCAGGCGTGCAGGCCTGGCCATGGGAGCGGTGAGGCGGCGGAGGCCCCGGTGGCGAGGAGGCGGCGGCGCGTGGAGCCATGCGGCAGTGGCAGCGCGGGTAGGCGCCGAAGCGGGAGCATTTGGCCGGTGGAGTCGTTTGGATTTGAGCTTGGTGGAGGTGTGTGGGGTGGGATAACGAACAAAAACTCCAGGTCAATGCCATAATACGGTAAACAGGATAATTTCCGCACCGTATTCGATTCCGAAACCGTTTTGAAGACTCCATATCCGGTTTTAAGTAATCAGACGGATAAGGATATCCGATTCCGAACTTGACACCCGATATGGTATAGGATATGATATGTTAAATAGCTCAAAATATGGATTATCTAGAAAATAAATAGGATTATCCGACGGTTTTAATCCGAATAATCCGATTTTCTACCGAAATGTCTAATGGAGAATAATTTGCAGTTAGCGAGTTGACGAGTTCGTCCGTTGAACAACAATTCATTAAATATTCATTATAACGAGTATGGAGTACAACTTAATTAGTTACTAGGTTATTAAATAATTATTTTGGTTGTATGGCTTGGCAATTACTTATACACGTACATTAGTTTTGTTTCCATTCTGAATCCCCGAATCCGCTCGTTTCCATTCCTGAATCCGCGACCACATATACGCATCCGAATCCGCATCGGGGCATTATCCGCTCCGATCCGAATTGATGAAAAAATGTGGTAAAGAATATGGTAGAGGCAAAATCCAATCCGATCCGTTTACATCCTAAGTCCACCGCTAGTGGCAAAATGTTGCAGGAAACAGAACAAAACCAGAAATTCACTTTGACTCCCGGCTCCTGTTATTTTTTTCAAAATTTAAAAATATGAAAACACTTCAAAAACATCTGAAAAAATTGGGCACAAACATATACAAGTTCTTAACATTCGTGAAAATTTCGGAAGGAAATGATACTTTCTGTGGTCTGTACAAAAAAGACAAAATCTGTGGCCGAAAAGAGATTTAAAAATACATTTTCCAAAACACAAATTTTGTCTTTTTTTACACCATAGAAAATGTTATTTGCTTCCGAATTTTTGCACGAATATTCAAAACTTGTATACGTGTGCCCAATTGTTTTCAGATTTTTCTCGAAGAGTTTTCATATTATTTTATTTCGAAACATATAACAGAGCATATGCACCCGGAGGCAAAACGTCTGTCTCAAAACAACTAAAATGGTTTTACATATCACAGCTTATTTTATTTTATTTTGAACATATCACAGCTTATTGACCGCACTAACTAAAAAATGAAAATCTTATAGCAACCACAGAAAATTCACTCGCGTGACAACCATTTTGTCAAGGTCCAGCAAACTCACATCTGTTTAAGGACAGATAATGCTGACAAACAAAAGTAAGGAACCATATACTCAAACCACTTAACCACTCACATTAGTGTAGGCTTTATGAGACAAGAAAGGGCCGTTTACTTGCTACTGTAAAGTGAATCTCCAGAATGCCTTTTGTTTGTGTGGGACGTAATTGACACTGATAGATTCTATCAGTGTCATGGAGGTAATGTCTCAGCTCAAACACGTGTGCAAAGATCTTAGAACAACCAGAAGTAAAACTCATGGGAAAGACGAATTATCCATGCTAATCCAACACAGCATAAAGTACAGACTAGCTAGTTCCAAAATAAACAAAAGAAATTACCCAACTATAACAATTTTACAATCTTACAACAGGGTGAGCTCTCCAGGTTCCTGGTCTTCTTCACCGGCCGTCTTTACTTCCCTGATTCGTAGGTTTCTTCTGTCCAATGTTAGATAACTTCCAGGGCAATGACTAGGTAAACGCAGCACTCTAAAATAAGTACATAACTGCAAATAATGGTACAGACGCATGAAATGCATGCGCGATCCTCCGGCATCCACTATGAGGCTAAAATAGGCCAAACATCAAGACAGACAGCAGCAGTAATCAGGCTTCCCTACATGGCCAAAATTTACAGATGGCAACGCTGACTCTTTCGACAATATCGTGCCAGAATCTTTGCTGAACTTACAAGTTATGATCTTCTGTCTGAAGTTAAGATCTGCAGAGAAAAGGAAATTGCAGATGTAAGATTACATCATTGTGGATGGTAAGATTTACTCTCATAATTAATTAGTCACTGTGTTTCCTACAGGATTGAAAAATGTGGTAACCAATCAACCTATAGACTGCACTTACGGCTAGATGCATTTTGGAAGTAACAGATGGGATAGCATTCATGTTTGGCGTGCTTGCGTCACAACATATATTGACAAAAATAAATGGTCTGTTCTGATGTAATTTTGGAAATCAATCTCGACAAGTGGCTACAATGTGAAGTACAAATTTATGATGCATGCGAAATTTGGATAAATGGTCATCTAAACTCGTGAGCTAGTCCAATATCGGAACGAGCTGAACAAAAATAAATGAGGTAGCCCTTTTTAAGCTCAAGAAGGTTCAGACAGTAGGAATATACATCTTTACAAGAATTTGATTAGCTTCTCAAAATTTAACTCACAAATGAAAAATCTTTTAACTGCAGTAGGACAATACCAGCATTCAACGATATAATTTATGTTGCACTTGTGACAGTGGTTAGTGAGTCCGCAGTGTGAATATCACAGCATGTTTCTTTCTGCTGCTACTAGAGACAAACATCGCTACGAATACTACAGCTGAATTTATACAGTTTAGTTCATTAAGTATTCGTGTAAACTTATATTCTTGCATGGTCCACAGTAGTACTAAAGAACGTTCCCACCTGAATTGCAAAACTATCTGCCACTGGCAGTCATACTAGTAACTCCTGACGGGCTGGACCAACATAGCCACAACTCATGAGAATAGCAAGGAAAGACCACCATAGCTATTTCTATGTTATTTTGGAAGTTGATATCCATAATAAGAAAAGCAGGTAATGTTAAGCTCAATGTTAGTCCAAGTGTTTAAAACGCATCTTTCAATTTCCAATTAGGATGTTTTGCAGTAATTTAGGGTTTAACACTAGCCAAAGCCAAAACAGTATGACCATGTAGGTAGACAGACAAACCAACACCAATGAACTCGTCCCCCAGAGCAAAACTAAAAGGGAAAAAAAAAAGGAAACACGAGCAAATCATGTTGGATCGCAAGGCTCGTAAGCATCACCTCAAGACAAAATTGGTTGGACCTTAGAGTTCTCACTGATCTTCATGAACTCCAACTAGGTAGCTAGTGCAATTAAGAAGGAAAAAGGAAATCACGAGAAGGGGGAAATACCAAAAAGCTTTACAGAAGATGCCACCATAGTTCAACAGAACAGTTATAGACAAGTATTAGTTCGAGCATAAGATGATGCCACCATAGTTCAATAGAACAGTTATAGACTGTTGACTTGGATAACCACATCCCAATATCTATACCTAATAATATTAAAAAGTGAGCAATGTTTCTCTCTTCGTCCGTCGTACAGTTTCCTTCGTACGTCGTGCTGCCCTTCGTTCGTCCCACAATGACACACATCACCCCCATGGGCCAAGGCCCAACGAAACACATCCAACCAGTTTTATTTTTGTTCGTGTCATCCTGTTGCATCCATGGCGCCGCGGACACGCGGCCATCTTCGGTTCCTCGCAGCTCGCCGAGGAGCAGCGTCAACCAAGGCCGGCATCCAAGAGACCATGTACCAGGTGTACATGTGCATCTTCTCATCCACTTCTCTACCCCTCCCAGATCCACTTCTTCCCACCGTGTGCACTCCTGATCTAGCCCCACCCTTCTCAGATTCTGTCAGGCTGCAGGCCGCACACCCAGCGCCACCGTAGCACACCGAAAAGGAGGAAGTGGAGCTGGCGAGCACAAGGCTGAGACTGGAGCTGGGCAAGGTCGGCATCACCTCCAGACTTGTCCTGCCCTTCCATCCCATCCAGGCACTTGGAGAGCAAACTGGAAGACCATGGCGAGGAGCATGGTGTGGCCGGACTGGACTGGCTCATAATTTTTTACCCGATTTGTTCATGGAAGTTTTTATTAATGTTCAAATACTGCAGAAAAAGACATGTAGCAAGTTTGGCCATGAGATCTCCATGGTGATTGATTGTTATGTTGTTCAAAAAATGCAGCAACATATGACTACATCCAAATTACTCCATGGTCTTCATATATCCTTGTTTAAGAAATATGGATGTGATTCTATACAAAATAAAATATTTGTTGGAATATCTAATCCTGATCATGTTCATTGTCAGCATAGACATCCAGTACATCAGAACTTGATTTTTTTTTCTTCTGATTCATAAGATGGTAAAGGGCATAAAAATGAATGGTGAAAATATGGCACAGTTTTTTATTATGTCTGCACATGATCATACAAAAACCTTTTTCTGTTGAAACTTTGCATCAACACTTCGCTAATTGGAGGAAGCTACAGGCATTGCTAGGGTTGGGCCATCTGGTTGCTCTGCTGAAATTTAGGGGTTAATTTTGAAGAATTTGGTGCGCCTGGAGCTGACAATCATAACTGTGCAGCTTTCGTCAATGCGGTGATGAACTGGGCCGTTGCATGTGATAGAACTATAGACTAGAAGGAAATTTGTTTATCAGTTTCTTATCTTGCTCAGAATCCTCGAATCAGTGATACTTGTGGTTTTTTGCTTTGTAGTTAGCTCTTTCAGAATTCGACTATAGGCATCATTGCAGGGTGGAGGAATTTGAACAAAAAGATGGATAGGATTTTTTAATTAGTGATGTACGTGTTGTGTATTGCGTCTTTGTTGGTTTGCTCATTTTGTATCTTTTTCCTCCATAAATGCAGTCTAGGTTCATGGGTAGCCTGTACCTTAGTTAGCTCATATGTTTTGTTGTTTGCTTGTTTTTTCCAATTTTAGAGACCAAATTATTATCCACTTATCAAGATCGAAACTTGTTTGGCCATGGCAATGCATGGGTATTGTTTGCTAGTAACTAAAAACCAAATTCTACAATATCAAAAAAGAATGTGCCGCATATTTATGTCACAAACAAATATCATTTTCAAACATTTAAGTGGGCCAAGCGGAGAGAAGTTCCATAGCAGTATATTATATGCAAACTTCTTCGGTCCTTTACAAAATTATCAATGAGATGCCTCTATTATTTAAAATAATGTTTGTTTCTTTCATTAATATACCTCAAATTATTATCATGGATGTTTTTAAGATCATGAAGGCCTTCTCAGCTTTAAATGTTTGCATCATTACATGGCAACCAATATTATTTCCGGTCCTACTCTACGAGTATGTAAAGTAAGTTATTGTGTCATGTCTAACCTATGACCAAGAACAATGTCATCCTCAAGCATATCCATTTTATTTCTAATCTATGACAATAATAGCGCAAGACTGATACACATGATGTCGGCTAGTTTGTGACAGCAGTAATCTCAAATAGTACATCAAACTATCTAAGGCTGTCAGATCATCACACTCTGGTTCTTCTTACTTTTTGAAATATGCAAATAGCCAGACAATAGGACAATTAAAGCATAAACGTTAAATATTGTATTATTGGTAGTTAAGCCTAGTAAAAACACAACAGGTCATTCTGACTTTGCACAAATTAGCTGCTAATCTTCAGTGAACTAGCAACCTCTGAATGTCAGGTAAGAAGTCTAAGTTCTTGTAGTTTTCTACATGAAAAAAAGGTCCAAAAGCTACGCAACATGCAAAAACATGGCCGTTATCTATGTTTTTCATGCACTTAAAAGACAGAATACACCAATTAAATTATTGGAAGGGAGAATGATTGCCTGCTAAAGAAATATAAAATATACCTGGCCTATCGATGTTACGATTTGGGTGACTGTGCAGCATCAGAGCCATCTGCTGATGAACTATCGGAATCTGTATCTGCACATGCTTCTCAAGGTAAATTCCACGTGTTTTGCATATACTTCCTAAGAAAACCTTTATATAGAATAGTGCAAAATGTATTATGCTTGTTACACATTTCTGCCAAAAAAAGAGAATGTTTACCACTGGAGGAAGACCCTGATTCACTACTAGAGCTTCCAGAACTACTTGATCTACCGGCATTGTCTCCTTTCTGATCTTCCAAATGGGCAGGTGATGATGAACCCACATATCTCCCATTGTCATCTGTAGGTGAGAAAAATTAGGTGTTACACTTACACCGAATAAGGGTAGGCTACAAGAAGCAATCATAACATTTATAGTAATAGCTGTTAGCTGACCCATTTGTTCTAGTCTCAAAGGTAACAATAAAAGTTAGAAGCATGCTCTAAATGTTTCTATTTAGCCTTGCCTGCTGCAATTTCCTTGGACGGTTCAACCTCAACCATAGGTGGTTCAACATCTATCACATCGACTGCTTCTGGTTCCGGAACCTGTAACTGTAGACAGTAGTAATTACCATATGAACCATATTGCCTAACAATTAACAAAGACCTCTTGTGCTATCTATAGAAAGCATACCGTCTCTTGTACTGTGAGCATCTGATCCTGTTCTCCCTCATCCTGCCTTGCATGCTCTATCTTCTCCATATCTGGCTCATGCTCGGACTCATCCTGCCTTACCACGGAAAGCTCCGCCTTCCGCTTGTTCTTGGTTATACTTTTCTTGTAGTTTGTCACGAACCTATCAAGTTCCCACAGTGTCTCAACATCGAAACTATCTATATCAACCTCAATCTCATCGTCATGTTGATTGAGTGACGAGTTCCTCTTCTTTATGATTTGCACAACATTATCAAGCTTCTCGGCTGGCAAGTCTTGGAGGTCGTTACTAAGCCGCTGCTTCTCCCAGAAGGTCATCTCCCTCTTATTAGGATCTCTTGCCTTGGGCTTCTTCAAAACTGGGGGTCTACCGGTGCCAGTGCCAGTATGTGGCTTTGGGGTAGCCTCTATTCCTGAAGGATGCGCTGTGGAGTCAGACCTCTCTAACACCCTAGCATTGTCTATCTCCCTCGGCTTCTTGGGTGCAGCCGATGATGGTGTCGGCGGCTGCGGTGACAGCTGTGCTATCTCAGCTTCAATCTCTGGCCACTTCGTGTCGAACATATTTAGAAGCTGCTCCGCCATAAAGTACACATCCTGCCCCTTGGGGTTGTACTTCATGGCGTTCTGGAAAGTCAGACGGACTTCACTTGCGAACTCCCGCGGCGACTTGTAGTGCCCCTCGGCCAGCCGCGACTTGACAGTGCCGAGGTCCATGGGCTTGGCAATGATGGTGTGGTAGTCGTGCAGGCCAAGCGCGCTGGCGTCGACCGGCACGTTAAACACCCAGCCGTGCTTGTGCTTCATCAGCCTGGCAAGCAGCAAGGCGCAGCTCTTGAACACGGGAGCATAGAGCTTGCGCCGCGCTTCCGCCGAGCCAGACGGGTTCAGGGCGCCCTTCTTGGACTTGTGCTTGGAGACGGACGGATGTGGCGGGAGCGGGGTGGAGGGGTCGGTGGCGGAGAGCGCCGAGGAGGGAGCGGGCGCGGGGAGGGAGTTTATGCGCTTGTAGGTGGAGCGCACCTGGGAGAGCTCCGAGGAGAGGCGGCGGCGGAGTTCTCGTCGTGCCGCCGGCGAGGAGGGGAGCGAGAAGGTGACGGTGGGGATCAGCGGGCCATTGTGAGCATCGAAGGAGCGGGCGGCGGAGGCCTTGGAGGATTTGGGGTGAGATTTGCGGGAGTAAGCCTTGCCGGAAGGCGACGGCGGGCCTGAGGTCATTTGCGCGGTCAACGGCGGCGGCGAATCGGAGTCGGCGGCGGATCGGGGGCTGCGATTTGGGATTTGGCGGAGGACAGAGGTGAGATGGGACACAAAGCGACGGGGTTCGGTGAGGGCTTGGTGTCGGGGGCCGTAGGTGGTGGGGGCAGCTCCCACTGTGCGAGGAAGGGTCGGGTTTTTTCGTAGTCCGAAATTTCATTTTTGGCTTTTTTCTATTTTGACACTTATTTTCTTATCTTCCTAATAAGATTTCGCCCCACTTTATTATAAATAAAACAACATATCAAGCAAGTCCATACAAAACCACTCATACGAAAGTAAAAAAAAACTGATACAGCATCACAAGTAAGCCTAAGGATGACTCCAACGGGCGACGCATCGAGTCCGCGAGCGTCCGTTCCTATCCGCGGGAGCCAAAAACACGGCCCAACGGGGCGACGCAAACGGACTGAGGTCCGTTTTTCTGTCCGCCGTGACCCATCCTCGACCCAAATTTACAGAGCAGGACGTCGCCCAAATCCATTGCCGACCACGGAGCAGGACGCCGCATCGAAGAAGGATCTAGAACACTTTTATTCATCACCGTCGTCACCCTCGCCGGAGCCAAGACGCCGAGCGTCCAAAAAACCTAACCTACAAAAGGCCCTAACAGTTCCGCACATGCGAGATCCGTCGACCCCCCCCCCCCCCTCACTACCGACGACCAAGAGGTCGTTAGCGGAGGGAGCGGCCAGAGGCCGGTGACGATCTAGATCGCTTTTCCTCCACTCGGTGCTCATCATGCACAAGTCCTTCTCTCTCTTTTTCTCTCTATAGAGGAACGGGCGAACTGAGGGGAAATTTCTCAGCGGCGGATCCAACGCCCCTCTCCCATGAGCCACGGGCTCGTCATCGGGAGGCAAGCCGTTGGATCCTTTGTCCGGATCTGTATAGTTGTAGGGTTAGGGCATCTACAACGACGTCTTCTAAATCTTCTAAATCGGACGCGAAAAATCTCCAATTTTGTCCGTTTGAGGGGTGGGTGTTGGAGATAAGCAGGTTTAGCCTATAAACCTATGGAGCTGCACCACTTTAGCCCCATGATGTTCAATCACTTCCCAGACCGGTAGCCCACACTTTTAGAACCTACTCCACCGATTTAAACCTGTAGTGCTGCACCAAGTCTTCCAGAAGATCTCAGAATATGACATTCGCGTTGGTGTTTCTGAAGGATCTGAGATTGCAGCCATATCAAATGGCCTATTTCAAAAGCCTTATCCCTTTTTTCATTTCACAGTTTTCGATAAGGCAAAATGAATGGCATTTTTTAGAATCTCAGAGTTCTTGAGATTTTTAGAACGCCTTTTAGTGTGACGTTTTTAGAAGGGCCAAATCTGACTTTTTTTTGAGAAACCATTAATGGTTGAAAATTTGCTTAAGCGCCACAAAAAATACGGAACATACTCCAAGGGAGTACGAGTACCGACGATTCCTCGCCACATCTAATCTAACCACAACGAGGTGCTCGTGATAGCTTTTTATAATTTTATAATACTGCACTGCAGAAGTGAGGTGCTCGTGAAATCGCCGTGATCTCATCTCCGAAGTAGCCAGCCCAGTCCAGTGGCCGATCCGTGATCCGTGTCGGAGGGAAGAGGAGAGAGTGAGCGAGAGAAGATGCGGCCGCGGCTGGTGCTCTTCGGCGACTCCATCACGGAGCAGTCCTTCTCCTCCGGCGGCTGGGGCGCCGCCCTCGCCGACCACTTCGCGAGGAAGGTACGTCCGCATCTCTTCCTCTCTCTCTCCGCTTGCGCGCCTATGTGTAGGCCTGAACATCGGTTTTTCTACTGATTAGGCGGACGTGGTGCTGCGCGGGCTCAGCGGGTACAACACCCGGTGGGCGCTGAAGGTGCTGGACAGAGTCATGGAGGGGGCGGCCGCCGAGGGCGCGGACCCGGCGGCCGTCACGGTCTTCTTCGGCGCCAACGACGCCAGCCTGCCCGACCAGCCACAGGCGCACCAGCACGTGCCGCTAGCGGAGTACCAGGACAACCTCCGCGCGATCTGCGCCTACTTCAAGGTTGCGGCCATACGTACTGTCCTGGAGCAGAGTATGCTACTACTGAGCTGCTTGCTTCTTCGATCACTCACCTGTGGTTTGGTTTTGCAGAGTAAGTGGCCCTCTGCTGCCATCATAGTCATCACCCCTCCACCGATCCACGAGCCGGCGAGGATCAGGTAACGAATGCCCCCCTCACTTTGCAGACATGTACTTTACTTTGATTTATTCATGGTGGGTGGTCAGGTGTCAGGTCAACGGAATAGGATCCACTAGATACTATCTGTATGCTGATCTCCTTGTTGGTTTTCTTTTGCTAAATGCCATTCTTGATGCAGTTTTTAGAGGGAACAGCAGTGTTCTGCTGGTTTTTTTTATATTAATTTTATGAAAAGTACAGAACAGAGGACCAAAGAAAGATAAAAGCAGCTCATTCTTGATGCAGTTGGTACTGTATTACTGCCTTGCAACAGTAAATTCAACATCATCTGTTCATTTACTGTATCTCTGATAATTGTGATGAATAAAACACGGGAAAGTAACAGCTGAACGTTGTTTTTGTTTTATACACTATACAGTGAATTGCATCAAGCAAACCTGTTAATCTCAATCACAATGTTAAGAAATTGAGCTGAACTTACAAAACTGACCTGTTGACATGTTTTTAATGAGTTCCATGCGGTAGAGTTCCTCATATGTTGATTCAGTTTTCACTTAAAAGAATGCACTTTAAGACTGTGAGATTGTACTATTGGGTCCTATATATATCCCGTTATCCACTTACCACTTGGTGGCCTGTGATCTGGCCTGAAGATTCCTTTCAAGCTAATATTAGAAATCGTGCCTTTTGGCAAAGCAAATTCGCCCGCACCACACTTATTCCATATCTTTCCATGCAGAGACATGTATGGAGATAATGGCCCTTCAAGACTGCCTGAAAGAACAAACGAAGCTGCTGGCACGTATGCACAGGCATGCATATCTGTTGCTAAAGAGTTGGATCATCCACTTATAGACATCTGGACGCAGATGCAGCAATTTCCTGATTGGCAAACATCTGCATTATGGTATGGTTTTTTTTCTTGTATGTGAGCAAAATTAGATCATGCAAATCTGTTTTAACTTTTAAGAACTCGTATTTCTCTTAGTCTAACATAAAAAAGGCTTAATAATTGGAAGTGGTTGATGTAACAAATCGACATGCGACAATTCTCGGGCAGACTGTTGCTCAGATCTTACACCGATTGCTTGAAATCTGGCTGGATGCAGTTAGTTTTATGTCTGGTTCTGGCTTCCGAAACACTTTGGAGACACCCCAAAGAAAGTACGCTGGATATAAACATATTCAAGCTGGATGTCTCCTTATTTACTTTACAAGGAACTATTGCGCCAACACAAGCGCTGAAACACTACCATTTCGAACTAACAAAATCCAAAAGAATAACTCGTAGTAAAATAAAGGATCAGAAATATGTGAATCTGATGGAGCCAATCTGTAGTGCTTCTAAACTTTGCAATGTGATGTTGTTCTGGGTTATGCTTGGTATTCTTAGTAAAATAAAGAATCACAATCATGTGAATTCGACGGAGCAAACCTATAGTGCTTTTGACCTTTCCAGTGAGATGTTGTTATTGGTTATGCTATGCATTATGCGGGCAACAGAAGAAAACTCACAACCCAAGGTAAGAATCATCTGATAATTTGCATCATGTGGCACTAAAAATAATGATTATTGAGCCGCATACATTTCACTTGATATGTTACACCAATCAGTTTTCTAACATTTGCAATGTCGGATAAAATCTGCATTTTCCTTTTCTTGAACACACAAAAAAATTCCACCGAGAGAAGAAACTTCTGTGGTAGATGTTCTTGGATACTATATAATCAATCAACAAACTAAATTTTGAATGCTCCCTTACCATTTTCTAAGAACCGTTAGTCCATGCGATTAGAATAGCTAGAAACTCTAAAAAGGCTAATTTGCTCACTTTTCCTAGTCCTGTTCATCGTTCATTGATTTGATAGTCGCTCATCAGTTTGTCAGTATGTTAGTAGAATATTTTAGTCATGTCCACGCTTCATGCCCTGGTATTATTGTTCATTTATATTTGATTTTAGACTATCTTGCCAAAGCATTGCACTGATCATAGAATAATTTATTCAACTTCACAGTATTATGATCTGGTTGTGAAATAGGTGATTCTTAATTTAGATGTATCTTCCTGACCATAAGCAGCACATAACGTTATTATGCCTTGCAGTGACGGTCTGCATTTCACCCCATTTGGGAACAAGATTTTGTTTGACGAGGTGCTGAAGACGTTGGAAAGTATTGGGTTCAGCCAGCACGTTCTCCAGTCGGACCTCCCTCGCTTCCATGAAATTGACCCCAAGGATCCGTTGAAGGCATTGGAGATTTGAACAAGGTGGCTGCATGGTTTGATTAATCAGAAGGCAAGCTCCGCTTGGTTTGTTGAACACTGATGTATCTGTCCTGATTAACTAGGACACCTTATGCCGATGCTGTATGGCAGCATGTGCGCGACTTGTTTAGAAGATGTGGTTTATGTTCCATGTAGTGATAACCATGCCATTCTATGGCTTGCAAACTAAGACGGTGAAAATAAATGGCATTTTCTGCTATTTTCCAGTACACTAGTTGAATGCCTGTGCGTTGCTACGGACTCTCAATTATTTTTCCGCACCGTTAAAATACTTGGTAGTCATCCCACTCAAACGGAGCCACCATTGTTCTGTAGTCCCCTACGCCAACAATATCTCACTGTCTGCTGCTCGATGGTGTTTTTTCCAACGCTATCAAAATGTCCTTATAATTTTCAACAACCCATGATTTTCGAGTTGCTATGAGATAACTGAAGAGAAATATCGAAAAAACATTAGTCAAAAGTTACATTTGAGTGTGCTTTCTCAACCATTATCCTTCTTCCACTCCTTCCCACCGGCCATTTGGCTAGGCGGCCACTGATACATTGTCACTTTGTTCAAGCATCCTTGCTCTAATACATTGTCACTTCGTTCAAGCATCCTTGCTGTGAACTTTCTCAGCTTGTACAAATCAGTCATTCTTATTGTGCTTCTCTCACTTTAATATAGATGTAAACATGTAACAATGACAGCATTTATCCCTCTATATATGCCATGGGTGCCCTAACAGTGTTCAACATATGAGCATATCATTTGTTTGCCTTCCTTCATCACCACAATCAGGACCTGCCTTAGCCCCCACCGCGTGTTTGGCTCAACTGCTCGTGGGACTTCATACATGTATTTCCATAGGCCACAAGAAAAATATTAAATCCAAAATTCTCAAATATACATGAATTATACACGTCCAAGCAGTAACAGGAGATGTCATCCAATGCTCAACATGGGGAACAGAAATGCAGCTTGAGAACATTTCAAATTTTCTCATATATGATTGAAGTTTCTTATAAATATGCAGTAAATTTCCCCGCTAAAATAAAATAAATATGCAGTAAATAATGCATGTGATGATGAAGGGTTTGCTTATTCAAATTAGAAATGCAAAACAAAAACCCTTTCAGAAAGGGAAGTAGGGTAAACAAAAGACATACATATCTTAGGGGTACACCATGCTTCTGATCCAGATCCGCATACATCCTACAATTTGCATGATTCGAAGCTAGCTACAGACAACACCTCAATTTTCGCGGGTAGCAAAGGGATTGCCCCTTTGTGGTGTTGATTTCTCTACATACATTGGCGAATTTAATCACCTCCTCGAGCTTTTTCTGATCCTGCAGCACTCAGCATATGTAGAATTAGTGAACCACCAATAAATGCATCACCAGCACGTGTTGTATCAACTTGTTGTACTTCGTAGGATGGCACAGCTCCGCGGAAATCCTATAATCAAATGCAACAAACTATAAGTATCAATCACATCATAAGTGTCTTCAAGACTCGATGGCATACTAAGTATTGATTTGAACAAACGGAGTACAATCAGCAATGAAATAGTTGTTTGTTCAAACAATAGTTGCTGGTCTGGTATGCCATGGCGAGGTACGCGGCGGCGAGCGCGAGCAACATAAGAAACATGGCCTCGATGGCCACGAGCTGGCCTGCAGATGGAGCACGGATAAACCTCAACATTGTCAAAGTACAGTAAATAGTTTCAGCACTTCCCAAATATAACCTCACAATCTAGAGAGAAAACATGACTCTTTTTTTTGCGAATGGAGAAAACATGACTCGTAGTATAGCTATCTAAATCTGCAATTCAGTATGCCATAGGTATAGAAATTTGTAACTAAATTCTTACGAGATGTCAACCAGACCCCTTGACTCCCGGAGAACTCTGGCTAAACTTAAGTTGATAGTATTAAATATCTTCGGTCTACCAGCGCCTTTTCTTAAAGCCAATTAACCAAATGTTCACCTACAACAAGAACAAAGAAGAAGGCTAGAGAACATATCATAACTCTTGATTGTGCCAAATAGCTTCACAATGTCATTTTTAACGACTCCGATCTGATGGCGTGATAGTAAAAATGAACATCCGCAATAATAGCAAACTTCAAATAATACGCATTTATAAATCAGATGAATGGGCTATTTTTCTTCTCTCTTTTGCTCTCACATTCAGTATGAGCTTCATCTATGGGTCTACTAATAGGTGGTTGGTCATGTTTTTCGGATCCAATGTATAATCGATCTAAATTTCTGAATACATCACTCAACAGCGAAATTGTTTGTGCTGAACTTTAAATTTGAAGGTAAGCCTAATTCAACTATGGTTCATTTCCGGACAGGGTTTGGGGAACGCCACTTGACTGACGGTGACCTTGTCAGTTAAGCCATGTTGCATCTAATTACATAAGAAATTAGAGATAATGGAATATTCAATCATTGAGACAAGGTCCATGCCAATTGGTAATCTGTGGTCGCTGAGTTCTAAAAGACCAGTATACTTATCCTCGAGCAATAGCACATTATTGTATAATTAAATGATCAAGGAAAAAACCTATTATGAGCAACACAAAGATAAGAACTCACGCCATCCTAATGCATACTACTAATGCCTTGGTGCTTAAACACAAAATATAATTCCATACAATTTCAGTGTATTGCCCATGAGTTGCCCATGAGTTGCCCATGAGTTGCCAAGTTAAGCTTAATGACAGTACTAATGTACTGTCATTTGTCTGGCATGATCCCTGTTCTCATATGTGATGCGGCGTCCCTTTTTGCTATTATCCCGGCCGAGCTTCTGCAGTATATAAACGGCACAATTGCAGGGACAAGTGTGTTTCAAAGAGTTCTAGAGGATGCAACATGCAAAAGTTTTCTGGTGAGTTGGGTGGCTCTCGGCCCATGGGCCTCTAAAGAACGCCCGTGGAGTACAAGCCTAGAGCAAGTAGCAACTTCATAGAAAACACTCGGTATCGCTCGCGCGGGCAAACCCTATGCGGCGCCCGTTCCCGATGCGTTTTTGGGCCGGCCCACTTTCATTTTTCTTTTTCTTTTTTCGTTTTCTTTTCTGTTTCTCTCTTTATTTTTCATTTTTGTTTTATTTTATTTTCTTTTCTGTTTCGGTTTCTTTTCTTTTCTGTTTCTATTTATTCTATTTATTTTCTTTTTTGTTTTTTGTTTTCTTATGGTTTTTGACAATTGTCTAATTTTTTAAAATGGTTTCAAATATAAAAACGGTTCCATTTTAAAAATGGCTCTAAATTATAAAATGGTTCCAAATTAAAAATGGCTCCCAATTTGATTTTTTTTTTCATTTTTGAAAATGGTTTCAATTTTAAAAATGGTTCCATTTTGAAAATGGTTCCAACTTAAAAATGGTTCCATTTTGAAAATGGTTCCAACTTAAAAATGGTGTCGAATTTAAAATGGTTTCAAATTAAAAATGGTTCTAAATTTGAAAATTGTTCATTATTTAAAATGGTTCCACTTTGAAAATGGTTCCAATTTAAAAAATGGTTCCATTTTGAAAATGGTTCCAACTTAAAAATGGTTCCAAATTAGAAATGGTTCCAAATTTGAAAATTATTTATTTATTAAAATGGTTCCATTTCAAAAATGGTTCCAAATTTAAAATTGTTCCAAATTAAAAATGGTTCCATTTTGAAAATGGTTCCATTTTAAAAATGGTTCCAAATTAAAAAATGGTTCCCAAATTGAAAATTGTTAATTTTTGAAAATGGTTCCATTTTGAAAATGGTTCCAACTTAAAAATGGTGCCGAATTTAAAATGGTTCCAAATTAAAAATGGTTCCAACTTTGAAAATTGTTCATTTTGAAAATGGTTCTAATTTACAAAAAAATCTTCCATTTTGGAAATGGTTCCAAATTTAAAATGGTTCCAACTTAAAAATGGTGCCGAATTTAAAATGGTTCCAAATTAAAAATGGTTCCAAATTTGAAAATTGTTCCTTTTTAAAATGGTTCCCTTTTGATAATGGTTCCAACTTTAAAATGGTTCAGAATTTAAAATGATTCCATTTTGAAAATGGTTCCAAATTTAAAAATGGTTCCAATTTTACCAAATTTAAAATTGGAACCAAACATTACTAAAAATTAAAATTTGTTCCTATTTAAAAATTGTTCAAATTATAAAATTGTAGACGCTTCTGTACTAAACTCACGTGAAAGTTTTAGAAATTTTAGCAGAGCGAGCAAAATAGAAATATGGAGCGAACGAAGCAGAGCGGGCGAAGGAAGCAGAGCGAAATCGGTAATGGGCCGGCCCAGATCATACTCGCTTCAGGCGGCGCGTGTCTGGTGTGACGCTAACGTGCGCCATATAGGGCGAAACCTATACGCCACCCGTTAGCGGCGCGTAAGGCGAGCGCCGCTAACGGGGGACCTTCTGGCGGGCCGGCCCATCCGGCGGCTTTCCTTCTTTTCTTTATTTTTTCCATTTCTTTTTTATGTTTATGTTTATGTTTTTCGTTTCTTTTCTGTTTTGTTTTCGTTTCTTTTTCTTTTCTTATTGTTTTTCGTTCTTTTGAAAATGGTTCCAAATTTAAAATGGTTCCAAATTTAAAAATGGTTCCAAATTAAAAAAAATGGTTCTATATTTGAAAATGATTCCGAATTAAAAATGGTTCCAAGTTTGAAAATTGTTAATATTTAAAATGGTTCTAAATATAATAATGGTTCTGAATTTAAAATGGTTCCAAATTTAAAAATCGTTCCAAATTTAAAAATTGGTTCCATTTTGAAAATGGTTCCAAATATAAAAATGGTTCCGAATTTAAAATGGTTCCAAATTTAAAAATGGTTCCATTTTGAAAATGGTTCCAAATTTAAAATGGATGCAAATTAAAAATGGTTCCGAATTTGAAAATTGTTCATTTTTGAAAATGGTTCCAAATTTAAAAATGGTTGAAAATTTAAAAATTGTTCCAAAATTAAAATGGTTCCATTTTGAAAATAGTTCCAAATTTAAAAATGGTTCCGAATTTAAAAAGGTTCCAAATGAAAATGGTTCCAAATTGGAAAATGGTTCCCAATTTAAAATGATTCCAAATTAAAATGGTTCCAAATTCAAAAATTATTTAATTTTTAAAAATGGTTTCATTTTAAAAATGGTTCCAAATTTTAAATTGGTTCCAAATTTAAAAATTGTTCATTTTTTAATTGGTTACAAATTTAAAAACGGTTCCAAATTTGAATTTTTTGAAAATGGTGCCACTTTCAAATTTGTAACCATTTTTATTTTCGTTTTTATTTTTTGAAAATATTCATATTTTGAAAATGGTTCATAATTTAAAAATATTCAGATTAAAAAAGTTTTCGTGTTTTAAAAAATAGGGCCAAAAAGCAGCGAAAAAAATCGAAAGCCCAAAACAGTCCAAGCAGTGGGGCGAAACGTTTTCTGCGCGCGCGAAACAATTGGGCCGACTCACGTACGCGGCGCTGGGCGAGCATGTAGGCTGCGATGAGTGAAAGCGCCCTTAACGAACGACACACAGGATCTCCCCCCTATAGGCGCCCCCGTTCGCGCGATACGTACCGCCATTTCGCTCGTAACGTTTTCGCAGGTGGACCAACTGGGCCTTTGCTCGGGGATGCGTCCCAGTTGTTTTCGTGGCAATCACTAGAAAAAGGGGTCCCCTTTGCAAAGGTAACCCCACCATCATTCTAATTGTGACAAGTATCGGTTTCTCCTCACATGATCCAATTTTGGTTGTCTACATGTCTGCCATGTGTCACAATTAGATTGAAAGTGGGGGAGTATGAGAGAGAAAGGGAGGGCATACACGTACGTGGGCATACAGTTTCCCTTATGAGAGAGAAAGGGAGGGCATACACGTACGTGGGCATACAGTTTCCTTTTTGCCTTTTATTTTTCAAATCTGAATTTTAAAAATGAAATATATTTATAACCGTTTGTCCAAATTACGAACCGTTTTCACTTTTGAGCTCCTCGCGTCGAGATCTTCAAAACTAGATCCATGTTGATATGTTTCGACGAACTTTTTGTTTACAACCGATTATGTATAGTTGTGCAACCTGTGTTTGTAGTTGTACAAAATGTGTCTGTACAAACTGTGTATGCGTAGTTGTACAATCTGTATTTGTTTAGTTGTACAACATGTGTCTGTACAACCTGTGTTGTCTAGTTGTACAACCTGTGTCTGTACAACCCGTGTCTGTCTAGTTGTACAACCTGCGTTTGTATAATCCGTGTCTGTCTAGTTGTACAACATGTGTCTGTACAAACTTTGTCTGGTTAGTTGTACAACATGTGCATATATAGTTGTACAAGCTGTGTCTGTCTGGTTGTACAATATGCGTAATATAAACTTTTTATACTACGAATAGCTCATAATATGTACTTTCTTGATATACGTACATCTACTGCTTTTTTTGTACATCCTATTGTCTGCTGTGTATACAATAATTGACTCAAAAAAGTGCAATAGTATTGAGACGGATGTACACGCGCGCATACGCGGGGCATCACGCACGAGCTTCGCGGCCGGGCATGCGGACGTACATGCGGACGCGGGGGCTTCGCGTGTCCGGCCGGACGTACGCGTACGCAACGCCTCATCGCTCGCGGCCATGCGGCGCAACACGACGCGGGGGCTTCGTACCATCAGCAGGAGACTTACGAGCGACGGGACCAGGGACTGCAGTCTCCAAATTTGCTGCCTCGAAGGTTGGGCCACGTGGCGCCATGTGCTGCGAGGAGTTCCCTTGGTACACTTTTCCTAGTTGTACCCTGTTTTCGTTCGCTTTGTTCGCGATTGTTACAGGTAAATCCTGCCCACCTATCTTTTCCTTTCGTCCTTTTCTGCTCCCAACGTCACGTGATTTATCCGGTCCTTTTGCTCCTCCACCAGTTACACTAAGTTCTTTGCTCCTCCACCAATTACGTTTCCTCTAGTGTTTTCTTTTCTTTTTTCTTTTTTCCTTCTTGCATTTCTTTTCCATTTCCTTTTGCCGCTTTTTTTTAATTTTTTTGTTCCCTTGGGAACTGAATTTTGTTCCATCTCGTCTTTTTTGTAGTATCCATTTTTTTTGTTCGTAAGGAGTTAAAAATTTGCTCCAATTAGTATAATTTTTTTAGTTCCTCTTTGTATTCGGGATTTGGTCCACAAGTAGTACAATTTTGTTCCGGATAGTGCAAAATTATGTTTTGTTGTCGCGATTTTTTGTTGCTCATGTGTTAACACTTTTTCCATGCTCAGACTCACTTTTTGTTCCTCGGTGTATAATTATTTGTTTCTTCCTTCCAAAAAAATCAGTTCCACTTTTCAAATTTAGCTTCACAAAAGTTTGTTCCTGGATTTTTATTCCCTTTGATATCTTGTTTTGTTCCCAGGTGAATTAGTATTTGTTCCTTGGTTTAGAAAGAGATGTTCCTCTTATTTTCAAAATTAGCTCCACTAAATTTTTGTTCCTGGAGTTTTCTCTGACATACGTTTTGGTTCCCAGGTTTATTAGTATTTGTTTCTTAGTTTACAAAGAGTTGTTGCTCTTACTCTACAAAATCAGTTCCACTAGTTTTTTGTTCCTAGACGGACCTTCTTTCATTGTGATGTACTTGTGATTTTGTTCCTCGTGTGTCTAACTTTGTTTGTCTAGCTTTAAACTTGTGATTTTGTTCCTCTTAATTTATGATTTGTCTAGTTTTCTTATTTACTCTAAAGTTTGTGTGTGATTTTTGTTCCTCGGGGGCTAAAATTCGTGCTCCAGCTGGAGTCATGATTTTGTTCCGCTAAGTCTAAAATGTTGTGTCTCTCTTTGACGTTGTTAGTTCCACGGATACGAAAATTTTGTTCCATGAAGTTTAAAATTCTGCTCCAAATAGTAGCGAATTTTTGTTCCTCATGTATTAAAATTTTGTTCCGCTTAGTCTAAAATGTTGTTTTCTTTGTGGTGTGGTTTGTTCCACGGGTAATGATTTCTTGTTCCATATAATGCAAAATTGTTCCCCTAGTTGCATTTTTTGTTCCTCATGTGTTGAAATTTTGTTCGGCTTAGTCTAAAATGTTGTTCCTCTTTGTGACGTGGTTTGTTCCACGGGTAAATTTGTGTTCGAAGTAATGCCAAATTTTGCTCCACATAGTTGCGATTTTGTTCTCCGCGTATTGGAATTTTGTTCCGCTTAGTCTAAATGTAGTTCCTCTTTGTGACGTGGTTTGTTCCTAAATTTTTGATTTATGTAGTGCAAAATTCTATTCCTTTTCGACTAATGTTATGTTCCTGTAGTGATCTTGATTTGTTCCACGCTTTTTTCTTTATTTTAATTTTGTATGGTTCCATTTTTAAGTACAGTTTTCCATGATTTTGAATTGTTGTTCCATCCGGCATAAAAAATTGTTCCTCCTGAAGTTGGTATGTGTTTCACGGGTGCTAATATTTTTTTCCACTTCTAATTATGATGTATTCAACAGGTGCTATTTTTTGTTTTCACCTGTAGAAATATGTCCAGTAGTCGTGGTTTTTTGTTCCGCGGTCAATGACTTTTGTTACATTTGTCCAACATTTTATTTCACTGATCTGAAATTACGCTTCAATTGTTTGATCCAATTTCATTGTTCCACATGGAAAAGATACTACAGCACCAAGCAAAGCACGTGCGCATCCTCCTTTTTATTTATTTATTTTACTTGAGAAAGCACTTTGCAAATCTCGACCATATCTAAGTTAATATGTGTACAAAGATTATTATATTCACTCTATTCGCTGCATTTTTTCTAAAATGGAAGGCCGAAGCATCGCCTATGCTGCTACTCCCTCTGTTTTTAATTATAAGATATTTTAGCTTTTGCCTATATTCACATGTAAATACATGTATCCAGACATGTTCTAGTTTGCATGTTCGCTCACTTAAGTGTGCATGTAGTCAACATGTGCAAAGTCTAAAATGTCTTATATTAAAAAACAGAGGGAGTAGCTTTGTAGCTCTCGCCATTACCAATCACGCCGACGTTTCCATCATTCCGCGTGCATATGGTACATGCCCCTCGCGCACCAACTTGTATCAAGCTTTTAGTCCCACCTCGCTCGCTCAATGGAATGTAGACTAGCTTAAATAGAGTGTTCGTATGTATCAGCTGTACAGGTGCTAGACAGCTAGATCAAGGGCGTGCATGGGGCGATTACCTTCGGGTGCGTATCCATGTTGATATACTGAACCGTTCATGAGGTGTGTTGCAGTGGAATCTCCGAGTCTGAATAAGACCTTCTTTTATGAAGTGAGGTACGAGAAACTGCCCTTGTTCTGCTTCTCTTGTGGGATGCTTGGTCATTTGTCTGTGATGTGCCCAACACCTGCTAGTAGAGATGAGAACGGTAAGCTGCCGTGGGATGGCGACATAGTTTGTGTGCGAGAGGTGAAGAGGAAGTCATCCTCGGGGCAGGGATCCCAATCTGGTCAGGGTTCCAGCTCCAATCCGAAGGCGGCACGCAAGGAACCAGAGGTGACATCCCCAACTAAACCTCGTAAGCCCCGTGCGAAGAAACCGACACCAGTGAAGAAAGCACATGGGACGGAGTGATATGGGGCGAGTGTCTGGTCAGAAGAGAAAGCAAGTTTACGTGCTAGAGGAGAAAAGGAACGTTCTGGCGATTACCAACTACACTGCTAACGATGGTGAAGCAGGTTGTGGAACCCTGGTACATCTGGTGATGCTGAATGTAACGACTCTCCAAGCGATGATTCAAATAAGAAGTTGAAAAATAATGCCAGTTCAGAAGCAAATAGATCGGCGGATCCGGCGGCAGCTGACATTCAGCCCCGCCAAACGTAATGAGTTTAGCTGGATGGAACTGTTGAGGTTTGGGGTCGGACTCGACAGTGGGCGAGCTCAAGTGGCTTGTCAAGTCCTACCGACCTGATATCCTTTTTTCTCTCGGAAACGAAGATGAAGGATAAGAGAACCCATAATTTCATGTGGTCCCTCGGGTTCACAAACAGCCTGGGTGTGAGTAGTGAAGGCCAGAGTGGTGGTCTTGTTTTATTTTGGAAGCAGCCATTTAAGGTGACGTTGTAGGGTTGTAATGCTCATTGTATCGATGTGCTTATAACAGCGGAAACCGGCCTGACCTGGCGTGCTACCTATGTCTATGGAGAGCCTCGGCGAGAGAAACGACACAAGTTCTGGGACCTTATGCGCAGACTGCGTTCTCAGTGGACGGGTCCCTGGATTTGTTATGGGATTTCAATGAGGCCATTTGTCAAGATGAGCACTATGGCTCTAGTGAGCGCTCCGAAAGTCAAATGCTGATGTTTAGGGAGTGCTTGGAGGATTGTGGGTTATGCGACCTGGGTTTTAGTGGCCCGAAATTTACATGGACAAACAAGCAGGAAAGTGAAAGAAATGTGCGAGTACGCTTGGATCGGGCAGTGGCCAATGGTGCATTTACCCAGATCTTTGCTGATTGTCAGGTGGAAAATGTTATCACGACTACATCGGATCATTATGCTCTTGTTATCAATCTGGGGAAGTTTAATGAAGATAAAATGAACAGACCGATGCAGTTGGGCTTTAAGTTTGAGGCAGCATGGCTACGCTCTCCGGATTACAGACAAGTGCTGGAACTGGCCTAGAAAGATAATGATAATGGGCCTGTATCGCTTCAGTCGACCTGGGCCAAGCTCCACCGTGTGGCTACGTCTTTGGGCCAGTGGAGCAAGGATACCTTCGGTTCGGTCCAGAAGAAAATCCGTAAGTTAGAGAAACATTTGAAATATTTGCGCTTGGCGCCATGGGATGGTACGGATGCTGAAGCAAAGTCCGTTGAAAAAGAATTATGTGAGCTCTTCGAGAGGGAGGAAATAATGGCACACCAACATTCTCGTATCGAATGCCTCAAGGAAGGTGACCGTAATACGGCATTTTTTCATGCACAAACAAGATCAGTGCATTGGTTAGAGAAGATGGCACCCGGTGCAATGATGCGAAGGAGATCAAGGAAAGAGTGGAGGGTTTTTACTCCGACCTCTTTAGATCTGAACCCTGTGATCGCATGGACGAGGTGCTTGACGCCATCCCCGGCAAGGTTACTGATGAGATGAACACTTACCTTTGCAAACCTTATACGGAGGAGGAAATCAACTCAGCACTGTTTCAGATGGGTCCTACAAAAGCACCAGGTCCAGATGGCTACCCGACGCTTTTTCATCAAACCCACTGGGAATTCTTTAAGGATGAAATTTGTACCGCTGTGATGGGCTTCTTGAATGGAGATTTGATTCCGGAGGGCCTCTCTGATTCGGTGATCGTTCTGATTCCAAAGGTAACAAAGCCAGATAACATAAAAAATTTCCATCCAATTAGCTTGTGCAATGTCCTATATAAAATTGCATCTAAAGTTTTGGCCAACCGGTTGAAGCACATTCTCCCATTTATTATCTCCGAGCATCAAACTCTTTTGTACCGGCAAGGCTAATTACTGACAATGCTCTAGTGGCATATGAGTGCCTTCACACTATTTGCAAGCAAAGAGTCAAGAAGCCATATTTTGCATTGAAAATTGACATGATGAAGGCTTATGAGTTATGACAGAGTGGAGTGGTCCTATCTCCATGGCTGCTTGGTGAAACTCGGTTTTGATCAGTCTTGGATCAGTTCAGTTATGAGATGTGTCACAATGGTGCGGTATGCGGTGAAGGTGAATGGAGAGCTTACCAACCAGGTGACACCTACTCGAGGCATCAGACAGGGAGACCCTATCAGCCCCTATTTATTCCTCATGTGTACTGAAGGTCTATCCTGTCGCTTATTGCTCAAGGAGGCGTCTGGCGAGCTGCAAGGCATTCGTAATGGACGTTTGGGACCCCCCATCTCCCACCTCCTCTTTGCTGATGACAACATCTTTTTCGCAAGAAGTGACCAGTCAAGTGTGGAGGCTCTCAAGTCTACACTCGATCTGTATTGTGATGGATCAGGACAAAAGATGAATCTCTAGAAATCATCCATCTTCTTTGGAAACAAGTGTGAGGCATCCATCAAGGAAAGAGTCAAGAACCAGATCGGAGTTCAGAGTGAAATACTTCAGGATTCTTACCTCGGCATGCCCACTGATGTTGGCTGATCTACGACCAGTGCCTTCGGGTTTCTCTTAGACCGGGCATGGAGGAAAATGAATAATTGGTCAGACCGGCCATTATCCCGGCGTGGTAAAGAAACGATGCTAAAATCTGTTATCCAAGCTATACCAACTTTTATTATGAGTTGTTTTCTGGTCCTGATCGGGAACTGCAGCTCTATCCGCCGGTCAAGTGCTATTTTCTGGTGGGGTATCGAGGATGGACAGAAGAAGATGCATTGGAGGTCATGGAATGGTTGTCAACCCCTAAATGCCATGGAGGCATGGGGTTCCGTGATCTCGTGTTGTTCAACAAGGCGATGTTGGGTAAACAAGTGTGGCGACTGCTAACTACACCTAAATCGTTGTGTGCCCGTGTTTTGAATGGGCGATATTTCCCGAGTGTGACTTCTGGCATGCTCCTAGGCCTCGGACATCATCGTATACATGGCGCAATATCTTGTTTGGCAAGGAACTGGTGCAACAAGGTCTCAGATGGGCATTGGCAATGGCCAGAAAACGAGGGTTTTGATGGATGAATGGATCCCGAATACTCCTTCTGAACATTTGACTCCTCGTGTTGCTCTCCCAGACGGAGCAACGGTGGATCTTCTCCTTGACGAGGACACTTGTACATGGGATGGGGATATTGTTCGTCATTTCTTTGATGAAGAAACGACTACTAAAATACTTCGGGTTCCCATGAGTCGTCTTGGTGGTGAGGATTTTGCATCCTGGCCATATGACCGATATGGTATCTATACTGTTCGGTCTGCGTATAAGTTGGCGCGAGAGCAGGTTTTCTTGGAAAAGCAGAGCTCTTATGATCGTGGATCCTCCTCTACGGCCACTGAAGATTCGAAGCTATGATGAAATTGTGGAAATCAAAAGCTCCGGGGTAAATGCTCATCAATTTGTGGACGTTTGCACACGACTGCTTACCTAGTGGCCACCAATTACGACACCGTCATATTCCTGCCTCAGATACTTGTGTCTTCTGTGGTCGTGAAGAAAGAGTGGAGCATACAATACTCTTCTGTCCTTATGCGTGGGAGGTCTGGCGCGAGGTTAAGAAGGAGTTCCTTGTCCGTCTTCAGCGCAAGAATTTCACCAATACAAAAGTCTGGCTGCTAGACTTTTTGGCAAGGTCGAACGACCGCGAGACAGTCACCATGGCTGTGACGGTGTGGCACATTTGGACAACTCGCAATGCTGTCCGTAATGAAGAGATGATGGTGCACCCGAACTGCCTCGCTATGCAGATAAAGGCGTACATTGAGATGATTCTTTTGCATTTGTTCAAACCTCCTTCCAACCATAGGCGTGAGACTCCACTAAATCATGTTTGGTCTCCGCCGCCGGAAGGTATGGCTGTTATTCATGTCGATGCAGCATTATTCCCGACTACTTCTCGGATGGGGGTCGGCGTCGTAATCAGGGACCACAGCGGAAAATTCTTGACTGCTTGTAGTCGAGTTCTTGATGAGGCTACGATTCCCGAGTTAGCTGAAGCACTTTCCATTTTGAGTGCAGTTACCCTTGCTCGGGAGGAAGGCCTGGATAGGATCATCTTGGCGTCGGACTGCCTCTCAGACATCCAGTGGATTCAATCACCTTCCCGTGATCGGTCTCTTGTGGGAGTTGAAGTAGAGGACATCAAATCCTTTGCTAAATCACTGTCGTTTGTTTCCTTTCGACATGTTAGCCGTCTTTGTAATAATTCAGAACATGCTTTCGCTCGGAGAGCTGAAAAGTTTGGTAGTACTTTTTTTCGTGATTCTGTTCCGGATTTTATCGTACCAACGCCCATTTCGGGCAACCGAAGACGTCTCCATCCTCCGCATCAAGGACGGACGGTTTAGCCTCCTTCGATGTGAGCTTGAGCCGGCCCATCATCGCCGCAACGCCGTCGCCGGCGCTCGTCTCTGTGATCCCCGACTCTTTGCCGCCACCATCCACAGCATCGCCTTTCGCCGCAGAAATCGGATCCAGATTGGATCGCCCTCCTGCCGCCACTGCGCCCTTCCCTAACCCACTCCGCAGGCTCGCCATCACGATGAGGTCTGGGAGATGATCGAGGGAGAGGGCAGAGATTTGATGCGCCACCAAGATCGTCTCGAGGGTACCAAAAGAGCCACGAAGTTCTGGAGTCGCCAATCGCCAGAGCGAGAGAGAAACCCTAGAAAAACTGGCAATATTGCCGTCTGCGTGCGTGGGCCTCCTACTGCATGTGCTATAGAAACCACTATTTAGAAGGACACGTGTTAATCTAAAAAAAAGGACATGTGTTAGGATAACATGTTGTATTTATCGCCACTTGATAATCCAATTAATAATTTAGCCTCGCTGACAGTAAAACTGACAAATGGGTCCCGTAGACAGTTGCCCTCCCCGCCCCTCCCCAAGCATGCCAATGGTCCAATCAACGCACACAAAAAAAGTAATTTAAATATTCATAAAAAGATAATACGAGAGCTATGCCCCTGCATGCCAATTCTCCAATTGATGTAAAAAAGATGTATAACCTTTAAAAATTATATAAAATATTAGTCATTCAAACATTATGAGTTTTTCTTATGGATGCACACTAGGATGTAATGAGGGATTTTATATGAAGCATCAATGGCCACTCAAAATAATGGTCCTATAGAGCTAACAAATCAAATACTCGTGACACCTAAACAAAATCAAATCTGAACTCACTGATATATGAAAACATTTTAAATTGAAAAATTGATGCCACACATAGAAAGAGATCTGTTACATTATAGAGTGCTCCAACTTTTAGGTGGTGAAAACTGAAACAGCTCATAACACCCCATGGTAGGAACTGAAAAAAACCTGTCAACGTGGTGATTTGTGTAACACATGAAGCATGAGGTGGTGTAGAGTGCAATTTCCTCCGAACTACTCCAAAGCGGTATCGCTTTCCGGACACCGACGAGAGAGAGAAAACTGGCGGCGGCCGGAGCGACTGCCAGAGCTGAATGCATCGCTGGCTGCACTGCGCGCAAAGCCGCAGCAGATACACGCATCGCACCCGAAGCCAAAGGTGGGATGGATCCATGCATTCGCGGACGCAAGAGCCTAGGGACCGGGACCCCTACCCGTATAGGCTACTGATCCCTACGGCCTAGGTTCATTAGATTAACCTAACCCAGATGATGAGGTGAATCAACCATGCATGTAGTGTAGGGATTAGCCTAGATGCACTAGATAAACGGCCTACCTGTACGGCAAAGATCTCACCTCTTTGCCCGGTGCTCGTGGAAGAGAGCATGCATGCATGCGGATTATCTTTTCTTGCTTACTGTAAACAGCTGATGTACATTCAGTTGCAAGCACATGCAGCACCGAGACGAGTGCTCCTATCCTATCTGCCTAGCTATCAACTTTGGACTCAGCATCACATTTTCGTTTCTAATTACTCCATCCGTTTCAAATTAGATAACTTCTATTTATTCACATGCGGATGTATCTATACTTGTAACATGTCTAGATACATCCGTATGTGGATAAATGTAAACAGGTGGCGGAGGACCCAGTAGGGCAAGGTAGGGCGGCTCGCAAAATCGTTTGTATACATACGCATCTCATTGTATTCTGTCACATTTTTTCGCAAAACGTTTGTATGCTTTAAACTTCGCCCGACCTCATTTTTTCCCGTCCTCCGTCACTGAATGTAAGTCATCTAATTTGGAACGGAGAGAGTAAGTGTTTTCACCAAGGTGACGTGCTGCCCTGCCACATTCCTGTCTTCCTATAATCGTGTTTAATTATATCCCCAGCATCTCATCTGCTGTGTGCATCTCGGGAGAAGCAGGCGTGCGGTATGTATGCACGTACGTACGGGCTCTTTTTTTATTTATCTTTCACGCCTTGCTTTGTTCCTACGGACTCATATTTCTGTCCGGGGTTCGGAAATTACTGCATAAACTTTGTCAGTCTCGAGAGCAAAAGCGCCATCCCTTTCGCGCTGCAGACCAGCAGAAGGCTGAGCTTTTCAGGCCTGAACTAAGATAATTAAGAGAGGCTTATCAGCCTCTGTATGCATGAAATATCAGAATGCTTAATTATACGTATATATACTACTCTTGGAGAAGTTGCATATTTCTCAAAGAATTTTTTTTTTTGTTTTTTTTTTTGAGGAAACTCAAAGAAATATTTTTACAAATACTCTTGGAGGAAACCAGATTGCATGCGTCTCAAGCTACAGTATGAGTCACCAGTGATAGCTACTGTTCTCTGACGCCTAGTACGGCACTACACTATTCAAATCAATGATGTTGGAGGAGCGGAGCTGTAGCCATCTCCTTCATTGGCGCGTCCCAAATCATTGGGCAGAGAAGAGATGCCAGCGTCAGTCATCGAGGTTACACTGTTTTGTTTCAGGCAGACAGTTGCGTCGAGATTGTTCCCATTTCTTAATCGAGCTAGTCCTACTACTTCAGATGCTCTTCTAGACGTTCTCTAGTCACACCACGTCCATGAATTGATCGCTCGAATGCCATCGACATCGATCTAATATGCAGCATCATTCTATTTCTGTTCTGTTGACAAGAATACCTCGGTGTGTTGCAGTGCCTGTGCCTATCAACGGCTAGAACTAGCAGGAATCTGGCAAAGAATCGGAGACTCCAGTTGGGTTTGTCATCCGCTAGCATAGATGAAGGCGATCGAGCAGTCTCGCTACCCATGACTCCACGCATGAGTGATGCGTGGCCACATGAAGAAGATCGATCTCGCGCGTGCCAAGACATTGGAGCTAGTGGGAAGAGGGCAAGTGCCGTCGTGCGCGCGCGGTGGACTGGAGCCTAGAGCGCATGCGTGCAAGCATGGCTACCGGCCGGTGGCCGCGGCCGATATTTCCTACGGGGACGGGCATCCAACCGAGCGTATAGCCTAGACCCAACTGTAAAAAGCACCCGAAAAGATGGCGTGCACAAGGGAGGAGGAAAAGATCTCGCTCACTACTCAGTACGTAGGGTCAGATCAGCTACCGGCTAGGCAAGATCGAGCCACCGCACGCACAGAAGGGCGTCACCGTCATCGATGCATGGCCAATCGATGATCACTGCGCGCACCCTATGGCTAGCTGCGGCGGCTACCTCCTGTGTTGCTGCGCAGTGGCTGCAGTGCTCGCTGCCGCATGCAGGAAAGGCTTTCTCAGCATGCATGCAGGAGCAGGGCTACGCCTGCGGTTGAGGCGCATGCATGCGAGACTAGCTTCTCTGCATCTGCTCGTCATCATTCGATTGCAGGCTACATATGTAGGCGCAACCACGTACGGGACGGGATGATGAGCATCATCGTCTTCTCTTCTTCAAGCTAGCTCCATCATCGGGTTATGGCTGAATCATGAGTTCGTTGCTTTCAAGCTTCAAGAGGGAAAAAAGACCATGGTGGACGGGAGGACCCCGTGTGCTAGCCTGGTTCGCACACGCCGACGTCGGTCCTTGGCGGCATATGCAACCATGAGTATATTTTCTGTCGGCGGAAGTTGCGCGTAGCAGAACTGAATGTGTCTTCTGAGGTAAGATCAGAAGATGACACTCAAGTCTCATGGTAACTGGATCCATCGCGACAAACAGACGCTCTTGATCTTACCAGTTTTCATGTATATTAAATTATGGAAAGAGTTCATTCCCAATTTTTTATAGAAATTTTGGGGCAATTCCAAACAACTGGAAAATTACAGAAAAATTGGAAAAGTTATATTAAATTTCTCAAAATCAGGGTTTATAAAAGGTCAAAGTTTTTAATGGAAATCACAAAAATAAAGAAACCTTATGAAGTTCATGCAAATTTGCGATTATTCACTTTCATATTTATCCATAAATTATTACTCTCGTGTCCCAAGAAAATTATTGTTGAACTTACGTATTTTCATTTTTTTTTATTACATATGTTTTCTCTTTTTCTAAAATTCTTTTTATAAACCCCATGTTTTTTAACATCACACTTTTAAATAATATTACAACTTTTAGACAAAGTACGACTCTCCATTATTTATTACTAGTTATCTTTGTAAATATTATTAGTTTTGCATTGATTTATCCACACTAAATCATTTTTTTTACTATGACTACGGCGGGCTCTTAGAGCCAGCCTGAACTTCATTAATCAACTGCCTATGAGACTTTGCAGCCTCTACAAGATAGGTTCAAATGAATCAGAGTTTACATGGTACATGAGAAGAGAAATAAAATAAAAGAACGCACACCGACAACACACAAGAGAAGGGTCACTCCGAGAAAAACTCGGAGACAGTTGATTGATGAGAAGCTCATCATGACCCAAGCACTGCGATCACAAAGGAAGAACCACAGGACATGATAGCGGAGATCCAGCCACGACACTGCACCATCGACGTAATCGAGCACCAACGCGCATCCGAGGCCACACAACGCGCCGACACCACCTGTGTCGGGGCATGTCCGAAAGGTCGTGCGCGGCAAAGACGACGCCACGACGCCCGTGTGTCACCGGTTGAAGTTGAAGGGCATCGGAGATACCCTCACCGCACGTGGGGGTCATCGCCCGTAGTCGCAAGGCGTAGCACCACCGATTGCAACCCCAACTCCATCTGAGTCCGATTACCCGAAGGGTGGGCTACCCTAGAGCACGCACGGAAACCACCCACGCCGGCCACGCCATAGGTCTTCGACAAGGATCCGACGCGAGGGTCAAGCAACCGGCAAGGAGAAGCTCCCACCACTACTGCCACGGCTCGCCTCGCATCGGAGAGGAGACCGCACCCAAGGCCGCCATCTGCAGAACCAAGAGCACACCAGAAAACACTGATGGGGAGACAGAGGTGGCTCACCACCCAGCCACGACGGCCCCCCACGTGGGGAGCGCGTCGCCACCATGGCCGCCATCTGCGAAGCCACAGCGCTAGCCAGCCCCAGCGGCAAACTGCTGCGGGATGATGGCAGGGACGGTAGGAAGACGACCCTCGCCACCCCAAAGGGCGCAGCACCAGCGAACTGAGGCCGTCCCGCCGACAGGCGGCAGGGCAGCCCGCCAGGCCCATCCGGGAGCTGCACCCGCACGGTGACGGAAGGGGACGCGCGGGGAGGCGGAGGACGGGACGCGCGGGGAGACGGGGGCTGGAGGCGGCGCATGGGGAGGCGAGGGCGAGCGGCGGCGGCGGGCTTCGGCGGTGACCCGCCTCCATGTCGCCGGAGAAGCCGCGGAGGAGCGAGTCCCCGCCGCCCCCTTCACCGGCGCCGCGCGGCCTTTGTCCGCCGGCGGCCTCGGGGGGCGACGAGGGGAGGGGAGGTTGGAGGGGAGGCGGCGGCGGCGCGGGCTAGGGTTTTCGCCCCCCGGTCGCCCTGGAGGAGGCGAAGCGAGGAGCGAACGGGTTTTTTTTTCCAGCGAGCGAGATTATGTCTGAGTAGGCTGCTTGCACACTAAATCATTGATTCCTATGGAATCGCAACCCATTTGTCTTTACAGTACAAATGCTCTATGGTCATCGTCAAGCTATCATTTTGTTGGACAGGGCCTAACACCTCGAACTATGTCAACACCATTACTATGCAACTATGTGAGTATGAACTGTAGGTGTGACTCAGGTACCATTATTTCGCTCTCAATTAATATAGGATATGATATTCCTAAACCAATTCAATCCGCGATCATTGTTTTAACTGGATGGAGCACTTGGTTAGTGTGGGTAATTTCTTTATGTTTACAATTGAAGAGATAGCTCTTCCAACATCTGCACTGTGAGAAGCACACGAGCAACATTTTATTACAAAGTCCTTGTAAGAAGGTTATCCAAAAGGTAAAAGGGAAACGAGTACGTCACATCAGCAACAGGGACGTGACTACTTGTTGTCGTTGTAGCAAAGACCACACACCAACAAGCAGTTGATTCACAAATACTTGTTGATGTGAGTACAACACACGACAAGTAATTTACTACTCCCTCCGTTCACAAAATGATGTATCAACCTATCTCAAATTTACATGTATATAAATAGTCTATATAAATGCAAATTTGAGATAGGTTGATACATTCTTTTATGAACGGAGAGAGTAGTATATATTTTGTTTTAATCATCTGAACTATATTGGATGAAAAAAACAGTCCAACTCATAAAAAACATCAAACCAACGATAAACCCTCAGTGATTAATCCCTTCTCCATGCAGGGAAGCAAATGAATATACACATAAACTACAAGTTTCCGGTCAACCTAAAATCTCGCGCTCCATATAAAAATCTCTGACCACATTCTATAGTCTATACTAATACTAGGCCAGCATGGCACTGTTCATGTGGCCAGTTTTGCATGGGGGTTGAAAGCTGCCTTTGTTTACGGGACATATAATATAAAAAATCGTGGGCTTTTCGAATGTCGGCCTCCACTCATTTTGTATGGCCAATAGTTTTTTTTTGTATGGCAATAGTTGTTTCGCAAAGAGCACACAGCACACGTACGGAGGCATGGACGACGTGCACATATAGCACTGGACGTCTGATTTCCTAACATTTTGCAACTCAATGTTTCTCCAAGGAACGTAGATGCGAATTATAAAAATAAACTCAACTAAAAAATTTAAAAATATAGCACGGTAGCCCTCGCATCATTGTACTCTCTCTGTTCCAAATTATATAAGATGTTTTATCATTTTCAATGTGCACTGTATATGGAGTAAAATGAGTGAAACTACATAACGAAATATGTCTAGATACATGTAAATCAGAAAAACGCTAAAACATCTTATAAGTCCGAACGGAGGGCGTACTATTTAGTGCGTCAAAACTGACTGAATGAACATATGTTTATTCATACATATTTATATTATGCATAAGAATGTCGACGATATATTTGTTAGCTTGTATCTATACAGTATATGGACCTATACCCCATCAGCTTGTATCAAACCTTAATGGACCAGTCCGTTTAGACTTAACATACCAGTCCGTTTAATCTTAACGGGCCAGCCCATTTAGTCTGAACGGAGCAGCCCACTTACCATTAACATGCCGGTCACATGGTATTGACAACGGTTTATACCCGTGGCAGAAGAGATGACACAGTGTGATAGTGATCTTAACTGAGTTTACCACCTATCCGTTATATGCATCTACCACGACAGGCTCATTTACCACGTACTCTGTGAATCGTGGTAGATTGTTCTGATACACGGCTTCTACCATGGTATACCTCATGTGGTAAAAACCGTTTTACCCACACACAAAAAGACCCTTCTATCACGAAAATCGGGCGTGGAAAAAACACTTTTTCTAGTGTACTAGTTGAGTGGTTTTCAAATTCTCGATGGCTAATAATTGTATACGTGGGTCTAGATGACTTGTTGTGGTAGAAGTGAGTCTAAATGACTAGGACTAGTTCTCATGGGTCCAATAGTGTCTATGAATGGTAGGTGTGGGTTAAGATAGCTAGTGCCTAGTAGCAGTACAAGTGAGTCCACATAGCTAATAGTTGTGCATAACTGGATTAAAACGACTGTGAGTGGTATACACTAAGAGCAACTCAAGCAGGTACACAAAAGGGCCGAAACCTCAAAATTCCGCTTGATATGCGGTTTTGGGCTGCATCGAATAAATCCCGAAAACCAGCCCGACCCGCAATTTTTTTGCCATAATCTCTAAAACCACCTGCGGCACTGTATGTGTACATGTTTCGGGACGGTTTTGAGGTATACCATAAAATCATTTGGCCTCCTGAAAGTGCATGTTGCCCCATGAGTGGTTTGGGTAATTAATGGCAATCCTTATGGAATAATGTTTGTATTGAGATATCCTTATAGGTCTTGTCCATAGGAATTGCTTGGAGTTTATGTGTTGAACTCAAGAAGATTATATGACGACTAAGGTTTTATTCAAGGTTTATACGAAGAATGGTCATCTAGAGTGATCGAGCTTATTGCATATGTGGCATGGAAAAGAAGATTGAGTGAACATTCATGTTTATCTCCAAGCCATCACATATATTAAGAGAAGATTATGAAGTGCAAGTTCAATATGATCAATCTTAGAAGATATCATGTGATTGAAGCTTGCAATGGATACATGAAGACGGAGCTAAGCGAGGCTCTCCCATAATGAGTATGGGGAGTATTTGGAGAAGTCTTCATCAAGCTTGTGCTAGAAAGCACGATCAAGAAAGGTGTTCCAACTTGAGAGAGTCAAGATCGTCATCATCTAACTCAACTGGAATGCGCAAGGCAAATGTATGATCTTGATAGGGTTTCTATTTTACCGGTCTCATGGTGTTAGTGGGAGACTGGGTTATAGGATAGACACCGTACTATCAAGAGGGCTCTCAAATGAGTAACTTGATCGCATCTTTATGGAGAGCTCAAACCTTTGCATACTTGCATATCGTCTTTCTTTATTCTTATTTGTCTTTTATCCATGTGAAGATTTAGAGCGTCTGTTCATCTCCATATCAAGCTCTAGTTTATCAAAAACGGATTTCATTCGAATTTCTTGTTGCGTTTTTTATGTTGGAGGTTTTACCGGTTTGTCTTTTTAGAGAGGTCAAACTCTCTCCTTGTGGCTTCCTCCTCACATGATGGACTATGACGTTTCTCTGCATGATCTTGTTGTACTATTCGTTGCGAGTTCAACGAGCCCAAGATTATCGAAAACGGAGTCCGGACGAGAAAATTATTGGGTTTTGTTTTGTTGGGTTTCCAGCCGCCGAGTCTCCGCAAACCCAGGGCCGGAGTCTCCGGTGTACCCACGCCGGAGTCTCTGCACTCAGGGGGACCGGAGTCTCCACCCTGCTGTTTTGGCGCTCAAAGTCCCAGAGGACGGCGCTTGCGGTATAGGGGTCGGAAGTGCCCCGAGACTTTTTGGGCCGGAGTCTCCGCCCTCCCTGGACCGGAGTCTCCACCCGGCCGGAGTATCCGCCCCCTTAGGCCGGAGTCTTCGGTGTTATTTTTCCTGCGATGGCTATTTTTCGTGGGGACTTATAAAAGGCCCCCTTCTTCCCATTTGAGGTGCTGGTTGTTGAGCACATTTTTTCCCTCTCTCCTCCATTATTGACCTTGGAAAAGCTTGCCTTCCTCTCAATCCCTCCCTGATTCTTGCATAGCTTTGAGGGAAAAGTGAGAGGAGATCTACATCTATAATTTCACCAATCCATCTCTCCTCTAAGTGAGGGGAACCTAGTAGATCTTGATCTTAGAGTTCTATGTGGTTCTCTTCTTTGTTCTTCCTCTCTTCTCTCCCCTTAAGTATTAGTTGCTTTTGGTGAGATTTGGGAGTCAAGGACTTGAGCACTTCTTGTGTTCTTGCCTTTGCTTTTGTGCATTGGTTTGCTCTCTCCACGAGGATTCGTGGAAGTGAAAATTGTGAGGTTGTTACTCTTGGGTCTTTGGACCCTAGACGGTTGTTGGTGAGACCGGTAAAATAGAAAGGGTTGTGCCTCAAGATTGTTGTAAAGGCTCCGGATTCCGCCTTGAAGGATTCCGATAGTGGAAGGTGAACCAAGCTTTTGGGCAAGGCTCATCGGAGAATAGGTGAGGCCATTTGTGGCGTTTGAGTTTGAAACTCACACCCCTTCAACGAGACGTACTCCCATAAAAAGGAGGAACTCAGGAATACATCATCATCTCCGTGTGCCTCGGTTATTTTGATACCCGAGCTCTTTACTTATGCACTTTACATTGTGATAGCCTTCGTGCTTGAAGTCCTTTATCTTGCTATCACCTTGTTGCTTGTCTTTCTTGGCATAAGTTGTTGCTGCACATAGGTGAGCCTAGTATATTTAGGTTGTATGCTTGTTAAATTAAAAACACCTAGTTTTATTCCGCATTTATCAAGCCTAAACCGGAAAAGTTTTAATCGCTTATTCACACCCCCTCTAGGCGATATCCTTGTCTTTTCACCTCCACCGATGACCGCACAAGCCGCTCGTCCCTCCGACTTGTGCCACATTTTCGCTCCTCCGGCGGCGACTAGGAGTGAGAATGTTGTCATCGATCCGCCACCCCCGGTAATCTAGTTTGTTTAGTTTGTTTAGTTTATGCAATGTTGAACTATCAAGTTTGTAATGTTTAAATTATGTTTGAATGTTGAACTATCCATGTTTGAATGTTCGAGTGTGCAATGTTGAACTGTGATCAAAAGCGCACATGACAATTAATTTAAATTATGTGGTAGACTTATACGGAACCGGTCATGTCAGTTCAAATGTCATGTGGAAAAAAAAGTGGTTTACGGTATGTGCTGGAGTTGCTCGAACATTGAGTAGTTGTTGTATGTACTAGTGGAATTTTGCGCGGCGTCACGCCGCGTTTTTGTTAGTTTGTATTTTTTTATAAATTTGTAAAATAAATCCATAATCAGAGAATTTGTATTTTGTTAGCATTTATTAAAGTTAATTCCATAATTAGATGAAGTCCACTTAGATTGTACATAAATATTAGCGAATTTGAATTGTTTAAATATGTTTGTACTTTGGCATTATAAGTATCATTTATTTTGTGGAGCATGTCGATATATTTTGGAGTAACTCCAATATTTTAGCAATTTGGAAAATTGAATTATGCTTCTATTTTCCAAATAATATTGAATTTAAGTACGTAGTTAGTGGTCATGCATTTTTTGGATTCGAATCCACAATTCGGGAAAGTTCATTTGTATTGCATTCAAATATTGACCATTTTGAATTGTTCAAATATGTTTTGTGTTTTGCCATACGTAGTTAGCGTTGATTTTTTCTTAGTATTTTTTATATAGTTTAAAGAATATCCAAATATTTAGCAAATTGAAGTATTTAAATATGTTTCTATGTTGCTATGAATTCTTAACTGTAATTAGGGAAAATGAATTTGAATTATGTGCAAATAATGAACCATTTAAATTTTTAAAAAATGTTTGTTTTGTAGCATAAGTAATTAGCACGTATTTTTCTGTTCGTTTTGTTGTATTATCCATTCTTTTCTCGGTGGATACATTTGGAGATTTTGATTTTTGAATTTTTTTTCAATTTTCTGCAAGTTGTCTAACTAAACTAAGCCTACATGTTGGAATTTTAGCAATTTCTGGAATTGTTTCTCAGGGGGGAAAAAGAAGCTGACTTGTGGGCGGGCACGGCGATCACGCCAGCGACGCGTCCGCGCGAGGTAGCGAATACCATTTACTGTATAGAAAGATGAAAGGATCGGTATGACACCTAGAGGGGGGGGGGTGAATAGGTGCTACTCCAATTTTAGTCTTTTTCAATTTAGGCTTGACACAAAAGGTAAATTCTCTAGATATGCAACTACGGTGAATTTACCTATATGACAAGCTAGCAACTAAGCACGATATAATAAGGCGGTAAACAAGGATAGAGGTAACCGAAGTCAAAGCACGCGGAGACACGGATGTAATCCCGAGTTCCTCCTTTTTAGGGGAGTACGTCTCGTTGGAGAGGTGTGAACCAACACAATGGTTCAACGGCCACAAAGGCCTCACCCTCTTCTCCGGTGAACCGCACCACAAAGGTTTGGTTCACTTCAACTATCGGAAACCTTCGAGGCGGAGTCCGGAGCCTTTACAACAACGATTTGGGGCACAACCCACAAAGGATTGGGGGCTCCCAAACAGCTACAATCTGTCACAAAGACAATCAAGTGAGTACAATGGGGGCTAGGTTTTCCTAGTGGAAACCCTAGCAAATGGTCCCTCAAGTGAATGAGGGGGAAATGACAAACGGCTCGGTGAAGATGTAGATCGGGGCCTTCTCCTTCAATCCTCCAAAGATCAACAAGTTTGGGTGGAGGGATTGGGAGATCTAGTGATTCTTGAGCTTGCAACAATGGGGATCTTGTATTCTGGGCGAGCTAGCTGGCTGGAGGTAGATGGAGGGGTATATATACCCCTCCCAGAAAAGTAGCCGTTGCAGAAAGAATCACACCGGAGACTCCGGTCCTAGTGACCGGAAACTCCGGCCTGGGGCGGAAACTCCGGCCTACAGGGCCGGAAACTCCGCCCCACACCAGGAGCTGAGCAACTTCTTCACAGCTGAGACTCGGGCCAAAACTCCGGTGCACTGGGGCCGGAATGTTTGGCCAGGGGCGGAAACTCCGGCCTGGGGGCCGGAAACTCCGCCCCACACCAGGGGCTGAGCAACAATCAGCAGAGACTTGGGCAAAGACTCCGGTGCCCTGGGGCCGGAATGTTTGGCCAGGGGCGGAAACTCCGGTCCTGAGGCCGGAAACTCCGCCCCACACCAGGGGCTGAGCAACATCAGCAGCTTGCTGTTTCTTCGAGGACAAGTCCAGGACCGGAAACTCCGGCCTTGGAGGCCGGAAACTCCGGCCTGAAATGCTCCAGAAACTCTTTTCTCTTTTTGGTGTTGATGCACATGTTGTATACAATAAAACCTGCATCACTTAGCACCAGATTAAAACATCCAAGTGTTGTTAACTAACACACAAAACTAAGAGATCACAAAATGTCCTTTCAATCTCCCCCTTTTTGGTGTTAGATGACAACACACGGATTTGCAATAAGTTCACCATACTATCATGTTTAACAAAAGGAAAAGCTCCCCCTAGATGTGTGCATATAACTCATTTGCTTTGGAATGCAAATGCACACATATAGAGAAACAAGTTCCACAAAAGGTGACATGATATGTAAACGATACAAAGCACAAACAAGACATATCACAAAGTAGGTTGAGCCTAGAGATAAAAACCATACCTTGTGCATATAAATGTAGATAAACATCCATATAACCATAGCACAATAATGTAGGTTCAACCATACATAATAGAAATCCATATGTCTTACACTCACATAGTTCACAACACAAGATGCAAATAAGTTCCAAATAACATAAAATGGACACAAGCGCAATAAAATGATAAAAGCACATGCTTGTGTCCAACCCATGCAAATCCCGGAGAGAACCTAATAGAACTACTTCTCCCCCTTTGGCATCGAGACGCCAAAAAGGGAAAAGAGCATAACTACACGATACCCATGGAGATCACCCGGAGCTTTCTTCCATGTCATCATCACCTTCCCTTCTTGATTGTAGTCCTCATCGGAAAGGTTCATGGGAGCCTTGCCGGTGTTGCGAGAAGAGGAGGGCAATGAAGTCACATCCGCATAATCCGACCAAGGAAAGACGTCTTCGTTCCATTTCTCAAGAGGATAGTCTCGGCCGACGAGGAGGAGATAATAGGATTGCCATCTTCATCTTCTTCCGGAGGAGGAGTGATACTACCATTGTTGAGCTTGCGCAACTCCTTGATCATGATTTGTTGGTTGTCAATGATATGCTTCTCTCTCACATATGAGGCATGGTTCTCCTTGTGAAGTGCAACATCCATGCAAAGCAACTTTCTCTTCCACCAAGAGAGTTTACTCACTTCCGAGTTCACTTGAGCCCTTCCTTGAAGATATGAGGGAGGGTCGGCATTCTTGCTTCTCCTTCTAGGCATTGGGGCCTCGGTCTCCGCTTCCTCACTACTAGATTGCGGAGGAGGTGCACGAGAGGAAGACGGTTGCTTGGTGTGCTTGCTAAGTTGGTGGAGAGTCCCCTTGGCATGCTTGGTGAGGCGAGAGGTATCGATGTTGGAGACCTTGGAGAGGATGAGCTTCATCACATAAGGTGCATAGAGAGGGTTCTTGTGCTCAAAAATGGCCCAAAGCAATTCACACTTGATGAAATCCATGACATCAACTTCTTGGCCTTCACAATCCGGACCGGCTTGGAGCACCTTGTAAGCATGGTATAAGAGATTGACAAGCCCTCCTCGAATGGCATCCACATTTCCGGCTTGAGGAGCAAGATTGAGCCGAACCATGCGAAGGAAAATGTTGAAGGTGGGGAGGAGGTCTTGATTGGTGCCAACGGATTTTGCAACTGAATATAAAGGGCGCAAGCGGCGTTTGTTGTAGGCTACCCCTTCCACATGCATCCTCTTCCCAACACAAGTAGTGGCACCCTTGAACTTGTATCCCAAACATCTTCCAAACTCCACAAAGTTAGAGGTGCACTTTTGAGAACCGGTCATCCAAGTCATGGTGATATCTTCATCATTATCAAACACCACTGTGGCAAAGAACTGATGCACAAGCTGAATATCATAATCTTCATGAACATGAGAGATGAGCCTCTCAAGTCCAAGCTTCCGAGCAATCCACACGGCCTCTTGAAAATAAGGCTTCTTGTCCAAGCTCTCAAGGCTCAACACTTTTTGCTCACACACCATATGCTTCTCAATGCGGGCATAAATCTCATTCATGATCAGCTGCTGCTCTCTCCTTGGAAACCTAGGATCATCGGTGTTGGATGGCAAGTCATAGAACTGCTGAGATCTCATCCGACGAAACTCGAGCTTCCCCATGCCCAAAACAGTGGTCAAGGAGTCAAAATGAGCTCTCTCGGCCTCTTCTTCATTATCAAAACCACCTAGGGCAGCATGTCTTGTGGCTTCTTCATCTATGGTACCTGCTGTCTCAGACGGCCAGCGCTGCTGTCAAAAAGAAGCTTGTCCCTTGTTTGAGCACGGATGACTTTTCTTGGTGATTTTTCAGGATGTTTCATGGAAGCCTTTGTCCTCTGCCCACCTGTGAAATAACAGAATAGGAGAAAAGCATGGGGATAAGCTTGCATGTCCAGGAACCAAAAGAAGAAGTAACCAAAGAATTCTGGGCACAAAGTGTCTGATCTACACCGGAGTTTCCGGCCTCAGGGGGCGGAGATTCCGGCCCTGACCGGAGTTTCCGGCCTGGAAGACCGGAGTCTCCGGCCCTGAGATGGGGAACCTCGATTTAGTTCAAGAAACTTTGTGCTGAGAATTCTAGGGTTAAATCTAGGATACACCTTGCCATCTAGAAGATTCTACACCATGAAAAACTAGGGGAACTACTCTCCAAACTTAGATCGAGGTGAAAAACCTAAGGAGAGAGAGGAGGTACCCTTTTTGTCCATGGTGCAGCCCAAACGAAGGAGAGGAAGGTCCCCTGCGTTGGTGAGGAGGAGTAGGCCGGAGGCACGGCGGATTCCGGCGGCGGGGAGCAGCCGGAGCGGCACTTCGAGGCGGCGGCGGCTGCAGGGGAGAGGTTGGGGGTCGGGGGTGTGTGGGAGTTGTGAAGTCAACTCCCACCCCGATCCCCTTTTGGACCCCTGCGAGAACTGCCCAGACCGGAGTTTCCGGCCTAAACACCGGAGTCTCCGGCCTAAGCCAGAGTTTCCGGGTTTAGGGCGGAAACTTCAGTCAGACCGGATATTCCGGCCCAAAGGACCGGAGTTTCCGGCCCCACCAACTCAAAAATGCCAGATTTTGTTGTGAACATGCAAGATGCAAGAGGAGCAAGTTTTCAGAAGGGAGAGGCCTGGGATGGGACACAAAGTCACTGGAAATGGTACTTCACACTCAAACTTGGTAAGAGGCACAAAGAAAACATTAAGAAGCATCATTTGAGTGTGTTTTCCATAAAAACCAACGGATAGGCAAAAAGGCCATAAAGCTCCAACAAGATCAAATCTTCACAAAGAAGATGGCGGTGGCCTAAGCCACCATGTATGAGTGTATGTGGTGTGACACCGCGAAGATATATCTTGGGTTCACCGCCACTACTCGTCATTTAAGCTCACAATTCATAAAATGAACAATATAGAGACAAAATGAGTTCTTTCTATCGGCATAATGGGGGGAGGGATAGTCCAATGGATTAGGACCGCACTCCCCCTATGTCCATGCCTACACCTAAACCAAACAAATAGCTAAGATAGGTGTGTATGCAAGATACTCAAGCGACGCTCCCCGAATCGATGATATTTAGCTCATGCCTCAAATAAGTGAACCTTGCTTCATCAAGTGGCTTCGTGAACATATCGGCAAGTTGGATCTTCGTGGGAATATAACCAAGCTCAATATCACCCCGGATGATGTGATCACGGATGAAGTGATAGCGAATCTCAATATGCTTCGTTCTTGAGTGCTCCACCGGGTTGTGGCCAATCTTGATAGCACTTTCATTGTCACATAAAAGAGGCACTTTGTCACAATGGACACCGTATTCCTTTAAAGTTTGCCTCATCCACAACAATTGAGTGCAACAACTAGCGGCCGCCACATACTCGGCTTCGGTGGTGGAGAGAGATATGCAATTTTGCTTCTTAGAAGACCAACTCACCAAGGACCTACCAAGGAATTGGCAAGCCCCGGAAGTTGATTTCCTATCATCCTTGCAACCGGCCCAATCCGAATCCGTGTAACCGGCAAGAGAGAAAGTTGAGCCTTTAGGATACCACAAACCAAACCTTGGGGTATGAACCAAATATCGAAAGATTCGAAGAACCGCCGTTTGGTGGCTTTCTTTGGGAGCCGCTTGGTACCTTGCACACACTCCTACACTCAACACAATATCGGGTCTAGATGCACAAAGATAAAGCAAAGAACCAATCATAGAGCGATAGAGCTTTTGATCAACATCCTTATCTTTACCCTTTGGATTAAGTTCAAGATGACACTTGGTGTCCATAGGAAACTTCTTCTCTTTAGCATTTTGCATCTTGAACCTCTTGAGCATGTCTTGGATATATTTGGCTTGAGAGATGAAGGTCCCTCCACTCAATTGCTTGATCTCAAAACCAAGGAAGTACTTCAACTCTCCCATCATGGACATCTCGAACCTATCGGTCATAAGCTTTGAAAATTCATCATTAAAAGCTTTGTTAGAAGAGCCAAATATGATATCATCAACATAAAGTTGGCATATGAAAAGCTCCCCTTTAACCCTCTTGGTAAAAAGAGTGGGATCGATTTGCCCCACTTCAAAGCCACGGTCTACTAATAGCTCTCTTAGGTGCTCATACCAAGCACGAGGTGCTTGTTTGAGACCATAGAGCGCCTTATCAAGTTTGTAGACATGGTTAGGGAAGTGTGGATCCTCAAATCCCGGAGGTTGCTTAACATATACCAACTCCTTTAAAGGACCATTAAGAAAGGCACTTTTCACATCCATTTGTTGCAACTTGAAATTATGATGTGATGCATATGCAAGAAGGATACGGATGGACTCAAGGCGAGCCACGGGAGCATAGGTCTCTCCAAAATCAATGCCTTCAACTTGAGAGAACCCTTGTGCTACCAATCTTGCCTTGTTCCTCACAACCATTCCATGCTCATCTTGCTTATTCTTGAATATCCACTTGGTGCCTATAACATTGAGGCAATCTTTTGGCTTCTCCACTAGATTCCACACTTTGTTGCGCTTGAAGTTATTGAGTTCTTCATGCATGGCTTCCAACCAATCCGGATCTTCAAGAGCTTCAAAGACTTTCTTTGGTTCCACCATAGAGATGTGAGCTTGATGTTCATTGAAATTTGCCAATTGTTTTCTTGTGGTGACCTTGTTCTTGACATTAACAATGATATTTCTAGATGAAGACTCTTTCTTCTCCAATCCTTTTTGACTCTTGCTATACGACGGGTTTCGATATCCTCATTGATGCGAGGAATTTCGGCTTGATCATCTTGATCATTTGAGTCCCCGTCTTGACCGGTGTTGACCTTGATCATCTTGAAGCTCATCTTCAACAAAGGAAGGAGAGGGTTGATCTTGGTCTTGACCTTGGCTAGTGTTGACAATAGGAGAACTTGGTTCTTGAATAGCCACTTGGTCAACTTGAGGAGGGCCTTGAACTTGTTCTTGGGTAGGTGCATCATTTGCTTCCATAGAAGGTGCAACTTCAACTTGTGATGATGGAGTCTCCACATGAGTGGAGCTAGGACTTGCTTGAGGAGGCTCATGATGGATTTCAATGGGGCGATGGAAACCAACCCCCATTCTTCTTATTGCTTCTTGAGGTTCCTCATTATCTACATCACAAACATGAAATTGCGCCACTTGGGAGCCGTCATTCTCATCGAACCTCACATCACAAGATTCTATGACTTTCCCAACGGTCTTGTCATAGACTCTATAGGTGTGAGATTCGGCACCGTAACCAACAAAAACACCCTCTAAAGCTTTAGATTCAAATTTAGACAAACGAACACTTTTGTTCTTATAGAAACACTTACAACCAAAAACTCGGTAGTAGGAGACATTGGGCTTGTTGCCGGTGAGCATCTCATAAGATGTAAACTTCTTGCCAACACGAAAGAATAACCGGTTAGATGAGTGACACGCCGTGGAGATAGCCTCGGCCCATAAGAATAGCGGAGACTTAAACTCCGCCAACATAGACCTTGCCATATCCATGAGAGTCCGGTTCTTCCTTTCGGCTACACCATTTTGTTGAGGGGTATATGCAGCGGAATATTGATGACGAATCCCCTCTTCACTAAGAAACTCATTTAAGGTGTAGTTCTTGAACTCGGAGCCATTATCACTCCTAATGACCAAAATAGGGACATTGTATTGGCGTTGAACAATATTGGAAAAGTCGATGATGGTTTGTTGGGTTTCATCCTTCGTCTTGAAGAAATAAACCCAAGTAAATCTTGAATAGTCATCAACAATCACCAAACAATATTTCTTCCCACCAAGACTAGGTTGAGGCACGGCACCAAAGAGATCAACATGAAGAAGTTCCAAAATCCTCGTTGATGAAATAATGGTCTTGCCCGGATGGGGAGAATCATGCATCTTTCCTTCAACACAAGCCCTACAAAGACGATCTCTAGAAAAAGAAACATCCTCTTTTAGTCCAAGAATGTGGCCACCCTTGTGAAGACTTTGCAAAGTTCTCATGTTGACATGGGACAAGCGGCGATGCCACAACCACCCCACGTCGGCCTTTCCGAATAGGCATATTGCTTGAGTGTTGGTAGACCCCGAAAAGTCTACCACAAACAACTCATTTTCAACATACCCAACGAACATGACCTTTAGAGTCTTGCTCCTCAAGAGTACCACCATATCAATAGTAAAATGGACATCAAAGTTCATCTTATTAAGAGCACGAACGGACATAAGATTGTAACCTAGAGACTCAACAAGCATGACATTTACAAGGGTGATATCCTTGCAACTACCACCTTGCCGAGACTCTTTACCTCAGCTTTGAATTATCACCATAAGAGACGGATTGATTATTTAGATTTGGTCTCAAGTCCGTCATAATCTCCTTGCTTCCGGTCATATGACTAGTGCATCCACTATCAACCACCCATTTCGATCCACCGGAAGCATAGTCCTACAAGAAATCATTGCTTGGATTTAGGTACCCATTTCTCAATGGGTCCTCTTTGGTTAGCAACAAGGGTCTTAGGACCCAAATAGAGTAATCAATGTAACCATCATATGGACCAACATATTGAGCATAAACATCCCCATAATAATCAACATAAAGAATATAGTTGGGGTTGTTATGCCCCGCAAAGTCACTACGAGTGGTCTTGCCCCTTGTGGCACTACCACCCGCAATGGAAGTCTCGGCTTGTGCGGGCTTGGTCTTGATCTTCTTGTTGTTGCCCACTTTCTTCTTGGGCTCGGCTACATAACCAAGACCCTCCTTCCCTTTGTGTGGTTTTTGCTCAAATAAGTAAGCAATACCCTTATCTTTACCTTTGGGAATAGAGGTCTTGGCACTAACATTTTCTTCAATAACATTTTCATGAACACGAGGAAGAATAGATATGCTAGTTGAGCTAGATTTAGAAAGTTGAGTTTGAAGTTGCTCATGAGACTTGACTAAAAGGGAGTGAGTTGTTTCCAAGGCCTTGTGAGCCTTGTCAAGCTTCTCCATATCCTCAAGAAGTCTAGCATTAGCAACCCCAAGTTCAACTTTCTCCTTTTTAAGCACTTTATATTTAGCAACGACATGATCTCTATCCTTAATGATTTTATTAATGATATCATCATTTTTAGCATCAAGAGACTCAAGTCTTTCCTCAAGAGAACATCTTTCTTCACTCTCTTCATCAAGAGAGGCATTCAAGGATGCTACGGAAGCATTCAAAGAGGCAATGGTGAGAGAATCCTCTCTCTCAATCTTACTCTTTTCTTGAAGAAGTTCTTCGGCCGCACATAGTTGTCTCATGAGAGACTCAACATGTTCCTTAGCTTCACCTTGCAAGTTAGTCATGAAAGTATCGAAAGCAACAAGTTCTTTCTTAATCACAAGACTAGATTGATCACTCATTTCATGCATAGTCTTGGGAGAAGGAGATGATACCTCGGTGACATTAGCCATGAGGCAACGAGCATTGTTGGTGGAGAAGTTCTCATTGGGGGATTCAAAGAGAGAAGATGATGAAGTTGATACAATAGCCAATGCGGCTACCTCTTTAGTAGGTGCATCTTCATCTTCGGAATCACTTGTGGCATATTCTTCTTGTGCCACCAACACAATTCTTGGTGCCTTCTTGAAGAAAGGCTTCCTTGGTCTTGCGGGCTTCTTTTGGATCAACTTTGAATGGTCCTTGGGGATGAGCTTCCCACCATTTTGCTCTCGGTTCTCATAAGGACACTCTCTTATGTAGTGGTTCTTGTCATGACAATTGTAGCACGTCTTCCACTTTGAGGCTAGCTCTTTCTTCCCACTTGAGTTGTTCTCTTTATCAACCTTGGCTTTAGCTTTTGCCGGGTCTTGCCAAAACTCTCTTGTGGCAAGAGCTATATGACCATTTAGAGCCGGTTCAAGATCATTTGGAGCAATGTTGCTTGGGCACGCTTCAACCTCATCAAGACATACCACCTTGGCCTTCAAAGCAAGTGAGGGGCCTTGTTTCATCCCCATGGCCCTAGCACGGCTATCTTCGGCATTCTTGGTGGCAACCTTGGAGGCTTGCACTTCTTGCATAACTTCATTGGATGTCATTTCGTTGTAGTTGTGTCTTCCTTGAATGGCCTTCACCTCGATGGGCTCGGAAGGCAAGAGAGCATTCACATACTTCCTCTTGACATAAGCATCATCCACATAGGTTGCCCCCACATCAAAGAAGGCCTTTGCAAGAGTCTTGAGTCTTCCATACATGTCTTCATGAGTCTCATTGTCAAACATGTAGAAGCCTTCGGCATCATTGCTCAAAGACTCATATCGGTTTCTCTTCATGCTTTCATTCCCAAGAAATGCAACCTCAAGACAATTCCAAGCTTCTTTGGCGGTGGTGGCATTGAGAACATAATGCTTGTCACTTTCACCCACTGAAAGTTCAATCATATGGAGTGCGGAGGCATTGAGTTGCTTTTCGGCAAATTCTCTTCTTGTCACATTGCTTGGATCCGCAACCTTGTACCCTCTTCAATGATCCTCCAAAGCTCGATAGAGGCACTGTTAATATGAGATTTCATTGAGCGTTGCCAACTAGCAAAGGCTAATGCATTAAGCTTAGGTGGAGGACCAATGGGGTTTATGCGGGTGGTGATAGGTGGGTCGATAGGGTACCATCCCGGAACGTTATGGTACTCTTCCTTCCCATCTTCATGCTTGGTAGGAGGAGGAGGAGATGGTTTAGATCCGGAGATGGTTTCCAACCCCTTCTCATTTTTCTTTTTACCCTCCTCGGAATCACCTTCATCGGAGTTAGAGATACCCTCTAGTGGGATGGTTTCCGAAACCTTGGCATTTGTGAGTTTCATGAGCATGTCACGCAACTCATCAAATTTGACATTCATGTCATTCATGGACGATGTCAATGTTGTTTCCAACGATTTGATATCGGCCATGGATGCCATGGTCTCCTTGGCCTTGGCAAGATCGGCCTCATCCTCACTTTGTGTCATACTTCTCTTAGGCGGTTAAACCCAAAACAAGAGAGCCTTAGCTCTGATACCAATTGAAAGGATCGGTATGACACCTAGAGGGGGGGGGGTGAATAGGTGCTACTCCAATTTTAGTCTTTTTCAATTTAGGCTTGACACAAAAGGTAAATTCTCTAGATATGCAACTACGGTGAATTTACCTATATGACAAGCTAGCAACTAAGCACGATATAATAAGGCGGTAAACAAGGATAGAGGTAACCGAAGTCAAAGCACGCGGAGACACGGATGTAATCCCGAGTTCCTCCTTTTTAGGGGAGTACGTCTCGTTGGAGAGGTGTGAACCAACACAATGGTTCAACGGCCACAAAGGCCTCACCCTCTTCTCCGGTGAACCGCACCACAAAGGTTTGGTTCACTTCAACTATCGGAAACCTTCGAGGCGGAGTCCGGAGCCTTTACAACAACGATTTGGGGCACAACCCACAAAGGATTGGGGGCTCCCAAACAGCTACAATCTGTCACAAAGACAATCAAGTGAGTACAATGGGGGCTAGGTTTTCCTAGTGGAAACCCTAGCAAATGGTCCCTCAAGTGAATGAGGGGGAAATGACAAACGGCTCGGTGAAGATGTAGATCGGGGCCTTCTCCTTCAATCCTCCAAAGATCAACAAGTTTGGGTGGAGGGATTGGGAGATCTAGTGATTCTTGAGCTTGCAACAATGGGGATCTTGTATTCTGGGCGAGCTAGCTGGCTGGAGGTAGATGGAGGGGTATATATACCCCTCCCAGAAAAGTAGCCGTTGCAGAAGAATCACACCGGAGACTCCGGTCCTAGTGACCGGAAACTCCGGCCTACAGGGCCGGAAACTCCGCCCCACACCAGGAGCTGAGCAACTTCTTGACAGCTGAGACTCGGGCCAAAACTCCGGTGCACTGGGGCCGGAAAGTTTGGCCAGGGGCGGAAACTCCGGCCTAGGGGGCCGGAAACTCCGCCCCACACCAGGGGCTGAGCAGCAATTCAGCAGCGAGGCTTGGGCAAAGACTCCGGTGCCCTGGGGCCGGAATGTTCGGCCAGGGGCGGAAACTCCGGTCCTGAGGGCCGGAAACTCCGCCCCACACCAGGGGCTGAGCAGCAAATCAGCAGCTTTGCTGTTTCTTCGAGGACAAGTCCAAGGACCGGAAACTCCGGCCTTGGAGGCCGGAAACTCCGGCCTGAAATGCTCCAGAAACTCTTTTCTCTTTTTGGTGTTGATGCATATGTTGTATACAATAAAACCTGCATCACTTAGCACCAGATTAAAACATCCAAGTGTTGTTAACTAACACACAAAACTAAGAGATCACAAAATGTCCTTTCAAAAGACCAATCGAAAACTGTCAGTGGGTGCACACCCAATCTCAAATAGCCACAGCAATGTAAATTCATGTTCCAGACTAGACAAATTACTCGAACACAAATATCCAAGAAAGGGAAGAATATTACGTAGTACAATTGAATGGGCAAATTCAAATTTGAAGTTACTACTAATTTTCGACTTGAGGTCAGTATAGTCAGAAGCACACATCCATGTTACTTGAAGCACGAAAATATGTGACGGCTTTTTTTTTTGGCACAACATTTGTATTCATATGTATTTGAAGAACAGTGACCAGCAGATGGCTTTTGTGTGCGGCTCTCTTGACATGTCTAGCATTCAGCATACATCCATGCATGCAGCATAAATGTCTCTTGTCTTCATAAAAAGCAGGAAAACTCATGATAAGGAGGAACATCAATACTGGATTAGTCTAGTCACTACCCAATACTCACTATTGCGAACAGCTGAATTCTAATGTATATTGGTCTGATTATTACAACGTAGCTGGAGGCACCATAAAAAATCA